>CM077220.1:4653159-4700659 GCA_039654775.1 Spinibarbus caldwelli | reverse complement strand
TTAATGCAATTTAAAATAACAGTTTTCTATTTTAATATACTTTAAAACAGAATTTATTTCTGTGATGCAGTGCTGAATTTTCAGCATCATTACTGCAGTCTCACATGATCCTTCAGAAATCATTCTAATATACTGATTTATAATCAATGTTGGAAACCGTTGTGCTGCTTCATATTTTTTGGGGACCTGTGATATTTTTTTAGGATTCTCTGATTAATAAAAAGTTAAAAAGAACAGTATTTATTTAAAAAAGAAATGTTGTGTTACAATATACAGTGCTATTCAAAAGTTTGGAATCAGTACATTTTTTCTTTCTTTTTTTTAAAGAAATTAATACTTTTATTCAAGAGGGATGTGTAAAATGAATAAAAAGTCATAGTAAAGACTTATATTGTTAGAAAAGATTTCTATTTTGAACAAATGCTGCTCTTTTTAACTTTGTATTCATCAAAGAATGAAAGAAAAAAGTATCATGTTTCAAAAAACAATATGAAGCAGCACAACAGTTTCAACTCTCATAATAAATCAGTATATTAGAATGATTTCTGAAGGATCATGTGACACTGAAGACTGCAGTAATGATGCTGAAAATTCAACACTGCGTCAGAGAAATAAATTCTATTTTAAAGTATATTAAAATAGGAAACCAATATTAGAAATTAGTTTTTTATTTCTGTATTTTTGATCGAATAAATACAGCCTTGATGAGCAGAAGAGACTCCCTTAAAAACATTAAAAATCTTACTGATCCCAAACTTGTGAGCGGCAGTGTGTGTATTTCTGATACAGTCGAATAATGTACAAGATTATGACTGTTTTCATATAAATGTCTTCAGTAAGACTGAAAGCCTTTGAATGCGGGATTCGGCTTTCTGCCCAGCGCCTCTTGTGGAAGAACAACTAACTTCATCAGAAACGTGCAAAATATCTCGCTGGTGAATATGGATGTTTTATGTATTTTATTCGTACTGCGCTTTCTATTCTAAGCAAAGAACTTACACTCTTTGTTCTAAGAGAGCGGTAATTTCAGTCAGGAGTGTTCGCGGTCAGCCCCTCATGTGACCGTTGGGGGTCCTGACTGCGGTGCAGTGTGCAGTTCATCATGGCGGCGAACAGCAGCGACAGCACGGGCGGTAAAAGCGGCGGAAAGCAGTCCGCTGTGTCTGCGGAGCAGGTAACGACGCGTCGGGTTTATTACAGTAACGCATGAACGCTTCATCTGCGCCGCGAGCGAGTAACGTTAACGCGTCTGCTGTAAACAACAAAGCCGCGAGCGCCCGACGCCCCTCAGTGCATTCTAATGGACGCGTGCAGGTTTTGTCGCGTCGCTCGCGTAGTAACGTTAGATGGGCTGAAGCATGTAATGTGTGTGTTGTTGTCGGTACAGACTGAGACGCGCGCGAGCTGGTTTATAGATGCCAGTGCAAACCTCAGATCAGCTGCATGAGAGAGAAAAGATACTGTCATTTTTATTAATCTGAGTATTTGACGTTAGGTTGAATGTCTCCACCCGTTAAATCTGTCACACAACACTTACACGACACAAGTCCCGTCATTTAGAGGCATTCCTGACGACTTAATACTCAAAAATGAAGTTTTTTCATGGTCTAACAGATTTTACGATAGATTTAACATCTATCCTGCAATAAACCCTTTAACGCCAATTTGCTGTAATGTGTGATGACGTTAGGATTCATACAAATCACGCACATTATATACATATTTAAATATACATATAACATGAAATAATGTTATATCACATATATTTATTTAAATTGATATATATTTTTATATTTTAAAAGTTTAATAATTTGATTACATTGTAAATTTAATCATTTTAATTATTTAATAAATACAAATTTATTACAAAATATAATTTGTAATAAACATAAATATTTATTACATGAAAGGCCAAAATAATGTTAAAATAATGTGAAAAAAAATACATTTCAGTGCTCTTAACATTTAGGAAACTAAATAATTAACAAGAGACCATAAACATGTTTAAAACGATTATAATTACCTCATAAAAATCATTTTAGCAAGCTTTTTTTTCCCCCCCGAGTCATCAAGGGGACAGAAAACTCTTTTCTAAATGCACCTGTATATTTGAATCTAATGATCTATTATAATTTTATTTATTTTTACAATTTACTACCTTATTAATATGCATGTGTTATTAATATGCATATTAATTAATTTTTTTTTTTTACAATGTCCTTATTGCATATCTGTATAGTTTGTATTTATATATATTTAAACTGTAATTATCTGTATTTTTACATTACTGTTAGTGTTTAGTGTTAACTGTATGCACCAAGGGTCTGAGAGTTACGCAATTTCAATTCTCTGTATGTATGTGCTGTACATGTGGTGGAATTGACAATAAAGCTGACTTTGACTTTTTGATATGTGTGCCTGTTTGAATCAGGTGGTGGCTACTTTCCAGAGGATGCGACAGGAGCAGCGCAGTATGGCCTCCAAGGCTGCAGAGTTTGAGATGGAGATCAATGAACACAGGTGTGTTTAATAAAAGTGACTTACCTTCCCTTCCCACATGGATCCTCTGCAGTGAATGGGTGCCGTCAGAATGAGAGTCCAAACAGCTGATAAAAACATCACGAGTAATCCACACCACTCCAGTCCATCAGTTAACATCTTGAGAAGAGAAAAGCTGCGTGTTTGTAAGCAACAAATTCATCACATTTTAACATTCTAACTGTTTTAAACTGTCACTTCTGGTCAAAATATGATTCCTCCAGTGAAAAGTCCATCTCCTGTTGTCTCTCACATCAAAATCTGCCCGCATATTTGTTTAGAGCTGTTGTGGACTGGTTTTCACTTGTGAATGGTGCTTGATCCGTGCATATTACTTTTTCACGGGAGAATCAATATTGTGGATTTTGGACTATTCTAGTCAAACACAACACTTTGAAGTTAAATATGTCTCGATGGATTTGTTTCTTACAAACACACAGCTTTTCACTTCACAAGATGTTAATTGATGGACTGGAGTGGTGTGCTTGTTTCAAACTAAGGCAGTGTAAACACATGCGCTCTTGTTCTAACACTCATCACTTCCTCTTCACAGCCTCGTCATTGACACGCTAAAGGAAGTCGATCCGTCGCGGAAGTGCTTTCGTTTAGTGGGCGGTGTGCTTGTGGAGAGGACGGTCAAAGACGTCCTGCCTGCATTAGAAAACAATAAAGAACAGGTACGACTCTGCTGCTGGATTCAATCATAAACGATGCATTATTAACGCTTCTCTCCTTCCGATCAGATTACGAAGATCGTGGAGTCACTTAACACACAGATGCAGGCGAAAGGGCGGGAGCTGACGGAATACCGCGAACGCTACAACATCCGATTAGTCGGAGAGGACGACAAACAGGGCAAAGCGGACGCCAGTCAAGCCAAAGAGAGCGAAGGAGGAGGCTCTAAAGGAGGCGCCGGAGTGCTCGTCTCCTAGTGGATTTTTCTGTACATGCTGATTAGAAATCGTTGGCGCTTCAATATTTGCGAAGAGACTTGAGTTGGCATGTTTCTATTTAGTCTTACAGATGCCAGTCATAAAACACGAAAGAGAGTGAAAGTCTCGGTTTTCATGCATGTTTTGTCCATTCATAATATTAAAACACAACTCACAACAACACCTTCCCTATCCGAATATTTACAGCCGTTCACAACGAGGATGCAGCAGCTAAACTGTTTTCCATTATTTGCTTTTCCGTCCAGTTTATTACAAATAAAACCTGTTTCATTTCATGTCTAAATGGACTGCATAAATTCACCACATTCAAAATGGTTTTGAGGCTTGACTTTCACTTTCTTCTGCTTTGGGAAGATGTAATATTTAGTAATATTTGGTGCAGAGTGAAATGAGCACGATGGCCAGCGACTGTCTCGTACCCTGGACCTCTGACTGTTGACCGCAGCTCGACTCGCTCATCGTTTATCATGTCACGACTGTACGCCTGTGGATGAAGCCTTTTTATGTTTGTTTTGTTTTTGTGGTTGTTTTGGTTATTGAATTAAAAATACAAAATTCTGCAAGATCTGTTCCCAGCGTTGCGTGTTTTGTTTGTCAATAAATTCACACACTTGTTGGAGCAAAAATGTTTTTTAAAAAGCATGTGTTGTTAATTTAGTTAATAATTGAGTGTAAAATAAAGTGACATTTAAAGTACAATTATATTATTACAATAGTAATATATTTGTCATCATGTTTAATAGATTTTCAAAATAATATAAAAATAATTTTGCTATTATTATTATTCGAACTGACTGGGTTTCTGAAAATGACAGTGTGAATATGTGAACAAAAAGATTTGAGTCCAATTTAAAGTTAAGACAGTGCAAAGACTTATGTTTTTTTAGATTAAATGCTTATATCAGTTCAAATTCTGATTGCAATATGTGAGAAAATAAAGTTGTTTTTTTTTTTACTAAATTATGCAGCCCTATACTGTAAATGATTTATCTTTGTTTTGAAAGTGACTTCCGTGTGACAATAATTGTACAACTCTAGTTTTTATGGAATATTTTACAATATATACCATGAAACCGAACAATTACCATATGCATATACTATGGTATGTGGATGACACAACTTCGAAGTAGCTGTATGCAGGGGTTTTTGTTTTTTTTTGTTGTTTGTTTGTTTGTTTTGTTTTTTAACTAAGTTTCAAAATCATTCTGATGATACACTGACAAATAAGTCAAACAGCTTCAGTTTCTTTCTCACACTCCCCCAAACCTCTATTCTGGGGTTTACTGTGCAAGTTTGGGTTTACTAATATATAGGTAAACATCACATTCATAAACAATGATCAAAAAACATACCCATTATTGATAGACCAAAAAACATATCATTATTGATAGACCTATTGATATTGATAGCATTGGAGGCATAAGCAACTTTAATCCATTTTAAGGACTTTTTCAGAATTTGTGTTGAAGATTTGATTTTAATACCCCTATGTATATAGTTATTTATTTGTGTAATTTGTTTTAAAATTATTATTTATTTTTATGTTTTATTATTAATTACGTTTACCATTATTGTTAAGTATCTATTAGTTATGTGATTTGTCAAAGTTTTGTTGTTGTTGTTTGTTTGTTTTTTTAGTGCAAGTTTGGTGAGCGGGTACGAAATTCCGCGAAAAGGACAGATTGCTTTACGGCAGCAACAAACGCACGTGCACAGCTATCTACTATAATTACGTCGACTTTTACGACAGGAAATTCCACTCGCTTAACTGAAGGGGGCTGCAAAGTCTCAAAAATACCGTCTTATGTTTAAAATATTTTTTATTATATTATTGTATATTTTATTATTTAAACCTAAACATTATTATGGCACCATGTGCAAAAACATCGTTGTACTTTATGATTAGCGGTTACTGAGCACATTTAGCACGTAATACATCAAAACTGCAGGACTTCCGGTCTTTCATTTTAACCAATATAAAATATGTTAAAAAGTAGTTTCCGACGAGGATGGGATTCGAACCCACGCGTGCAGAGCACAATGGATTAGCAGTCCATCGCCTTAACCACTCGGCCACCTCGTCTGATACACGCGTGTGCATGTATATGATCGTTTTGATGCCATACAAGTTCACTTGTAGGTCACAACACATCTATTTTTTGATGTGTAATATGTGTTTACTGGTATTTCTTCTGGCTGTTGCTAACAGGAAGTGTTTATGGAGTCGAAACAGACACATACAGGCACGCCAGAGCACAAGTAGTGATCCGAGCCCGTTTTACGGTGTTTACGGTAACGTTAACCGGAACAGTAAACAAACATGCGCCGCCATGCGCAGTGTGTGCGCTCTTCACGAACGCGTTTCTCTTCTGCTGTTCACAGGCGTCTTTTCAATGCATGCATCCAAACATGCAAGTCAATTCCCGTTTAAACTGACCCGCACTGCATCTGGCTGCAATGCAAATCAATGAAAGGTCGGCTGCTGCATGCATGAGGGCTGCATAGCTGGCTAACCCTTGCTGATCTGTGTGAGCACTCTTTATTTCATTAGCATTAACCAAAAGGTGCTAGTAATTGTAATGCATTTCTCAAAAAAATGCTCCGTGTTTAAGGTGGTACTCAGTGCCCTTCTCATCGTTGCTCTGTTGCAACTTTTATATCTGTCTTTCCTTTCAAAGTTGCACGGCAAACAGCAGCGATACAAGTATTCTGAGCTCTTTGGCTCCAAAAAGACCGCAAACCAAGGAGAGAAGAACCCCAGATGGGAACATCTCAGATACTCTTTATCCACAGGTGGGATCTTCGATGGGAGTGGACAGTACCGCATCTATAAGAACCTAATCAAAAGCGACTTCTCGACCAATCAGAAGCCAGGTGCGGATCCCAGATCGCACCACCTGGCTTTGGCCACGCATACGACCATCAACAACCTTCACCATTTGAACTCTTTGTTGGAGCGCTGGCAGAATCCGCTATCCGTTGCCATATTCGCCAACGGTCAAGATGTCCAGTTTGCGATCGCGTTCGTTTACGCCCTCAGCCTGTTCTGCCCGCAGGTTCAAGCGTTGGTGGATTTCCATCTGGTTTGCCACTCGGGCGAAATGGCGAGTTTCCCAGAGCAGGATCGAGAGCATTTCGCCGGTCTGGAGGACATGGGCTGCTCCGGCGTTTTCGCCAAGCTCGAATCGCACAGAGACAAGTATAAAAACTACGCGATTGGGAACAATGTCTCGTACCCCAATAACCTTCTTCGCAATGTGGCCCGCAGTAGCACGGATGCCGCTTACATCCTGGTCATCGATATCGACATGATGCCCAGTGCCAATCTGCACCACCAATTCGTGACAATGCTAATGATGAGCGAACCGGCTGTGGACGAAGTCCTCGTGCTTCCCGTGTTCGAGATCAGACACACTCGTAAGATGCCTGCGACGAAGGCAGAGTTGGTGCAGCTCTATCAGGTGGGTGAGGTGCGGCCGTTTTACGATGAGCTTTGCCCTCGCTGTCAGGCTCCTACGAATTACTCGCAGTGGGTCAATCTGGGCAGCAGGGGCTCCGGGCCGCTGGAAGTGGCGTACACTATAAACTGGGCCGATCCGTGGGAGCCTTTCTACATTGGCGCTCGAACGGTTCCTCTCTACGACGAGAACTTCAGGCAGTATGGCTTCAACCGCATCAGTCAGGTGAGGGATGGCGAGGTGGACTCCTGCAGGAAGTGTATACGTGACCAATCAATTCGCCAAATGCAAACACACACACACGTACACACAAAAGAAAAATTGCAGCACTCCAAATAGGAAAAAAGAAATCCTTTTACTGCAGGTTAGGGCTGCAGCTAACGATTATTGTAATTGTCGACTAATCTGTCGATTATTTTTTCGATTAGTCGACTAATCTATCGATTATTTTTCAATTAATCTTTATTATTTTCTTATCAGTTGATGAATTCTTTAGTTAAACTATCAATGAATAATAACAGTAACTTCTGCTATTAATCTTTTAATATTTTATTCAAACGTCTCATAATTAATACTTTACAAAAAATAAATAATAGTAACAACAATAAAGAAAGAAGGAAAGAAAGAAAATAATAACAATAAATAAAGATAATGACAAGAAAAGAGAGAAAAAGAAATAACAATAAATAATAAAAAATAAAAATGAAAGAGAAAATAAATAAAAAATAAGAATAAAGTAAGAATAAAAAAGAAGAAGAAAGAAAGAAAGAAAAGAAAGAAAGAATGAATGAATTACAGGGCAGTGATACAATACAATCAATAGCAAAATGCACATTATAGCTGCATTCACAGTTACTGTTTGGGACTGACAGCAGTTGCTTACAGGTGAGAGACTTGAAATGTTTTATTTATTCAGCAGATTAAAACATCTGCTTGAATACATATCTGTATGAATGAACAGCTGAAGTCACAACCGCATTCAGGACACTAGAGCGACAATCAAAAATGGCGTCATAACACCGGGAAGTTTTATCAGTTGACAGCCCGTTTTTAAATAAACGAGGCTTGTCCTATCCATCACACAGTTAAACAACTAACAATGACTTTAAATGCTTTGTTAGCGAGTGCAGAGAGCTCGCGCAATCGCGCCCGCGGTACTGACAGCAGCTCCAGTGGATCTTAAGATGAACGCGAATCATTTCTCCTTCTTCGTCTCTGTGGGCGAATTAAACCCGTCATGATTATATAGGCAACTCAATGTTCCCTGGTGTTCTGTTCATTCAGCACAGCTTTGAATGCGGTTGTGAATCCTGACAATGTAAAGGTGTCAGTTCGGCTATATACATACGGTTCTGATGGTCGTATTATAATAGAATGCTCTATGAATGCAACTCTATGAAGTGAAGTGATGTTGCCATACTAGCCTTTACCTTCTGCTCTAGAGTCTTGTTTGTGTTAAACATGGCAGAAAAACAGTCTTAAGCAGGGATAACTGCAGACTCGCACAATGGGTGTGGCTAAAGGTGCGATGCGTCGACGCATTCCATGCTAATCGACGTATTTTTATAATCGACGTAATCGATGACGTCGACGAATCACTGCAGCCCTAGTGCAGGTGCGTAGAGCCAAGGGAATACTTGAAAACGAACAAGAAGGTAGCAGGCCGCACACTGAGTCCGATACAGACTGAAAAAGTCTAGCAAAACATTTTTTATTTTATAAATTGCATCGTGCAAAAAGTCAAATCCAAATTCAGTTGGACTCGGTGTGCGGCTAGCTACCTTCTTGTTCGTTAACACACACACACACACACACATACATATATGCATATGTATATTTATTACTAGTATTATTAGTATTTACAAAACATACATACATACATACATAAATTGAGTCG
Organism: Spinibarbus caldwelli; assembly: GCA_039654775.1. NCBI lineage: Eukaryota > Metazoa > Chordata > Actinopteri > Cypriniformes > Cyprinidae > Spinibarbus > Spinibarbus caldwelli. Next base: position 4,691,813 of record CM077220.1, on the reverse strand, counting down.
AATATATATATATATATATATGTACAGTGCCTTGCGAAAGTATTCATACCCCTTCATTTTATTCATGCTTTATGTTGCTGCCTTATGTTAAACTGCTTTAAATGACTTTTTTTTCCCCACATCAATCTACACTCCATACACCATATTGACAAAGCAAAAACAGAATTGTCACAACTTCGTAAATTTATTAAAAAATAAAAAACTGAAATAAGTACATTGCATAAGTATTCATACCTTTAACTAAATATTTAGCTGAAGCACCTTTATAGCCTCAAGTCTCTTTTGTTTGATGCGACAAGCTTTTCTCATCACCATTTGGCTATTATCTGTCATTCTTCTCTTCACGTCTCAAGCTCTGTCAGGTTGGATGGGGGCAGATGCACATTTTCAGGTTTCTCCAGAAATATTTGATTGAGTTCAAGCTCAGGCTGTGGCTGGGCCACTCAAGGACATTCACAGAGTTGTCTATAAGCCACTCTTGCTGTGTGTTTAGGGTCATTGTCCTGTTGGAAGGTGAACCTTCTGCCCAGTCTGAGGTTCTGAATGCTCTGGACTGGGTTTTCATTAAGGCTATCTTAATATTTTGGTGCATTGAGCTTCTCTTCTACTCTGATGAGTCCCTCAGTCCCTGCCGCTGAAAAACAGCCCACAGCATGAGGCTGCTACCAGCACACTTTACTTTTGGGATGGTATTCTTCAGGTGATGAGCAGAGCTGGTTTCCTTCAAACATGATGTTTGGAATTGAGGTTCATCAGACCAGAGAATCTTGTTTCTCACACTCTGAGGGTCCTTTAGGTGCTTTTTTGTAAATTTCAAGTGTGTTTTCATGTGTCTTCACTGAAGAGAGGATTGAGTCTTGCCACACCGGCATAAAGCCCAGATCGGTGGAGTGTTGCAGTGATGTTTGTCCTTCTGTAGGTTTCTCCTATCTCCACATATGATCATGGAGCTCAACTAGAGTGACCATCAGCTTCTTGTTCACCACACCAACCAAAGCCCTTCTCTATCAGTTGCTCAGTTTGGCCAGGAGGCCAGCTCTAAGAAGAGTCCTGGTTGTTTCAAACTTCTTCCATTAAGGATAACAGAGACTACATGCTTCTGTGACCCTTCAATGAAGCAGAATTTTTTTTCTGAACTCTTCCCCAGATGTGTGGCTTGACACAGACCTGTTTCTGAGCTTTACAGGCAGTTCTTTTGACCTCAGGGCTTGTTTTTTTTTTTGCTCTGAGATGCATTATCAGCTGTTAGACCTTATAGAGACAGAATTGTTGCAAGGCACAGATCTGGCCAAGGTTACAAAAAAATTTCTGCTGCACTTAAGGTTCTTAAGAGCACAGTGGCCTCCATAATCCTTAAATGGAAGACGTTTGGGACGACCAGAACCCTTCCTAGAGCTGGCCGTCCGGCCAAACTGAGCTATCGGGGGAGAAGAGCCTTGGTGAGAGAGGTAAAGAAGAACCCAAAGATCACTGTGGCTGAGCTCCAGAGATGCAGTCGGGAGATGGGAGAAAGTTGTAGAAAGTCAACAATCACTGCAGCCCTCCACCAGTTGGGGCTTTATGGCAGAGTGGCCCGACGGAAGCCTCTCCTCAGTGCAAGACACATGAAAGCGCGCATGAAGGACTCCAAGATGGTGAGAAATAAGGTTCTCTGGTCTGATGAGACCAAGATAGAACTTTTTGGCCTTAATTCTAAGCGGTATGTGTGGAGAAAACCAGGCACTGCTCATCACCTGTCCAATATAGTCCCAACAGTGAAGCATGGTGGTGGCAGCATCATGCTGTGGGGGTGTTTTTCAGCTGCAGGGACAGGACGACTGGTTGCAATCGAGGGAAAGATGAATGCGGCCAAGTACAGGGATATCCTGGACGAAAACCTTCTCCAGAGTGCTCAGGACCTCAGACTGGGCCGAAGGTTTACCTTCCAACAAGACAATGACCCTAAGCACACAGCTAAAGTAACGAAGGAGTGGCTTCACAACAACTCCGTGACTGTTCTTGAATGCCCCAGCCAGAGCCCTGACTTAAACCCAATTGAGCATCTCTGGAGAGACCTAAAAATGGCTGTCCACCAATGTTTACCATCCAACCTGACAGAACTGGAGAGGATCTGCAAGGAGGAATGGCAGAGGATCCCCAAATCCAGGTGTGAAAAACTTGTTGCATCTTTCCCAAAAAGACTCATGGCTGTATTAGATCAAAAGGGTGCTTCTACTAAATACTGAGCAAAGGGTCTGAATACTTAGAATTGTTGACATTTTTGCAGATTTATTAAAAAAAGAAAAACTGAAATATCACATGGTCCTGTGTTTTTCTGTCAATATGGGGTGCTGTGTGTACATTAATGAGGAAAAAAAATGAACTTAAATGATTTTAGCAAATGGCTGCAATATAACAAAGAGTGAAAAATTTAAGGGGGTCTGAATACTTTCCGTACCCACTGTACCTGCTGACTGATTTCTCTCATCTCTTCAGGCCTGTGAGCTTCACATCGCCGGGTACCACTTCTCTGTGGTGAGCAATGCGTTTGTGGTGCACAAAGGGTTCAAAGTCCAGGGAGAATTTCACAGCAGAAAGGACGAGGAGAACCGCAAGAACCGCATCCTCTTCCGCAGCTTCAAGGAGAGCCTGAAGGCCAAGTATCCCAACTCACCTCGCCACTGCTGAGAAAACAGACAGTGATGAGAGAGATCACGTCTAACCTGACCAACATCTTCCAGACCTCATGTGAGAATCACAGATGCACAAAACTGAAACAAAGAACCTGTTTATATCTCATTTCAAACATCAAAAACTCTACTGTCAAAGGAGATGCTCTTGAATGCTCATTATTTTATGAATAAGCTGAAGACATGACCCTTCATGCTTTTAAAGAGAGAAACTAAATAAAGATGGTCCTTTTTATTTATCATTTTTGTTTTCAGTACATTGTGACTACTTTGAAATTTGAGAGCAAGGTAAAATTAATTAATTTAGTTAATTTATTTATTTATTAAATTTTTTATGCTGTTTTTCATCTTATTTTTCAATGCATTTTTTTCACTTTCTTCCCCAAATTTAAGGCAAGACACCCCAGGTGAATAGGGTACAAAACATTAACTAATATATCACCATAATTTTCTAGTTGATTGATTACATTAAGAATTGCAAACTTTTTTTTGTATAGCAAGTTTTCTAAAATGGTATGTTTAAATATGCAAATTTGTCATTATGTAATTGAATATACACTAATTTGCATACATTTCCAGAACATTAATCTGAAAATTGGATAAAGCCAGGTACAAAAATGTGTTTAGAAATAAAAAATCAGGCAAGTGAAATATAAACAAACCTCTTTGTAAAAACCTTCAGAATACAAATGAGAATAAAACTGTAAGATTTGGTGTAAGTGCTGCTGAAGTAGAGAAAAAAACCCTATAAAATAAGTATTTTAAATGAAATCTACTGACGCAAATAGATTAAAATAATAGATTTCAACTAGTCTGAAACAACAGGTTATGAAAAAAACAAACAAATAGCACACAAAACTGTCCAGTGCATGAAAAAACAGTTATTGCCTGTAGTGTCTTGCCTTAATCTGAGAAACGATTTCCCTAAGTAAACACGCAGTTGCTAATGACATTACTGTGATGAGTATGTATGCAGTTCTCGATCTCATGTTGTGACGCGTTTGAGTTACTGACGAGACGAGGTCTTGTAAAGACCCAGAGATTAGTTGTAAAGCTATTAACATATTAAGGTCGATAGGCCACCTTTATGCTAATAACAACTCTAAAGATGCTCACAGAGCCTGATGATATTACACACACACACACACACACACACACACACACACAGGGAGCGGCGTCTGAAAATCATATTAGTGTTTTAATTATACTGTGGATTAGGGGTAGATGACAATTAAGAAACACTAGATTAATGCAGGAATGTACAGTTGTAGTGACTGCAGATGATTAGACTGAACAGGCAATACTGTATATGTCAGATATTTACATCAACTGTACAAGATATGTAGTGTTTAACACTGACTGGGGCTCGTATATATTGTCCTTTGTTTTGGGAAAATCCAACCCAATTTCTTTTAGTTTATAGTATTTTTCTAATATATTTATTTATTTATATATATATATATATATATATATATATATATATATATATATATATATATATATATATATATTCTGATGTGAAAATCTTGCCTGATATTGAAAGAGTTTATTTTTACATTAGTTTCCATTTGTATTATTTTGCCAATTATTTTTTGTCATAAAAGCAACATTTTGGTTATTTAACTCCGATTACCCTGATAGTGTTGTGTAGTAATGGAAGCATGAATGTTGTGACACTGGAAACACTGTCAATCCAGAAACCTTGTTGTGATACTGAAAAAGATTGTAAAGTGTTTTATAAAATTGTAACATAAAGTAGACACGTAATTATTTGGTTATACATGAAATGAACACTGTTTTAGTTATTGTTGAATGATGAATGAAGTTATTTTGCTTTTATTATTAATATTGTTTGTTTTGTATCTAGTTGCAATAAATCTACAACATTTGTGTTGGTCTCTTTCAGACTAACTTCTATAGCAGATGAATTATTGCACATTATATGTTTCTGATAATATAACACTGTAGGTCTATTCTAGAGTGAAATACGGCAAGGAAAAACTAAATTGAAATTAAGAATATAATTGTGCAAAGTTCAGATAATTAAATAGACATATCAACTTTTAAAAGGGAGGAGAAAACACTTAATATAGCCTATATATGAAGAGGTCATAATATAGCCTATATATGAAGCCTCTAAGTGCCATTTGAAATTTTCTTCTAAAATGAACATTTTTATCAGGCTCATATGTTTAGGTTTAGTAATTTCACTTTAATGGCAATGAATAGGTTCTTTTCTATGCCATTAAAGTGAAATAACTGAACATAAACATATGAGCCTGAGAAAACATCTAATTTTAGAAGAAAATTTCAAATGGCACTTAGAGGCTTTTGCATCTGAACTCTTCATATATAATTTTTGTTTGTTGGTGTCAAGATGCATCCAGTCAAACTCGATGAATTTTGGTGCAAATGCATCTGTCACTTTGTAGAAACTAGCAAAATTAGACAGATGCGATATTTAATTGGCATCTGTCTTAATTTCAGTAGTTTCTACCAAGTGACAAGATATATTTGTGCCCAAAAAACAGTTTAATTAGATGTACAGTAATTTCACTAGATGATCATGGAAATGCCATCATTTACAAATTATTGACAAAATTAAGTGAAACAGAACTACAATCTGGACTGTTTAATACAATGAACGCAAGCTGAGAGACATTAAGAAACTAAAGTACTATTTTGTGTATTGTTGGGTCTTATTGTAACGTTTTAGAAATGTTTCATTTTAAGTACAATTTTTGTTTATTTATACCAGTTTTTGATACTGTGTTGATGTAAAATCTGGGAGCTAAAGCAAAAAACAAATGTGAACAGATAGATCAAGGCCACAAAATTAGGAAAAATTTAAAATAATAATAAAAATAATAATGTTGCAATTTTCACTCACATTTTTACACTTTGGCCCCTTTCTATCCAACTTTTTTTTTGTTGTTGTTGAAATTCGCTATTTTCTGTGAATGTGCAAGACTTCAGATTCATTTAACGCTATAGAAGAACAACAAAATGCAGCAGCCTAAACGAGAAAACTATTTGTGCTACAAACCAATGTAGCCTATTTATAATTAAGACAATACATTAAACAGTTATAAAGATGGCATATGACAATATAATTTGATAAGTTTGAAGCACAGCGAGTTGTTTTGTACAACAATAAATCCTGGAAGCCAATGACACCGGAAGTCCTAAACTCAAGTTACAAATGGCCACGCGCGCTCTTACATTAAAAATAAGGTGGATTACATTGGCATATGAGTTTATTAGTCTGAAGCCTACACTAATAAACGTCTGATTGTCATTTTATAACTGAACCAGTAGGGGGAGTAAAGTGGGAGGCGGGAGACAACCGTCCCTCCAGTTGTTTCATGCCTGTGTTATGTCAAAAAACACACAAAAAAACTATGTCAGTGTTTTACCCAAAACTACATTACAGCGACTGCAGGTAAAGCCGCTGTTTTTTTCTTCAGCTTCTGAATCAGTCCTTCCTGAAAGTGAACTTTTAGTGTTTGTGTTAGCAAAGCAAATTCATAACAAAGCAACTATTTTTGTACATTTTAAGACCAAGGAAATAATACAGGAATCAAATGGTCCCTTGCAACACATGACTGGCTGAGAGGATTGTTGAGGAGAGTTTTGGGTAACTTTAACTAAACGATCGTGAGTGTGGAAAAACCACGCGATTTTACAATTATGATTTGAGAGCAGAAAATCAGGTGGACCTGTTTGATTTGTGTCAAAGTGAGGCACGTGTTTGCTGTGCCACCTTGTGTTTGTGTGAATTGGTGTCTGTGTGTATGTGTGTCATAAGGTTTAGCTGCTCTTCACCTCTGATTAGATCGGTCTTGAATCTGACAGAACAGCATTTAGGCTACGAGTTTACATGCATCAATAACCCCATGCTGAGGAAAACACAAACAAACCGAGTTCACTTCAGTTCACATCTGCTGCTAAACGTGATTAAACAACCACAGAAGTAAACTGCTGCTCTTCATATGGCATGCGATTCATTTCGATTAGTTTGACGCCGTTCTTAATTATCCAATTATATATCAATTAACTTATTGTAAAGACACAAACGTAACTGGAGAGGCAAAATGTTTTGTAGTGTAATATAATATTGACAACCCAGCTAACAGAAAACATTCTGAGAACTTTGGCTAATTAGTTATTAACAAAGGTTAACAAGTAGCGGTAACAGGACGTCATTCTAAATGATCTGGTCTTTAATGTTTTCAAAACATTAGCAGAAGAACATTATTTAGGCCATACATCGTTCATGGATATATATATATTTTTTCTTTCTGAAAATTTTTAGTTGGATATTCATTCAACATTTTTTTAAATGTCAGGCCTACTACTTGTTTCAGAACGTTACAGATTATTCAAAAGTAACAATAACCATAATGATAAAAATGATAAAACGGAACGTTCCTTTACCGTTCACATTTTAAAAAAAAAATAAATAAAAATAAAGTTCTTAAAACATTTAGCCTAATAAACTGGATGTTTTGAACCTTGAGAACATTCAGAAATAGCTTAATGGGAACAGTAGCAAAACATATGTTTGTTAGCTGGGAATAATAGTTTTGCATTCACAAATTACAATAGCTGTTTATGCTGATTACATTAGTTGTTTACAATTCTATTTATGAACTTCGCAAAGCAAAATGACACCTAGCACAAGACAGTTCAGAAATTCTATTTGGAATGTTCACACTGTTTGAAATAATTATTTGCTATGGTAACTGTCAGGATACCAAAATGTATCTGATTTTGCTGTTGATGCCTTTCTTGTTATGTGTTATTCCATATCAAATTCAAATTATTCTGTATAAAGCCTTTTTATCAAGAGTAAAGCTATAGGGAAATATATACAGCTAACAGTCTTTAACTTGAAAAGGCTGCCATTTTGGTTGTTTTGTATAATGTCAAAACAGATGCAACAGTTTGAAGCTAAAAACATCTTAACGATGGATTCTTTTCTTACAAACACGCAGCTTTTCACTTCATAAAACATTAACTGATGGACTGGAGTGGTGTAGATTACTTGTGGATTATTGTGATGTTTTTATCAGCTGTTTGGACTCTCATTCTGACGGCACCCATTCACTGCAGAGGATCCATTGCTGAGACAGTGATGCAATGCTACATTTCTCCAAATCTCAAACAAACTCATCTACATCTTGGACGGCCTGATTTTTTGGGTGAACTGTTCCTTTAATCCAAAGCCATTTACAGAACAGCTCAAAGTTTCTTCTGCGATGTCTCTGAAACGTATGACGTCTGTTATCTCTGTTTGTACATTCTGTACACGTTTGCATTGAGCCTCTTCTTCTCTCTCTTCTCTTGCCTAAAGAAATGTGGGAGAGGAAGCAGAAGGCATGATGGGTGAGGGGTTGGTGTGGATAAGACGTTTTATTAAGCAGGTTTGGTGAGGTAAAGTGGGGCTTATCCCAGCAGCTTTGGGGAGCAAGGCTTATTTGGGTCACAGAGCTTTATGACACAAGCAATTAGCAGCAGCGCTAGCAGGAGGGAGGCAGGCCTGAGATTAGCCGCCCTGAGCCGGGAGAGAAGGGCAGGCTCGGACAGCTGGGCCTCGTGAGGGGGTTTGGGCCGAGCATCTCCGTCCGGTTGACCGATTTTTTTCTCATCACACGCAACTCACGAGAGTGTGAGCAGATTTTGTTACTGACTCCAGTAAACACAGATTGGGGTGGGAGGCTGATGCCAGTCGCTGCTAGATAAAGCACAGGCGGGTGTGGACTCTACAAAAACAAAGCCCAGTGATCAGTTTCAACAAACCCCTTTAGTTAAGACAAGAGTATTTTTGCAAAGAGTTTGTTGCAAACAGCTGCAGATCATTTCTGGTTGACTACAAATGGACTAGTCACTTGCATGTGAAAAAGAATATCTATCTATCTATCTATCTATCTATCTATCTATCTATCTATCTATCTATCTATCTATCTATCTATCTATCCAGTATAGTGTATAATATCTATCTATCTATCTGTCTGTCTATCTATCTATCTATCTATCTATCTATCTATCTATCTATCTATCTGTCTAGTACATTGTATAATGTCTATCTATCTATCTATCTATCTATCTATCTATCTATCTATCTATCTATCTATCTATCCAGTATAGTGTATAATATATATCTATCTGTCTGTCTATCTATCTATCTATCTATCTATCTATCTATCTATCTATCCAGTATAGTGTATAATATCTATCTATCTATCTATCTATCTATCTATCTATCTATCTATCTATCTATCTATCTTTCTAGTACATTGTATAATGTCTATCTATCTATCTATCTATCTATCTATCTATCTATCTATCTATCTATCCAGTATAGTGTATAATATCTATCTATCTATCTATCTATCTATCTATCTATCTATCTATCTATCTATCTATCTAGTACATTGTACAATGTCTATCTATCTATCTATCTATCTATCTATCTATCTATCTATCTATCTATCTATCCAGTATAGTGTATAATATCTATCTATCTATCTATCTATCTATCTATCTATCTATCTATCTATCTATCTATCCAGTATAGTGTATAATATCTATCTATCTATCTATCTATCTATCTATCTATCTATCTATCTATCCAGTATGGTGTATAATATCTATCTATCTATCTATCTATCTATCTATCTATCTATCTATCTATCTATCTATCTTTCTAGTACATTGTATAATGTCTATCTATCCATCTATTTATCTATTTATCTATCTATCTATCTATCTATCTATCTATCTATCTATCTATCTATCTATCTATCCAGTATAGTGTATAATATCTATCTATCTATCTATCTATCTATCTATCTATCTATCTATCTATCTATCTATCTATCTATCTATCTGTCTATCTATCTATCTATCTAGTACATTGTATAATGTCTATCTATCTATCTATCTATCTATCTATCTATCTATCTATCTATCTATCCAGTATAGTGTATAATATCTATCTATCTATCTATCTATCTATCTATCTATCTATCCAGTATAGTGTATAATATCTATCTATCTATCTATCTATCTATCTATCTGTCTATCTGTCTAGTACATTGTATAATGTCTGTCTATCTATCTATCTATCTATCTATCTATCTATCTATCTATCTATCTATCTATCTATCTATCTATCTATCCAGTATAGTGTATAATATCTATCTATCTATCTATCTATCTATCTATCTATCTATCTATCTATCTATCTATCTATCTATCTATCTATCTATCCAGTATATTGTATAATATCTATCTATCTATCTATCTATCTATCTATCTATCTATCTATCTATCTATCTATCTATCTATCTATCCAGTATAGTGTATAATATCTATCTATCTATCTATCTATCTATCTATCTATCTATCTATCTATCTATCTATCTATCTGTCTGTCTAGCACATTGTATAATGTCTGTCTATCTATCTATCCAGTATATTGTATAATATCTATCTATCTATCTATCTATCTATCTATCTATCTATCTATCTATCTATCTATCTGTCTAGCACATTGTATAATGTCTATCTGTCTATCTATCTATCTATCTATCTATCTATCTATCTATCTATCTATCTATCTATCTATCCAGTATATTGTATAATATCTATCTATCTATCTATCTATCTATCCAGTATAGTGTATAATATCTATCTATCTATCTATCTATCTATCTATCTGTCTAGCACATTGTATAATGTCTGTCTATCTATCTATCCAGTATATTGTATAATATCTATCTATCTATCTATCTATCTATCTATCTATCTATCTATCTATCTATCTATCTATCTATCTATCTATCTATCTGTCTAGCACATTGTATAATGTCTATCTGTCTATCTATCTATCTATCTATCTATCTATCTATCTATCTATCTATCTATCTATCCAGTATATTGTATAATATCTATCTATCTATCTATCTATCTATCTATCTATCTATCTATCTATCTATCTATCTATCTATCTATCCAGTATAGTGTATAATGTCTATCTATCTATCTATCTATCTATCTATCTATCTATCTATCTATCTATCTATCTATCTATCTATCTATCTATCCAGTATATTGTATAATATCTATCTATCTATCTATCTATCTGTCTATCTGTCTAGTACATTGTATAATGTCTGTCTATCTATCTATCTATCTATCTATCTATCTATCTATCTATCTATCTATCTATCTATCTATCTATCCAGTATAGTGTATAATATCTATCTATCTATCTATCTATCTATCTATCCAGTATATTGTATAATATCTATCTATCTATCTATCTATCTATCCAGTATAGTGAATAATATCTATCTATCTATCTATCTATCTATCTATCTATCTATCTATCTATCTGTCTAGCACATTGTATAATGTCTGTCTATCTATCTTCCAGTATATTGTATAATATCTATCTATCTATCTATCTATCTATCTATCTATCTATCTATCTATCTATCTATCTATCTATCTGTCTAGCACATTGTATAATGTCTGTCTATCTATCTTCCAGTATATTGTATAATATCTATCTATCTATCTATCTATCTATCTATCTATCTATCTATCTATCTGTCTAGCACATTGTATAATGTCTATCTGTCTATCTATCTATCTATCTATCTATCTATCTATCTATCTATCCAGTATATTGTATAATATCTATCTATCTATCTATCTATCTATCTATCTATCTATCTATCTATCTATCCAGTATAGTGTATAATGTCTATCTATCTATCTATCTATCTATCTATCTATCTATCTATCTATCTATCTATCTATCTATCTATCTATCTATCCAGTATATTGTATAATATCTATCTATCTATCTATCTATCTATCTATCTATCTATCTATCTGTCTATCTGTCTAGTACATTGTATAATGTCTGTCTATCTATCTATCTATCTATCTATCTATCTATCTATCTATCTATCTATCTATCTATCTAGTATAGTGTATAATATCTATCTATCTATCTATCTATCTATCTATCTATCTATCTATCTATCTATCCAGTATATTGTATAATATCTATCTATCTATCTATCTATCTATCTATCTATCTATCTATCTATCTATCCAGTATAGTGTATAATATCTATCTATCTATCTATCTATCTATCTATCTATCTATCTATCTATCTATAAAATTCTATAACCTCCCTTACGGTTCATTAATGTTGTACAACATGAGGTCCACATTACCCATCTCACCTAATCAAAGGCAGCTCTGAGAGAAGGTAAGCTGTCTGTCATCAGTGGGCCAGTGAGACATGTGTCGTTGGATGCTTTGGCTGCCGGTGTTTTAAACTGATCCTGCTAATACCGTGATCATGTGTAGGGCAGCTCTAATGAAAGACGACACTAAAACAGCAGGAGTGACACGGGAGAGCAGTCCAGCAGCATTATAGCCTGCGCTTCATTGGATTTTACACAAACACAGATGGACGCCCAGGTGCGCACCTCAGTACATGACGCAACTCTTAAATGAAAACACTTTAAAGTAGAGCTGAATCGAATGAACGAAGAATTCTGCTTTAAATGCACACAGAATGATGCAATTGCATTTATAACAAGATACACCTTCATCTCTTTCTCTCACACACACAACACAAGTGACTGAGAAACTGACCATTTCCTTTTTAAAAAATGATCATATGTCTAATAAAACAATACTGCCACTTTTTAAAAAAAATTCTGAAGAGTGAATGTAGCACTTTATTTCTAGAGCTGAAGTTTAGATTTTTTTTTACTTTTGAAGTTGAAGCTTGACAACTGAAGAAACAGCAAGTGTAAAAATGTTTCAGAAAAGGAGAATAAAAGCAGAGGAAAGAGAGACAGAGAGGAGGAAACATCATTAGGTCAGAAGGTCATTCTGATGTCACTGGCAGACAGATTTTGCATATTTTGAATATTTTTTAAACATTCTGTAATTAATGCAGATGTTGAAGTGACATTTCTTAAACAGTAAAACACCAAAATGTACACTTAAATCTTGTGCTGAACAGAATAAAAGACTTTAACACAGTGCTGCATTCTGGACTCATATATGGTCAAGAGTAGACTATAACATTGTAATTTTTATTATTATTATTATGTATTTATTTATTTATTTTTTTTGCTGTTCTGTGACGGACAGGTCGTGTGGGCGGGGCTTGTGAGCAGATCAGGGTGATGCTGGAAGTCACAGAGGCAGGCCTTAATGAGTATTAAAGTATTAGGTGAGAATAAGCCGTCAGGATGAGCCCTGCAGGATTCCTAAACAACTCCAGTAACACCTGTTATATCATACAAATCATTTATTCCTGAGCTCCAATAAATCCTGCAAACCAGAAGTGCTGTTATGATCAGGTATCAATATAGAGGTCAAGAGAAGCCAATCATAACATCTGTCTGTTCTATCTATCATCACATTTGTTTACTGATATTTTTAAGTGGCTGCGAGACAGATTTAAACTGTATTTTGTTCCTGGTTTTGAAAGATGTCTCTTCTGCTCACCAAGGCTGCATTTAATAATCAAAAATACAGTAAAATTGTGAAATATTATTACAATTTAAAATGATGGTTTTCTATCTGTATATATGTTAAAATGTAATTTATTCCTGTGATCAAACCTGAATTTTCAGCATCATTACTCCAGTCTTCAGTGTCACATGATGCTTCAGAAATCACTCTAATATGCTGATTTCCTGCTCAAGAAAGTATTATCAGTGTTGAAGACTGCTTCATATTTTTGTGGAAACTGTGACATTTATTTATTTATTTTTAAATACAAAGGTTTAAAAGAACAGTATTTATTCAAAATAGAAATCTTTTGTAATATTATAAATATCTTTACCATTACTTTAATCAATTTAATGTGTCTTTTATGAATAAAAGTATAAAAAAAATCTTACTGACCTTTTTAAACTCCTGTTGTTAATATAGCCATTCTAAAAAAACAATGACAAAAAGTAATAATACTTAGACACGTCAGTAAAAATTTGCCTAGAGGTCAGAATAGTTCCTCTAATGGAGTAATGATTGTATTAATGTAACGTAATGTCCTGTATGAGAGTCTGAACACTGAGACTCTCTCTCTGATTGTGTCAGAGGCCAATCACATTCAGCCAACAAACAAACAAACAGGAGACGCATCCACTGCCAGCTATTTTCTACGAATGTAGATGCTTAAATTAGCTCCACTGGTTAGCTTTAGTAAGCTGATCTTAAGCGGTGGGACATTTACTGTCTGAGAGCTGAGCTGAGCTCTATGTGTTCACTGCAATTCAACAACAACAGTCACTGTAACGTGATTTTCTCACTTTCAGATTCAACACAACTTCAATACAACCAAAAGCATCACATGACTTCTTGTCCATTGCTACAGAAAATAATTTAGACCTGCTTCTCAGTATGTAAACACACAAATATCGTTATGCATGTACAGTGGAAGTCTTTGAGGAAAGTGGTTTTAAAAGCAGAAATGTGAAGCTCGTCCATATAATAGTGTGTGATTTTTCTGCTGAACCATTATCAGATTGTCTTGGATGCCTTGTGGGTAGACTTTCATTGTAAATGCATTACTACACACACATTTTTGTGCTTTTTCAATCAAAGGGGCAGGTTGAAATGATTTTCTTTAATAATCAACAGAGCTTGCTAGAACTTCTTAAACTGTAATTGTGAATAAACACTTGTGAATAAGCGTGAATGCGGTCAAAGGTCAGCAGGTGAGTTTGTGACCAGATACTGAAATCAAAGACTGAATAATTTCCCAAATCAAACAGACAATAAACTTCACCACCTTACAAGTCCTGAAAATCTTAATGTTACATTAAGATGTAAATTCACATTTACATCTTAACGTTAAACTAAATATGAAATTTTAAATTATGCAGCTTACCTGTTTGTGTTTACATTCTTAGATTTATTTATACCCAATAAAAGCAACAGCGCAATAAAATGCCCTAAAAATGATAAATATAATATAATATAATATAATAAAATATAAAAAGACAAAAATACAAATATAAGACAAGTCAAATAATAAAATTATAAAATCAAATAATATAATGGCCTAAAATTCTTGAATATTATATTATATTATATAAAAATATATATTGAAATTAAAAAATATAAAAATGCAATTAGTTACCCAGTAGATAAAACAGCTTAATGCCCTAAAATATCTTTTATAATATAATATAATATAATGACAAAAAAATAATATACAGTATATACAGGTATATATAATATATATATTTATAAAAATAAATAAATAAATAAATAAATAAAAAACCACACACAACACAAGTCACCATGATAGAGAAATGTGTTTGTACTCTTCCTATTCTGCTGTTTGGAAAACAGTTTATCTTTTCTCCTCCACTCAACAACGAGACGCGGGGAAGTGGAGCGGCCGTTTATTTAGTGTGTTTTGTGTGGAGGGAGGAGGGGATACGGCAACAGTGTGGCATTGATTTGCAAACGAGTTTGTAATTAGCTGTTTGCAATAGGGTATTAGTGTGTGTGTGTGTGTGTGTGTGTGTGTGTGTTTCAGCCCTTAAGCACATTTTTGTGATTGTGTGTCGCTCTTGTCTTGGGTAAATGAGGCGCTCCATGTTAAGCAGATAACACTAATTAGTTCTCCACCCATTTACTTGTTAAGTGTGTTTGTGTGGGTTTCTAGGCCGTGGTAATTCTTCATCCCACCCGCAGCTTCTGCCCGCTGGCCACGTTAAGGAGCCCAATTTAAGCCTAATTAATTATGCCAAGTGGGGTTCCATGGCAAAGACTGGAAATAATGTGAAGAGACACTTCATGAACTCAGCTTATCCGATCATAACCCATATATACAAAGACCAGATAATTAATAAGCATATTGTGCATACAATTAGCATTTGATTGATTTTGTAATTTTTTAATCTGTCTGTGGTAACTTCAATCTGTTTGGTCTGGTTGGTTTGCAGGAAAAAAGTAATATTAATAATGACAGCTACGGCATTATTCATGTTTCGATAATCCACCTATTACTTTTTATTGATTTCAGGTTTTTAAAAGTTTTGCATGTTAACTAAAATTTGGAAAAACATTGGAACAAACATTTAAAAGCATTGTTTTAATTTATCATTTAAATGTATTTAAATGTAATATTTTAATATTAAAAAACAATGACAGAAATGGCAGCTATACCGCTACACGTATTCCTTTTAATTGATTTTAATTTAATTAAATTTAATTGTTTTTGAAAAACAATAACAAACTTAATCACCTTAGAACCTCTGAATCAATTAAAAACCAGAATTTAATTTTAGATTTCTTAAAGTCATGTTTTGCTTTTTGATTTATTTTTTAAATTTCATTTTTAATTTATTAAAAAGTAATATTTTAATATTATTAAAAAAATTAATGACAGAAATGACAGCTACAGCATTATTTGTTTGATAATGCACTTAATACATTTTGCATATTAAAACCTCTTTTGAAAAACAATATCATTTAATCAATCACTTTAGATCTTTTGAATTAATTAAAAATCAGAAGGATTATTAAATTTAAATGAAATTTTAAATGAAATTTTAATATTATTTTAAAGGTTTTGCATATTTACCAATATTTAAAAAAAACAAAAACAATAACATGACACTGACACACTGAAAATGACTAAAATAAAAGTGATAACAGTGATTTATAAAAGTGTTATCACAGAACCTTTGAATTAATTAAGGTTTTAGAGGGACAATTAAATTTCCAATTTCCAAATCAGTTATAATGTTTTACAGTTTAAAAGAGAATGAAGACCACAAAATATTTGGATTACAAGCCAATTAAGAAAGTGTTTTACTCTGATCTGCTCCAGCCTCATTCACTGACTGAAGTATCAATCAATAAGTGACACACACACACACACACACACACACACACAGAGCCCATCTTCATCTTATGATTCATCCTCTTGTAGAAGCTTGGGAGGGGATAAGCAGATTTGGAGTCAGTCTGTTCTCAAAGTGTTAAAACAGATTGGACGTGTTTGCGTGCTGTGTATGTGTATGTGTGTGTGAGTGTGAGTGTGTGTGTGTGTGTGTTAACAGCAGTGTCTGAGAGTCAGATTAATAGAGAAAATGATCTTCACTGAGCTCATTTCTCCCCTTCTGTCTTTTGCTGTTAATTTGATCACTTTAATGTTTTTAATTTTAATTATATAATTTGTAAAATTAAAATGGCTAAAATCAGCTAATACAATAATAATAATAATAATAATAATAATAATAATAATAATAATAATTATTATTATTATTATTATTATTATTATTATATTTTTGTTTATTTTTAACTTTTGTG
This sequence comes from Spinibarbus caldwelli, assembly GCA_039654775.1. NCBI lineage: Eukaryota > Metazoa > Chordata > Actinopteri > Cypriniformes > Cyprinidae > Spinibarbus > Spinibarbus caldwelli. The sequence goes on along the minus strand of CM077220.1, from coordinate 4,674,767 downwards.
TTGTAAAGATATTATTTAACATATACAAACAATTTTGTAATAAATAAATGAATAAACTACTGGTATTGTGTAAACACAAAATACAGTAATAATAATAATAATAATAATAATAATAACAACAATAACAATAATAATAATAGGACTTTTGAGTATTCTTGTTTAAGTATTATTAATTAGATTATTAATGTCTTCTAAGAGTGTACTAGCAGTGATGACGGGTGATTTATTACAGGTAACAGATGTTAATGGAATAACAAAGGCTTTTGTGCTTCATGACAACAAACTTTCAGAATACACAAATCCCCCCATAATGACAGATCAATGTAGATCTAGACAGATCAGATAAAAGCCTCCAAATCTCGACCTTCACCTGACTGCAACCTTTATTGAGCAGTCCGTATGAAGATTTAACATCATTTGCCCCGAGAGCACGATTAAGGTTATGAGCCATATGCAGTCTGCAGACGCTCGACAGACACGATACTGCGAGATCTGTTCTCAGAACACAGTGTTTCTTTTAAAGATTCATGAGAAGGTCTGAACATTTAAAAAAATCCATTCTGATGACCTAGGAGACCGATGAAGTCAATACTTCAATACTTCAAAACTGTGATTATGAACTTTAAAAAACTCCAGAATGGTCATTCCACAAAACTGGAACTAAAAAAGTGATTTAAAGCTCATTTTAAATATTTGAAACATTCTATCAAAGAGTGTTAAAAAAAATGCATAAATTCTGTCGTTATATTAAAAAATGTTATTGTATGTTGACTGGAAAACAAAATGCATATGATAAAAGTATAAAATAAAGGAGATTGTGTCTATATCTATATTTCAGGTCTGTGTCTCCTTAATAATGATTCTGATTCTGAATGATTGCTTATTAGTTTGTTTGTTTATTTATTAATTATTTGATATGTCTATGTATATTTGATATGATCTGTTTCCTATATATTCCTATATATTATATTTTCTTGTGTTTTCTATGTCTAAAAACAGAAAATCCTCGAAGTATGATATTATTGTGACATCATTATATTTACATTACATTTAGTAATTTAGCAGATGCTTTTATTCAAAGCGACTTACAAATGATGACAACAGAAGCAATCAAAACCAACAAAATTAAATTAGTAAATTAGTAAAATTAAATTAGTACTTAGTATAAGTATTATTAGTATTATATTACTATTATTAGTAGGCCTACATCTTTTTTATAAGGTGCCATTATGTTTTTTTTTAAATCATAGGGAGAATAAAAATGCATATATAAACTTTAAATATATTATTATTATTATTATTATTAATATATATTATTCTCCATGCTATATATATATATGTCAGATATTTATTTATTAACATTAAGTTACATAAGTTGTGAAACAAAACACACTGATCTGAAGAACGTGTAATGAAGCATCAAGAGTTTTTATTACTAAAATAATCATGAAAACTGACAGTGGGTCCACAGCATGTGTAATCAGCCTCAGCCCGGCATATTTCAACAGTAAGGGTATAGTTGCAGGTTTGTTTAACCAATTTATTGACAGATGCTTATGCTAAACCGGATTAATAGTAAAATTGTCTTGTGCCAGCCTGATTAATGGCCAGAAGATCTGGAGGGGGATATTATTGTAATAAGGTGGCCTAAGGTGCTGTTGGGCATCAGGCGCTCAGAGCTGCTCCAGGGTCACAGAGGAGACGGTACAACCGCGTCCAGATTAATTAAGGAGGTATTAGTCAGTCGGGATTGTGGTGGATTCTGAAGCGATTTAGGCAACATGCATCTCGAAACGTCTCCTCGGACCGGCATGTGATCGTGATTTCCATGGCCTAAGCGCCTCGCTCCGATCAAATCCCAATTAAAGGCAGTATGACAATACCCCAGGCCTCTGGTCCATTTACCTTCTGACTGCATGAGCCCATTTATCACATACAGCATCCAATCGACTCACACTGCAGAAACGGAAGAAAGATTCGCTGAGGAGGCCACAAATGCTTAGTGCATCTTTCTGTCCAATATGGAAAAATGCAGCCAAAAAATAAATAAAATAAAATAAAATAAAATAAAATCTGAAAATAAAAGTGTGAAAACATACATCAGTTTGATCAAAATTCAATCAAAAAACTTTTGGACATTTTTCTCAATTCCAGTTTAGACACAGTTCAGCATTTTGTCTGTGCAAAATAACGTTTTTATAATTATTTTGATTTTCAAATAAGTTTTTACTCATTTTCACCAACAAGGCAGTAGGTTTTATGGTAGGTTAAATATTTGTTATTTGTAATGAAATTTAGTTTATTTATTTATTTATTGTTATTATTAATTATTTTAAAATATTTAAATAGAAATTGTTATATTCTTATTTAAGATGCAAGTGACTAGTCGGTATCAACCAGAAATAATCTGCAACTCGTTTGATAGATTTAATAATTAAATGCTAAATTATTATAAATGCAACTTATTTTTAAGAAAAACAATGCATGTATCATGTATGTGTACAGTTTGTAAATTACAAAAATTCACTTGCATGTTCATCAATGCCATTATATCTTTATACCAGCAAATATTTTAACATAAGACATGAGTTTAATTTTTCAAACTTTCAAGAAATCAGATGTGAATAGTGCATGCAAAAATGCAATTAATATATTTCTGCATCCTACATGATAATTTGATATCTAAAATAAGAACAGTAAGGTGCATTTATATCAGCTTGAATAGTTTTGTAATATATTTAGCACCATAACGAGGACATTTCATTACCTTTAATGTAGGCTACTTACAGGTTTCAGAAGTGGGGTTTCACAGCAAAGCCAAAGAAGAACCATTTTTGGTTCCTCAAAGAAGCAAACAGTTCTTTAAAGGAATCACTTTTTCGAAATATTAGGAACATTTAATAATCTAAAAATGATCCTTCTTCCACTATATAGAACCTTCTGTGGAATGGAAAAGTTCCATGGATGTTCATGGAAACATCAACATCAAACAAGATAGCCTACCTTCATTTTTAACAGTGTAGTTAAAATTGTGCTAATAATATCTCTACAATCTCACATCGCTGAGCACTGCATTTTATTCACAGGTAAAACAGGTCTCATGTGCTATATAAAACAGAACGCTTTTCACTGACTGCATCAGATTTCCATTCAACCAGCAGAATGAAATAAGTCTGTGACAGTTAATGTGCTCCTCAGTTCAGGACTGGCTGAACTATTCAGAGAAAAGTGTGAAAATCTACATCAGTTTGATCAAAATTCAATAAAAAATAAAAAAATAAAAAAATAAATAAATAAAATAAAATAAAATAAAAAAATTTGACATTTTTCTCAATTCCATTTTAGGCACAGTTCAGCATAATAATATTTTTATAATTATTTTGATTTTTAAATTAAGTTTCTACCCATTTTCACCAACAAGGCATAGGTTTTATGGGTTACAAAGATAGACATAATATTAATAATAATTTTTATAAAGAATATTTATGAATATATTTTAATTACCACAATTATTGTTAAATATTTGTTATTTGTAATTAACATTTTATTATAGTTTATTTATTTATTATTATTATTATTATTATTAATTATTTTAAAATATTTAAATAGAAATTGTTATATTCTTATTTTACCTACTAGTAAGATGCGAGTGACTAGTCAGTCATCAACCAGAAATAATTTGCAACTCGTTTGATAGATGTAATAATTAAATGCTAAATTATTATAAATGCAACAACAACAACAACAACAACAAAAAAAAAAAATGCATGCATCATGCATGTGTACAATTTGTAAATTACAAAAATTCACTTGCATGTTCATAATGCTATATGAATGATCATGTGCTATATAAACCAGAACGGTTTTCACTGGCTGCATCAGGTTCCCATTCATCCAGCAGAGAGAAATAAGTCTGTGACAGTTAATGTGCTCCTCAGTTGGTCAAACAACACGATCATCCCGTCAGTCCCTCCGCGAACAGCACCCCCGCCGAGCGGCTAATGACCGAGGCGCATAATCCTCCTCAAAACAAGCACAAAGATGCTAATTCAATCTCTCTATAAATAGGCCTGACTTCTAACGCTCCTCCTTTACTAGAACTGAAAGACACCGCCGTTCCGCGATTCCCCCCAGATCCTACCGGGAAATCAGTCGCTTTAGAGGGGCATTATATAACAGGTGTATCCTGGAGTGATTGGAAAGCTAAACTTGCGCGCAATGGTGATATAAACAGACGCGCCAACGCAACCCTAAACCTAGCCATGTTTCCTCTGCCGCTGTTCACACCTGAGCAGGTGGCTCGAGTCTGCGAGAATCTGGAGGAGACTGGAGACATGGAGCGCTTGGGTCGCTTCCTCTGGTCGCTGCCCGCCGCGGTGCCCGGTTCCGCCGGAGAGCTGCTCAACCGGCAGGAGTCGGTGATGCGCGCCCGGGCGCTGGTCGCCTTCCACGGCGGGAACTTCGAGGCTCTCTATCAGATCCTGCAGAGCCACCGCTTCACTCGGGAGTCCCACGCCAAGCTGCAGGACCTGTGGCTGGACGCACACTACCGCGAGGCGGAGCGCCTGAGAGGGAGGCCGCTGGGTCCCGTGGAGAAGTACCGCATCCGCAAGAAGTTCCCCCTTCCTCGGACCATCTGGGACGGAGAGCAGAAGACCCACTGCTTTAAGGTGAGACACACGGGAAACACGCAAAACTTCATTGTGCACTCTCAGGAAAATCTGTGAGTGGGGCCCAATGTTGGGGAGTAAACTACACACTAAAAAATGCTGGGTTAAAAACAACCCAACTTGGTTTCTTTGGCAACCCAGCGCTGCGTAAATAGCCTGTTGGACTGAACACATGCTGGGTTATTTTACTTAAGTCAACTATTGTTTAAAAATTATTATATTGCTTGCTTAAAATGGGCTGGAAAGAAGACGCATTGCTTAAAACTTCATTGTGCACTCAGGAAAATCTGTGAGTGGGGTCCATATTAGGGAGTAACTAAAAAATGAAGTTACTACAGTAGCTACAGTACTGTTTTAGGCACTTGTGTAAAATGCTGTAAAATGAGGATGCTGTCATGATAATGTCGTAAATAGATTTTCTTTATCAATTAACTTCTAATAACTAAATGAAATCAACATTTGGTGTGAGCATCCTTTGTGTTTAAAGCAGCTTTTGCCCTCGGTGCACTTGAGCAGAGTTTCTCAGGAGCTTTGCAGGCAGGTCTCTTGAAGCGTCTTGGAGACGTTGCCACAGTTCTTCTGGATTTAGTCTGTCTCAGTTTGTTCTGTTTCTTCATGTCGTTCCAGACAGACTGGATGATGATCAGATCGGATCTCTGTGTGGAGCACAAAAATCTCACTGGATTATTACAATGAATGGCAAAATGAATGTTTGGAAATGTAAACTGATAATTCCTACTAACACACTGCAGCAAAATATAGAAATAACTGACTTAAAACCATTTTTACCTGCTGACAATACTAGTGGCATAATTATTTTGGCCACCACTGTATTTTCCTTTAAAGTAGCCTAATAATATGCACCCTTAGGGTAAATAAGGTAGGCTACAAAAGTGCTTTTGAAAAGTTAACCCACCAGTGACAGTTTTTATACCTTTTTAGTGTAAAGTTATAAAGACTGAAGGAAGGATATTTTGGACACGCCCACTCATTACGACTACTTGCCACATTTTAAATGAATATTGGTCATAAAAGCTTTGAAACAGCACAGGAAAGATGAGGGTTGCGGATAGACCATAAATCCAAACTCCCAAAATATTTTATCTTCTTCTAAGTTGTAACGCTCTCAAACAAATCCATCAGCCTTTAAACAGTAGGAACTTTTCCTTCACTTTCTGCTCTTAACTCATACATTTCAATTACATATTTAGTCTTCTAAAGAAATAGGACAAGGACACATATGTTTCGGCACACACTGAGGAAGGCCTTTGAGCCAAAACGTATGTGTCCTTGTCCTATTGGTGATAAAATATAGAATAAAACAAAAAGAAAAGACTATTTCATGTGAGTGCGGATCATGGTTTTGCATAACAAATAATTAAAAAAGAAACGGCAATAAACATGAAATTTTTAAGTAAAAAGACTGAAATATATATATAGTTTTTGTAAAACGTGCTACAATAATCTTTATTTATAATTTTGAAAAACAATTTTTTTACAGTGTAACTTAAAGTCTAACAAAGTCTAAATGCTGAAAGTGCAATACTTCAAAACAAAGTGTATATGAATCAGGCTTTGTATCTGATTGTTTGTGCACTAAAATGTTTCGTCATCTAAAAACAAAAGTGCTTCTTGTTATAAACGTTTCCTGGCTCAATTCCAGGCAAAAATATAATTGAATGTGACTGAATCAACCTGACTATATTAGGCAACGACAAACAAAGTCATTTCAAGGGCCTGACTAAGTAGAAATAGCTCTACATTTTCACTTTTAAAGTGTATTTAAACAGTCGCAGTGCAAACAAATGAGGGCTTAATTGCGCTTCATTCTCCACGCAACAATGCAAACACGGCATTATTCTTCAGCAGCTATGACAGCATGCCGAGCTCCTGCAGGCAGAGACTCTCCCAGAGAGCATTGAGACGCCGCCGGCGCTTCTTAAGCCTCTTGAGCCGAGGAGGACCACCTGTGGCAGTTAAGCTCTCATTCCCCCTGATGACTTTCTACCTTTTCACCCTGCTCCAGACGCGAGTGGCCAGATTAACTCACAGCTAAACTGCTTTGCAAAGCCCTCATAACGATTCTCTGAGTCCGTGATTGTTTTTGCAGACTGGCTGAATGTGAATTGAAACGGAAAGTGGATTATAAAGTGGTCTGCGTGCTGGTTCACTTCACAAAGGTGGAAATGAAGCGTAATCACCACAGCAGACGGTAAACGAGATAAGACGTACAAGATCGCTAGCGCCTTAACACACAAACCGGGATTGACTTCAGAAGGCCTGATCCCAGAACAGTGCTTTAAGCCTAATAACAACTTCTGCCCTTCTTAGCTTGGATTTCCAAGGACATTATGATGAAATATCGACTATTGCACAACTACCAGTGTATACGGTGAAGATAATTGCAACAAATCAACACTATAAACAGTGCATATGAAGGAAAGTTGATTTTTGACTTGAATAAAACTGGTTCATTTAGATGTTACTTGCATTTTTTATTTATTTTTTTGCCAGTGTAATGAGACTGATCCTCTTTAGCACACAGATAACAATGTTTCTCCAGGTTATAGTGATCTATAAATACATGCTACCCTGCAGACTGATTATTTTAAATGTGCTTTAATGAGATATAATGCTGTTATCCATCTCGAGCTTTTTAAAAGACATTACGCATCACCAAATAGGTTATTACAGGTCATTTCTGAAAATGTGCACAAAAATCTGAGGATTTATGCAAAAAACGAGGAACATTCTTGGAAAATTAAAGAAATTAGTTGAAAAAAAAAATAGGATGAATTTGTGATTCAGTCTGCTCTAGCATTTAAATGTTTGGAGTCGATAAGTGAAAAAAAAAAACTTTTATTCAGCAGGGATGCATTAAATTGATCAAAGTGATAGTAAAGACTTTTATAATGTTTTAAAAAGATTTCTATTTTAAATCAGTTCTGTTCTTTTGAACTTTTTATTCAATCCCCCCAAAAAGTATCACAATTTCCACAAAAATATGAAGCAGCACAACCATTTTCAACATTGATAATAATACTTTCTTGAGCAGCCAATCAGCATATTAGAGTGATTTCTGAAGAATCATGTGACACTGAATTAAGACTGGAGTAATGATGCTGAAAATTCAGCTTTGATCACAGGAATGAATTATATTTTAAAATATATTCAAATAGAAAACAGTTCTTTTAAATTTTAATAATATTTCACTGTTTTACTGTATATCTGATCAAATAAATGCAGCCTTGGTGAGCAGAAAAGACTTCTTTAAAAATATAAAAAATCTTACCAACTCCAAATTTTTGAACGATACTGTAACTTTGAAGTCAATGTGATTTTTTGGACTCAGTGACAGCGGTCTGGGTTTTGTGTTTTCAGGAGCGAACCCGTAGCCTCCTGAGGGAATGGTACCTGCAGGATCCCTATCCAAACCCCTCCAGAAAGCGTCATCTGGCTCAGGCCACGGGACTCACACCCACTCAGGTGGGCAACTGGTTCAAAAACAGAAGACAGCGGGACAGAGCGGCGTCTGCTAAAAACAGGTACACAAACAAACATACTCTATTACAGCTACACTGTAAAAATGAATGGCTGAGAAACAAAAAACAAGACAACATGATTAATTGAGATTGTTCTTGAAACTTGTCTTGAATAATACAAGCCAATTTGTATTTCATTGCTCATTTGGTGTTGTTAATGTTAAACAAAACTATTAAAATCATTTTCATTATTTGAAATATAGCTTAAATAAAGTAAAATATGAATATTAAGTAGAAATATACTGTAGAAAAAAACAAACATAAAACAAGAAATGTTGCCTCAACAACTAACTGCAATTAGTTTTTACTAAAATTACTGTATAACTACAACTGAAATTAAAGCTATATTAGAAATATAAAAACCCAAATCTAATAAAAAATTACAAAAGCACATTATAAAATACTAAAACATGAGTAAATATAAAAGATATATACATACAAAAATAAAAGCTAATTCAAACTTTTAATAAATACTATAATATTGCATTAAATATATTAAAAATACTAATAACGTAAATGCATAAGACATTACATGGTATTAAATAAAGCTTACAGTAATATGAACAGCTCATATAAAAATAATGGTAACACTTTACAATCATGTGCATTAACTAATATTTAATAACAGTGAGCAATACACTTGTTGCAGTATTTTTTAATCTTTGTTAATGTTAATTAATAAAAGTGTAAAACTGTTCATTGTTAATTCATGTTTGCTCAGGTCCATTAATTAATATTAGGTCAAAAGCACCATAAAAGTATGCATATGACCAGGGGTGCACATGATTTTTTCAGCCTGGTTCTCATTAGAGAACCTGGAGATTTGGTTTGGTCCTCACACTGCATATAGTGTGACCCATTAAATATAACTAAAAAATACATTAATAATAGTGATTATATTATTGCACTTTATTTATTCAGTTTTTTAAATAAAATAATAAACTAAAAAATAAAGTGTGACAATACTATTTAAAATGAAAAGGGAGTATTGAATACAAATACAATTATTTTATAGTAAACTTAAATAAAATGCTGATATTTACTACTACTTCTTTTTTTTATATGAATTTTAATCATTTTTAAACTTAAGATCAGCAGGCTTTTATTTTGGCAGGTTGCCGGCAAGTAAGTATTTTCGCTTCCGGGTTTAGCGCTGGTGATTTTAGAACGTCAATAAATGAAATGTCACAGTTTTGCATTGTGCTTTTAATACGGCAGCGGATAGCCTAGATTTTTGCTTTTAGTTTTTTTTTTTTACAGAAATCTTATATAGTACAGTTTGTCGAACAGCTGTCAACCATGTCGGTACGGAAATGCGCTGTCAGAACTTATTTACACAGCGTATTTTTAATTTTGGTCGCGCATACCACTTATGTGCACCCCTGCATATGACTATTTTCGCAAATGAGTTACAAGTTAAATTTGGGTGCATTTCTGAAACTAAATATTGTATAGCTTCAGAAGGGTTAATAAAGTGCACAAGTTATATGGACTTCCCTTATGGTTCTTTTACACTCTTAAAAATAAAGGTTCTTTTTTTTTGGCATCAATGGTTCCATGAAGAGCCATAGAACTATTCCATTCCACAAAAGGTCCTTTATAATGGATTTTTTTTTTAAATTTATTTATTTTTTTAGATTTTTAAAATGTTCTTCGCATAAAGAAAAAAAAGGTTCTTTTTAAGAAATGTTCGCTCAAGAGCTCTTTGGGAAACCAAAAATGGTTGGCATCACTGTGAAAAACCTCCTTTGGGAACCTTTATTTTTAAAGGGATAGTTCACCCAAAAATGTAAATTAAGTTCCAAACCTGTAAGACCTTCGTTCATCTTCGGAACACAAATTAAGATATTTTTGATGAAATCTGAGAGCTCTCTGACACTCCCATAGACAGCAAGGATCCTACCACGATCAAAGAAACGTAGCAAGGAGATTGTTAAAATAAAATGCAAGTTTGGAACAACATGAGGGTGAGTAATTAATGACAGAATTATCATTTTTGGGTGAACTATCCCTTTAAGAGTGTAGAGCCTCAAATGTATCTTTGTTGATTTTCATCTCAAGAGTTCATCTACCTCTCTTTTTTTTCCCAGGCTGCAGCAAGATTCCTCCCTCCTTCCCTCTGGAAGCTCTCCAGAATGTTCCTCGGAGCACAACACGCACCTCCAGGGCTCCTCACCACATCGTCCCCGGAGCCCAGGGGAGAACAGCGACTGCAGCTCGGGCACGGGGCCTCGGGGGACCGGGGCCTCCACGCCGGACATATCCGTCAGCAGCGACAGCGACTTTGAGTCGTGAAGAACGCCTGAGCTGGAAACACATGAGAGTTTGAAGCATCTGGACTGCTGCTTATACATGCACTTAAAGGACAGACTGAGGAATCAGCTCGATTTGCTGTTAAGAAATCTGACTAAAATGGACAAAGTTCTCAGTTACTCCCTTTTTCATGTTTGGTGCGTCCCTGACCAAAGAGGAGCTACAATTTTAAGACTGGACCTCTCAAAAGGCACGTGCCAAATCAATCTCTTCAGGTTCATTGGCTTTTTCAATCATTCTAATACTCAGGTGGCACAAAATATGAGACATATCGCACAGAAGGACATATATTATGCAAATTTTGTATTGAAAGTCTAGTCTAGATCATCCAGCCAGGCCTTTCATAGCACTACAATCATGAAACGGTTTGATCTGCTTGTCCAAAAAAAGAGACACGCTGAAAACGGAAGGTAGAAGTAACTTGCTGCTGTATGTTTTCATAAGAACATAGTGTAGGTTGTGTCAGTTGTTTGTGCATTTTGTTGTTTTTTGTTGTTAAATGAGGATTTAGGTCCATTGAACTGTGAATATAATCATGTAGTCTGGATGAACGTAGATTAACTCACATGTTATGGAATATTAATGCTGCTTACCTTGAAATATGCTGTGAATTTCTGAGCCACCAAACGGTGCTCCAAAAACAACGACGGAAAAGGTTTCTATATTAACATCTCACAGATGACACATCAACTTACGGTACATTTCATTTCAGTGAACAGAGTCACTCAGCTTTTCATGTGCCTACACTTTGAGGACGACATCAAACTGTATGATCGTCCGTCATTTATCATTTCCACACCCATACTCACCAAAGTCACATGAAGAACGGGACTGTCTTGTTTTCATTTGTCTGTTGTTTGCAATTTTGAAATAAATGAAATTATTTTTGAAGCTAAGAGACTCAAAGTGTGAATTGTAGATGCTAAACAGCTGGTAAAACAAAGTGTACAAGTAGCTTATAACCATCAACTAAATGACCCATTCAAATAATACAGCTTTACAAAACCTAAATCACCATTTGAAGGAATAAATTAAAATATTATCATAATTTACTTACTGTCATGTCATTACAAACCTATACGACTTTCTGTAAAACACAAAAGAAGAAATTCTGATCTTCTGATCCATACTTGTATAAAAAATAACCATGTTTTATTCTATAAAAAGTATATGTATTGCATATACTGATCTTCTGATCCATACTTGTATAAAAAATAACCATGTTTTATTCTATAAAAGTATATGTATTGCATTGCTAAATATAATATATTTTCACCTGTAAATTATAAGCCAACTCGTAGCCTTTTTTTTCATACAAAGCAGTTTAGTATTTTACCGTACAATTATGTACAGTATTGCTTTTACGTATACATTTTCTCAATTATAAGGTAATATTTTACAGTAATTTAAATTATACATTTCTAATTTACATATTTAATATATATTTTTTTCAAAATATATTTACTGTGTGATAAGATGATTGGCAGTTCAGCAATTAACAGGTTTTACTCTAAGATTTGTGCATTACTTTTCCATGAAATTACATAATTTTAGAGTGTAACTGTGCAAGATAAAAGGTTTTTCCTTTGGGATTTGATCGCTTGCAGTGAAGGCGGAGTCGCTGTGTCCCTGCTCAGGTAAACCGGCCCCTTTAAATCTGACCTCACTTCACAAAACAGCCAGACTGAGACTGACGAGCGTCTACATCCTCACCGAATGCACGGACAGTCCCTGCAGCTCATCTGAAACAGCATGGACAGCAGCGGGAGGAAAGTGGTCGTCTGTGACAATGGGACGGGGGTAAGAGATACACAAGTCATTATTATGGGGCTAAAACTCTATGTAAGAAATACATCTGCTGCTATAGAATATCACTGATTTAAATATTGGATACTGATGCACAGGATTGAACATCAACACTATTTGTGACCCTGGAGCACAAAAGCAATCATAAGTAGCACGGGTATATTTGTAGCAATAGCCAAAAATACATTGTATGAGTCAAAGTGATCAATTTTCTTTTATGCCAAAAATCATTAGGATATTAAGTAAAGATCATGCTCCATGAAGATATTTTGTAAATTTCCTACCGTAAATATATCAAAACTTCATTTTTGATTAGTAATATGCATTGCTAAGAACTTCATTTGAACAACTTTAAAGGCGATTTTCTCAATATTTAGGTTTTATTGCACCCTCAGATTCCTGATTTTCAAATAGTTGTATCTCAGCCAAATATAGTCCTATTATAACAAACCATACATCAATGGAAAGCTGATTTATTCAGTTTTCAGATTATGTATACATCTTAATTTCGAAAATTGACCCTTATGACTCGTTTTCTGGTCCAGGTCACATTTGTGTTTAAATGAATGTTGAAAGAAACTTGTTTTAATTCAGAAACTTACATAGAACTAAATATATTGCCGTTTTAAAATCTTCTAACATTCTTAACAAAACTTTTAAACATAAGATTTCAGAAACTTTTTTCCATGTCTTCAGTGTATTGACTGCATTGCATGCCTGACGTGGGCTCGTTCAGGGGCCTGTTGCATTGCTGAAATCTGTTTGAACACGTCTGCCCACAAACAAGGTTCACTTCACCTTAAAAGGTGGCAGGGGAAAAGATACACAGTTATTGGTCACAAATGAGGAAGTGCTTTAAACTTTGAAGCTTGTCAGTGTTGTGCTTCTTTACGTCATGAGCTAGTTTGGAGGTTGATGACCTGAAAGTTTAAAACAGTTCAGTGAAAGCAGGGAAGTTAGAGGGAGCTGGGGAAGTTGCAGTTCTTCAAAACAAGCTAACCTCAGATAATTCAGTGCGATATCTGCAGCATGACCTTACAAACCTGAAACAGGTATAAGAGAACTGAGTTTTATTTTTTACACCACTCACTTGACATCTTCTCACATAATGTCTGCAGTTTGTCAAGTGTGGTTTTGCTGGCTCCAATTTTCCCGATCACATCTTCCCAGCCCTGGTGGGACGTCCCATCATTCGGTCAGATACAAAAGTCGGGAATATAGAGATCAAGGTGAGTTATTCCCCCCCCCCCAAAAAAGATAAAGATAAAGATAATTAATGAAATTTTAAAATGTTGTAATACCAAGTAGTGAAGTAAATACATTTAAAACAATACAATTACATTGAAATAAAACTGTTAAAACAAACAAAAAGAAAATAAAGTTAGAAAATAGAAATACTTACAAAATATAGAAATACTTAAAAATACTTTAAAAAACAATAAAAAATGACAAAAGATCTTAAAACTACTAAAACGTAAACTAAAATACAACCTGAAAATATTAATTAAATTAAATTCAAAATATTAATAAATATATAATGCGAATATAATATATAGTATAAATAAATTACACTCATTTAACAAGATAGCAATAAAAACACCTCTCATTTATTATAGATTATTTTTATTCAGAATAATTCTATTCCTCATTTTAATATATCTTTTATTGTACATTTAAGTGCCTTATTCGATATTATTCAATGCTATAATATATCTCTTGTACTCTCATACATTTCAAGACGTTTCAATAACCACAAAAATGCAATATTAACAATATATACACTATCATATCTGCTATTCTAATATAGATTTATATTCCTCAGATATACAACAAAATAATTTTATTTAAAAAAATTTCAAGACTGTTGACATTAGACAGCAGATTATTAGAGTTGGGTGAAATTCATTATTTTTGCTGCAGAAACTATAGCCAATAGAAAAAATGTGCAGAATATGTAATTAATTGAATACACAGATGCATTTTTAAATGAATTGAATAAATATTACTTATTACAATAAATAAGGTTAATTAAAAATTCAGTACCCTCAATGCTTTAATAATTTGTTATTGTTTTTTACTCGTTCAATACTGAAGTCAACACTGTTCACCTGTCTGCAGGATCTGATGGTTGGCGATGAGGCGAGCGAATGCCGCTCCATGCTGGAGGTCTCGTACCCCATGGATAACGGGATAGTCCGCTGCTGGGAGGATATGCTGCACCTGTGGGATCACACCTTCGGCCCGGAGCGGCTCAACATCAGCCCTCCCGACTGTAAGGTCCTGCTGACGGAGCCGCCGATGAACCCTCTGAAGAACCGGCAGAAGATCGCCGAGGTCATGTTCGAGACCTACAAGTTCCACGGCATCTACATCGCCATTCAGGCCTTGCTTACTCTCTACGCTCAGGGTAAAGCAGACAGGTGAACTTCTTAAAGGGATAGTTCACCCAAAAATTAAAATTATATAATTAATTACTCACCTTCATGTCGTTCCAAACCCGTAAGATCTTTGTTCATCTTCGGAACACAAATTATTTCTGATGAAATCCGAGAGCTCTCTGAGCCTCCCATAGACAGCAAGGATATTACCACGATCAAGGCACAGAAACGTAGCAAGGACATCGTTAAAATAATCCATGTGACATCAGTGGTTCAACTGTAATTTTATGAAGCTATGAGATTACTTTTTGTGTACAAAGAAAACTAAAATAACAACTTTATTCAGTTTTAATCAATCATGTTGAACACACACACACGCTGCGCCATGTTTACATTTAGAGGACAGCTCGCGCATGCGTTGTGCCTCTCCAAAATGGCGCACTAGGAGGAGAAGAATTTTTGAGAAAAACTGTTATTTTAGTTTTCTTTGCGCACAAAAGTATTCTCATAGCTTCATAAAATTACAGGTGAACCACTGATGTCACATGGATTATTTTAACGATGTCCTTGCTACGTTTCTGGACCTTGATCGTGTAAGGATCCTTGCTGTCTATACTGTAAAAAAAATTCTGTAAAATTTATGGTAAAAAACTGGCAGCTGTGGTTGCCAGAAGTTTACTGTAAAAAATACGGTAGCAACATTTTAGCTTTTACAGTTTTAACTTAAATTTACAGTTAAATACCGTAATTTCATTAACTGATATAATGTTAATATACCAACTTATTGAAGTACTGAAATCTGTTTTGTACCTTTGTAATACACTGATAACCACCAAAAGCAGGTGGTGATGAGAAAGTCACATGATGAACCAAAGCCCATCACAAACAGCTTTTAAATAATAAGATATATATAGAAGGTGCACAGTGTCCTTCACACAAACACTAAACACCATCATGGTAACACACATGAAACTGAAATAATGCAATAAACATTCATTTAACAACACTGGGTGTAACAGACAACCCCAAAGTACAAAACAGATAAGAAAAAAACTAAGAAGAAACAGTTATTTCAACAACAACAACAACAAAAAAAAAAAAAATCAAATTTGAAATGTAATGCAGGGAATTCTGGGAATGTCAATTTACGGTTATTCGCTGTAAATTATATGTTCTTTTTCACTTCCAAAAATGGTATACTACTGTAAAATTACATGTAATGTCCAATACAGTTTTTCACCGTATATAGTAAGGGAATTTACCGTTAACCATTTAACTGTATTGTTTTTACTGTAGTATTTTTACTGTTAAATTCACGACCATTTTTTACAGTGTATGGGAGGGTCAGAGAGCTCTCGGATTTCATCAAAAAATATCTTAATTTGTGTTCCGAAGATGAACAAAGGTCTTACAGGTTTGGAACGACATGAGGGTGAGTAATTAATGACAGAATTATCATTTTTGGGTGAACTATCCCTTTAAGCTCAAATAGCCATTATAAAATCTTCGGGTTGATCCAGCCAATGCACATGTGCAGTCCTAAGCACTCCTCTGAGCTAACTGTTTAAATGGCAAACAGAGCTTTTTACGGCAGTTGCAGTGACGCGATAACTTTATCAATCGGCGATTGTCTGTTTTATTTAAAAGGCGAGATTTGAAAAATCACTCATAATCAGTTTGTTTTCAAAGAAGCCCAAAGGCTGAAAAACTTGTCATCTAGCACAGTCTTGTCACTGGTAGATATTAAATGGGTAGCATTTTTATTAGCATAAATATATCAATATAAACATTTCAGTCAAATATGCAATATGTCCAGTTTTGGGGAGTGACTAGTTACATATAACGGCGTTACGTTGTTAAATTACAAAATAAACGTAACTGTTACATTTGTTACATTTACTGAGAAAAAAATGTGTAATTAAATTACAGTTATTTATGAAATTGTTAACGTTTACATAGGGGGTTACATCTGAATATTTTCACACACATGCAGATATGATTGATTTCTTTCCCAAATTGCATTGACTGCTTTAAAATATGAGACACAGAATAGGACACATGCTTAACTGTTTTATTTCCTATTTGGGTTTAAGTAAATGCTTTATTTATTTTTTTTAAGATTAACACTTTTTTTCCAAGGCATTGTTAGATGCCAGTGTTTCCTATTATAGCTGTGCAAAGATTTGATTTCAAAAACAGTATCATAGCTATTAAACAGTTTCTTGTAGTGATTTTAAATCTGTATTTAATCTCAGAATGATCTCAAAGTAAGAAGAGGTGCTAAAGCCTGATTTTGTGGTGGCTGTGCTTTAAAATTAAATTATTATAATCTTAATTCAAGTGAAGAAGGATTCTGAAAATCTGACAGTAAACAGTGTTGAGCGCTACTGTAAAGTTAACCCTGCCTGCTTTACATGTTTTAAAATGATTAACAGTTGAAAACATTCTTTAGAAATTTAGAAAAGTAATCAAAAATTAATCAAATGTAATCAGTTACATTAATAAAGTAACTGAAATAGTCACACTATTACATTTTAAATAGGGTAGCTTGTAATATGCAACCTATTACATTTCCAAAGTAACCTTCCCAACATTGAAAATGTCAAACACACAGGAAAAAAATCAACTCGCAACAACCGTTTAAAAGGGGCCCACGTCCAAAAATCTCAGACTTGGCAACCCTGAGTGTGTGCTGTGTTTGTGTGGCAGGTTTGTTGACCGGTGTGGTGATCGACTCAGGAGATGGTGTGACTCACATCTGTCCCGTTTATGAGGGCTTCTCTCTGCCTCACCTCACGCGCCGCTTAGACATAGCAGGACGCGACATCACGCGCTATCTGATTAAGGTGACATTTTCCTTTCCGCTTTTCTTTTCTCATCATGGAAACTGAAGACGACCACTTTAGTGCAATGTTACCAGTTCAGTACATGTTAAAAGAGACAGTTCACCTCAAAAATGAGCAATTTGTCATCATTTACTCATTCTCATGTCCAGAGGTGGAAAGTCCAGGTTCAGAAAGTTAAAGTCCTCCTCAGTATTTTGTTCCAATCATCTGGATTTGCTAATTAGCACAGTTTTTCAGCCAGGAGGTAGAACTAATTAGTGAAATCAGCTGGCTGAGTTCATGAGTGAAATAAACATAAGTCAGGACTTTTACTTTCTGACCCCTGGACTTTCCACCTCTGCTCATGTCTTTTCAAACTTATGTCGTTTCAATCTATGGTACGCAGAAGGCTGCATTTATTTGATCAAAACCTACTATTTTGCAATATTATTACAATTTAAAGTAACTGTTTTCTCTTTGAATATATTATAAAATGTAATTTATCCTTCAGAAATCATTCTAATATGCTGATTTGCTGTTCAAGAAACATTTCTGATTATTATTAATGTTGAAAACAGTTGTGCTGCTTCATATTTTGTGGAAACTGTGACATATTAATGTCAGGACTCTTGACTTGCATTGTAAATGCTTCACTGTAATCAGTATTAATTCACAGATGCCTTCGAGTTTAACGTCTACCTGGGACGTTTCATTAAACTGTCTAATTTGCAGACTAATGATCTTAAAGTGGATTAAAACTAGAATCTAGAATTATTGTTTTATTTTTTAAAAAGGTCGATCTACATCTGGTAACACCAATATATGCCAATATAAGTGTTAGCAAAAATACATCTTTCATCCATTATATTTCATCCATGCAGCTTTTGCTTCTGCGAGGCTACGCCTTCAACCACACGGCGGACTTCGAGACGGTGCGGATGATGAAGGAGAATCTGTGTTTTGTTGGCTACAACATTGAGCAGGAACAGAAACTGGCCAATGAGACCACCGTCCTGGTGGAGTCCTACACAGTAATACACTTAAAAACACACAAAATACACTTCCACTTGATGAAAATCATGTCCTCGCAAACCATGAACAAAAATAGGCTAAGTTTGATACTACATTGCTTCTCCATTTCAAATTTGGCAAAACTAACTGAGAATCACAGATATAGTGCATATTACTTTAACTTAATTAAACCATCAATTTCTATTAAAAACTTTATTTTCTCTATGGGGAAAATTATTTTTAATGAGAACTTGTAAACATTTAAAGACAGACCTGTTGTGAGCTCCATGGTTGTTAATCAATGGTATATGTTTTTGTTCAAACCATCTGTTTCCATTATTTCAATCTATTTTTAAAATATTAATTTTAAACAGTGGAATTTGTGGTAAAAAAAAAATACATTACCCATGATGTTGTACAAAAATTCCACCAATCAGAGAGTCACCAAGAGCTCTTTAGCTCCACCCACTCCCATGAAGCACCGCAAATTATGTAATCAAGTCAATACTTATACGTATATATAATGATATTTGGTAATAAATGTAAAATATTGTTAAAAAAATCAACAACTTTAAATTAGTTTTGTATTTCACCATAGTTTTTAAATGCAATTATGTCAGTTATAATGCCGTTATATTGTCGTTTTTTCCCTCATTAAAGCCAGTCTTGTCCCTTTGTCTCTTTGTTCGATTTTCAAACACTTTTTTGCTTCAAATCAGTGTCATGATTCTCCTTGTAGCAGGTTGGTTTGGTTCATGGCTTTTAACTCTTTAATGAAAACTTTAAAATAATCCCTGTAAGAAAAATGAAAAAAAAAAAAAAAAAAAACACCCAAAAAGCAGTCAGGCACTAATGCAATCTATGTATCTGCAAATAGGGGGCACAAGAGAGCTGCTCTAAGTTTCTCATGCATGTATATTTAAACTTGACTGGCCTCTTTACAGAAAATAAAAGATTTTACTGACCTTTTTTG
The DNA here is from genome assembly GCA_039654775.1 of Spinibarbus caldwelli. NCBI lineage: Eukaryota > Metazoa > Chordata > Actinopteri > Cypriniformes > Cyprinidae > Spinibarbus > Spinibarbus caldwelli. The sequence goes on along the minus strand of CM077220.1, from coordinate 4,655,249 downwards.
TGTGCAGTTACCAGACGGGCGGGCGATAATGGTCGGAGGTGAGAGGTTTGGCGCGCCAGAAGCTCTTTTCCAGCCTCATCTCATTAACGTGGAGGGTGTTGGTGTGGCCGAACTGCTCTTCAACACCATCCAGGCAGCAGACATTGACATCAGGTCAGAGCGATTCAACAGCATCATCCTCAATTAGATGCTTAATGCTTGACTCGGTGCAAAAGTTGACTTGACGTATGGTCAGTAATTGGACAGATTTGTTCTGCAAATGTTCTTCTGCTAACAAGTTAGGAGATATTTTTATCCAAGGCCTTTGGGAGAGACTTTCCTCAGCACAGCTAGTTTTTTAAAGAGATATTTCAGGTTAAATACAACCGAGGCACTTTTTCGGAGGTCATTTTCAGCATGTCACACTGTAAAAAATCCAACTTTCGAAAAGTTCTATTAACAAATGTAAAAAAAAGTAGCCAGAACAAAGAATTTTTAGTAGATGCAATTTTTTTTTGTGTGAACTGAACAAAAATACTGTAAACATGTCGCTAGCAAAAGTTGTTTTGTTTGTCTTGACTTAGATACTCAAGTATTTGTTCACAACATATCCAAATGTTCCCACAGCTTTTCAAATTGAGTCATCTGAAGAGACAATTTTACATTAAACAATATTGCACAAGTTCCCAGCATGCAATGCAGATTGAAAACATTTTAATGGTAATTATTATTAAAATATTATCATTGTTTTACATTTTACTGGCTTAATTTATGCTGCTGCTGCTGTCTCCATCAGTTAGCTGTCATGTGGATCAGAGTTCATATTTTTACTGATTTAACATTTGTTGATCCTCACCATGGTTGAGAATGATGCACTGAGGTACAGTATATGTGCATCTCATTGCAACATCTAGATTTAATACATTTATCTATCAGCATAAATATTTGCCTTTAGTTTTAAGAGGCAGATAGTACCCATATTATGTAGTGGTGTTTTGAAAATAAACATAAATCTAAAAGAAAGAGGATTGTTGAAGAGGATTAGCATTGCTAAATAATTTTTAGTTGATATGACAGATCTTTTCAAATTTAGTAGACTGACTTTTATTCATTGGATGAACTAAAGTTTTTGTCGTTTCGTCGTTTGCTACTTGAGTTAACTTAAGTTGAGTGTGATAAATAGCCTTATATATATATATATATATATATATATATATATTTTTTTTTTTTTTTTTTTTTTTTTTGAGATAGGTAAACTTTTTTTTTTTTTTTTACAGTGCAGTTATTTCTGATAGAAATTAAATTTATTTCCATCTGGAATGTTCCTTCATGTCTTACTGTCCATTTAAAGGTCGGACTTCTACAAGCACATCGTCCTGTCCGGAGGAACCACCATGTACCCGGGACTTCCTTCCCGTTTGGAGCGCGAGATCAAGCAGCTGTATCTGGAGAGGGTGCTGAAGGGAGACACTGAGAAACTTTCTGTAAGCTGTTATAACGCTAATGTTGCTCATTTATATGCTAGGATTTCTGGATTTTTCTCCCTAGTAGAAACACCCTCAAAACAAGATAAATTTATGTGAGAAGCAAAATAATGTTCAATAATAAGTCTTTATTTTAAGATTATTTGTATTATTTTCCCATTAGAAAATACTTTTTTGCTTATTTTAAGCATAAACCTTAAAATTACTAATTTATGCTTAAACAAGACAAAAATGAATTTCCAGTGGGCTACAGTGTTGATATTGTTAAATTTTTATTTATTTTTTTCGGTAATTGAAATAAAGCTGAAATTACATATATATATATATATATATATATATATATATATATATATATATATATATATATATATATATATATATATATATAAACTTTAAAAATTAGAAAAACACTTTACAAAATTAGAAAATTTGAAATTCAAATTTTCTATTTTTTTAAATAGAAAGACATAAAAAAATTAGAAATGTTGATAGTTAACTGAAATAATTTTTAAAAGTTGAAGTACTTAAAATGCTACATGTAAAACTGAAATAAAACAAATAATTATATAGAAATATTTAAAACACAAATACTAATACAAATGATAAAAGCACAACAAAATTACAAAA
>CM077220.1:4328159-4648159 GCA_039654775.1 Spinibarbus caldwelli | reverse complement strand
CCCTGGTAATTAGTTACTTTTATAATGATGTAACTCAGTTCCTAACTAAGTTACTATTTGTGAGAAGTAACTAGTAACTATAATTAATGACTTTTTTAAAGTAATGTGCCCAACACTGCCACACACACACACACACACACACACACACAAACAGTATATTTTATTTGGAGCTGAACATCAGTGCAAAAAGTGTCCCAAAAATAAACAAAAAATTAAAAAATTCAATTAAAATGCAAAAATTATGTGATTGCATTTTTAAATTGATTGCATTATAAATTATATTTGCATTCATTTAAAAATGCAAGTATCATTTTAATTTATTTTTTTAATTTTATTTAATGTTGTAAGGCACACAAAACTAGTGATACTACTACAATTATATATTCAAATTATAAGTATAGAAATTACAATCCAAACACAGTCCAAATAGGTTTTTTTATGGTAACAGTACCATTAGATGCTGTGTAAGGCAGAGACCATGTTTTATTTTTTGACTAATAGTTAGTAATTTAAATGGGGTACTAATTCTGGCTCAAAAACAATACAATCTTTTGTAAAAATCCAGCATTTTTCAGGCACAAACGGCACCGTTTCATGCATATGACCCTGGTTTAAAACTAAAACCTGCCTATGAAACACCCAAGTTTGAAACTTGATGGCCATTTTGAGAATCACCTTCCTCTCCTCAATCCAAGAGGGAAATTCATCCTGACTTAACAAAATTTGCTTCCCAGTATGAGCTGAATTATGGGCAGCTCCTGACAGTGTCTGTGTTTATCTGCCCACCGTGAGCTGAAACCAGAGCCGTACATTCAGCGAGCGCCACAACATACAATATTAGTGCTGAACATGTATGCAAAACACAACCAGCTGGTTCTTTGGAGTCTATTTACAAATGATCGTGACGCCACACGTTCACTACATCCTTCACACACTGAAATAGTTTGCTTTCTGAAGGATATGAAGGAAAAAATCAAATAAACACAAATATCAGGCCAGTGGTGATTCAGTGAGCAAGTCCACGGTGATCAGGTAATGTTCAGTGAATAAATTAGCCAGTGCAGTTCAAGTAAAACTTGTAAAATCAGAGTACCACAAACCGACTGTAGTGCCAGCAGTGTTACTGCAAAACTCACAACATACTCCAGACTCCTTCACACTCCAGAATCACACTGTATTCACACTGGAAGTGTGTCGCTGTCTACACTGGAGGTGCTGAAGCTGCATGTCATCTCATAACGAAATATAAATATATATATATATATATATATATATATACATACATACATACAATATAGGTCAATGTTACAAGCTCAGCAAGATCAGAATGTGTGAATAACTTTGTTTCCAACTATATAGATATAGTTATTGTATATACAACAATAAAAAATCTGCACTATTGTTCACAAGTTTGGGGTCAGTGAGACTTTTTTTTTTTTTTTTAAATTTAAGAAATTACTACTTTTTGTCAGCAAAGATGCATTAAATTGATCATAAGTGACACTAAAGATACTTATGTTACAAATAAATGCTGTGCTTTTTAACTTGCTATTTATCAAAGAATTCTGAAAAATTAAACATATCAAGGTTTCCACAAAAATATGAATCAACACAACTGTTTTCAACATATGTTTCTTGAGAAGCAAATCAGCATATTAGAATGATTTCTGAAGGATCATGTGACACTGAAGACTGAAGTAATGATGCTGAAAATTCAGCTTTGTTCACAGAAATAAATTACATTTTAATATATATTCACATAGAAAACAGTTATTTTAAATTGTAATAATATTTCACAATATTACTGTTTTTACTGTATTTTTGATCAAATGAATGCAGTCTTGATGAGCAGAAGAGATAAAACATTAAAATATCTTTACCTTTTTGAATGGTAAATATACAACTACATATTTTAACAAAAAATAATTGGTATACAAATACAAATATATGAAACAGATGTTACATATGAAATACTTATATTTGCCTATTTTTCTAATTTGATAAAACGTACTTATTAAAAATAAATTAATCAGCATTTCAGTGAAGTTGATGCATGTTCTTAAACACAATTTGAGATCTTGAGTTGCAATGGAGCTTCAAATGAAAATCTGAATGTCTGAATGTGATTTTTTTAGGGGAAAATCTCACATCAAAATAAATTTTTTTTTTAAAAAATCCAGATTTTTATGTGGCCTTATGGACACCAATGTAGAATGAAATAAAATTAATATCTATCAATTCACACATATGATATTTGTAAATATGTTTTTGTATTCTAGACGAATGAAAGCATGAACTGAAAGTGCATCATGTCAGACACGTCCAGTGTAAACAGCTCCAGCGATCCAATGCAGCATGCTACATGCGTCCAGTGCAGACACAGAGCCATTACTCAGAGCATGTCAGATGTGTACATATATGATGTATTGTTTAAACAGAACTCATTTTTATTTCGATTTTTTGTTTATATTCAACAACACTTTGGTATTACTCTGCAATGCACACCTCTGCAAGCCAATCGATAAGTGACCGCTGAATCTCAGATCGCTGGACAGCGTTTCCAGATCTCCTGTTTGGCAGATATTGCTTTTTGCATTATTACCAAGTATTTTGCTTCGATTCATTTGAAATGCTATTGTGCTTTCTGATTACACACAACACACCCAAACACACACGAAAATAATCACCATCATCCATAGAACTGAACACATATACAGCATTCAAATACTTTGTGACATCCATAATCCTCTTGCCACGAACGTGACAACAAATATAAATGTAAAAGTCACATTCTGCACCTGCGTCGCTTCACTCCTCGCACACAGACTCGCCCAGATCTACGGCGCCTCCTCTGGTCAGTCTGCGCATCTTGCTGAAGTCGTGATCGCAGCGGAGGTACGACAGCGACACTCCCTCATGCGCGGCCAGCTGATGGGGCTGAACGTGGGGCGGCAAAGGACGCATTTCCCCTTCACTCCTCCAGAACAGACAGTAGTGCTGTGGCTCCGTCACACCGAATAGACCGGCACAGGTTTGGGCTAAAGCGTCACCGTTTTCCCCCGCCTTCCAGAGGAGTGTTCGCACTGCGCTACGAATGTCGTCCTGGAATAACACTCGCACGAACCTCTGCACTCCGACAGGAAACAAGAAGAAACACAAACAACACATAGCTGATTTAAAGAAATAGTTCACACAAGATGAAAATTATGAGAAATGTAGCATTGCATCACTTGCTCAGCAATGGATGCTCTGCAGTGAATGGGTGCCGTCAGAATGAGAGTCCAAATAGCTGATAAAAACATCACAATAATCCACAAGTAATCCACACCACTCCAGTCCATCAGTTAATGTCCTATGAAGCAAAAGCTGCATGTTTGTAAGAAACAAATCTATCATTAAGAAGTTTTAACTTTAAAATGTTGCCTTCGGTTAAAATATGAGTCCATAATCTATAATAATGCTTCCTCCAGTGAAAAACTCTCTCTCAAATGTCCTCTTACATCAAAATCCATCGACATATTTGTTATGAACTGTTTTGGCTTGTAAACGATGCTTAATCTGTACATATTTCTCTTCTGATTCAGATGAGATGGACTTTTTCACTGGTGAAAGTAATATTATGGACACGTATTTTAGCTGGAATAAATGGTATAAAGTTAAAAACATCTTGATGGATTTGTTTCTTACAAACATGCAGCTTTCGCTTCACAAGACATTAACTGATGGGCTGGAGTGGTGTGGATTACTTGTGAATTATTCTGATGTTTTTATCAGCTGTTTGGACTCTGATTCTGACGGCACCCATTCAATGCAAATAAATAAATAATCAAGTGTTTATATTCCTAATACAGTTTCAGTGTGCATGATTAAACTGTTCACACTGTTTAAAAGAAAAAAAAAACATGTTTTCATAATCAATCATCAAAATATATTCTCAACATTTCAAGCCTGTGTGGGCAGGGGAAAAACATTCATTTATAAATGTTACCTAACTTGTTTCACCACTTCAAAATCCAATCAAACTTGTCGTACATTATTTCCTGGTGAATAGTCTGATCTAATCACAAATTTATTACTTTATATTATAACAAGTTATTACAAGTCAATTGTTTTGGAACACAAAATCCACAACAATAAATTATTAAATAAATAATATATAACAGGAAATATTATATATATATATATATATATATATATATATATATAAATTCTATGGTTTCAACCTGTTTCAGCTGACTGTCTTTCTGGGTCTTGGCTTCTTGGCCCCGCCTTCTGCTCCACTCCCTCAAGTACTCTTGAGCCTCATTGGTCAGACTGCAGGTGGGCGTGACCCCAGGCTTGCTCTGGATCAGACATAGGCTGGCATACACACTCGTCAAATAGTATCCACCTACAAACAAACAACCATATAAACTCCTCAGTTCAGGGTCATCAACAATTAAAACTTTTAAAGAAAATCTAAATTCAAAAAGAAAGTACATAACTAGTTCTAAAGTGTAGGTAGATCAACTGGATTACATAATTCATAAGACTTCATGGAAGTGTGTGTTCGCTGCTGGGTTTCCATGGTAACAGCAACTTTTGATTGCTGTTGCTCTGTTCAGGTAATGTAGTTCTTCACTGGGAATATAGCTATTGAAGTTGATGAAGATAAATGATAAATGATGTGGAAATCACACCCACTTGCAGCTCGTAGCTTATGGTAGGTCTTTCTTTAAAGGTTTGTGTTTTATTGTAAACATCATGAGCTTCATGATCTTTAGAGCTGGTTAATTTTTAAATGAAACCATTTTGATTGACATTTCCCTGTAATTAATGTAAATTTGCATATTTATAATTGCCTTTGAATATTCCTTTGATTCGGTTCCTCCCAGTCAGGGATTCTGTGAAGGATGCATGCAGTACCTGTTATCTAACAAATTATCTTACGGTTATCTTACATGGTAGCATAAAAGTGCTGTCTGCTGATTGGATCCGTTAGAAGTGAGTCTAATGAACATGGATTTTAAACAGAGTCTGTATGTGTTTATTTTTGAGGCGAGTTCTCCTTTACCTTCTCCTGTCAGCCATGACGGCTCAAGCAGCTCCATCATGTACTCCGTCTCCAGCAGCAGTTGCGGGATATTACATTTGACTAGCACATAGGACAACGCTGGTAGGAAGTCCTCAGACCCCACGTCCTGATCTGCAAAGAAGAAATAAGTATTAAAGGGGTCATGAACTAAGAAATCAAAAATCCCTAAGAAAGAGGTCACTGTACTATAAAAACATCCTGTATGTTTCTGAAAACTTTATTGTTAGTCTAAAAACAGCTTATATTGAAGGCAGTTTGCCAAAACCTTTCGTTTTGGAATGCTTGTGGAATGTGCAACTCTATGATGTAATAGTGTGGATAAGCATCGCCTCCGCAGAAGAAGATCAACGCCTGCTTCTACATCACTGCCTGTTTAGCCCCGCCCACCGATTCGTGCATGTAGTGTAAATAACGAGAGAGACAAACGCAGGTCTATGCAGAAACCAAACGATAAAGATGCTTCAAAGACAACAAGGTGCTGTGCAGTGCCAAGCTGTGGAAAAACAGTCTTTGCATTGCCTTCCTTCTGATCCCAACATTAGGAAAGAGTGAATGAACTTTATTTTTAATGAAGATCCAGACCGCATCAGTAAGAACTCAGTCCTTTGTTCACTTAATTTTACCGAAGATTCGTTTACAAACAAGGCGCGATTCGACACAGGATTTTCAGAAAGATGTAAACTAAAAGACAATGCTGTGCGACTATATGGATCAGACAGTAATGTCTCAACACAAGTGTGAGTAACTGTTTTATTACGTGATCACTATTGCTTTGTCTGTTAAACAGATCGTTCGAAATGAGCATTTAATGCGTTTTTAACCTAAATCACTGCAGTGTCCATCTGTGAAGGACGCAACTGTCAATCATACACAAGTATTAGTCAATCATAGCAGTGGGGGTTTACTTCCGAGTCTGAATCTGCCACACCTATTCAGAGCGTTCTGATGAGGGGGGTCAAAAACAGAACAGACAGAAAATACAGAAAATAGCCAATTACTTTTAAATAATGATGTTTTTTTGATGCAAATTCTTGATCACATTATAAGTGGACCTCAGAGAACAGTACAAAATAAAAAACAGAGGCAGTTCATGACCCCTTTAAATTAACAGTGAAACAGCGAAAGTTGCCCTAAAGATGACAATCCAGTATCTAAATCTTTGCTCACCAGGTTGTGTTCCCATCGCTTTGTAAACGCTCTTGCACACCTGCAGCAGAAGCAGCACCTTGTCAATGGGCGAATGGCTGCGCTGCATCAGTGTGAGCTTTGCCTTCGCTCTGTCCATGCCGCGAACGTCCAGGACGCCGACTCGTACAGCCAGGTGCTCCAGCGCCCCCTCCTGGTAGGCCAGCAAGCTGTCGGTGATCTTCTGTAAGGAACCGTCCTTAGTGTGGAGTGAAACGAGCGTCTGCTGCAGCTGAACCTTCAACGGCTTCAACACGCAGCCAAACAGAGCCTTTTCCAGGGCAAGATCTGTGGGTCACATGACAGGAAATATGCATCTTGTATTGTTGGTAAAGCACATGGTGTTATTTAAAATACAGTTTCTTTCTGGTGTCCTTGTGCGCCATTTACAGTGTTTGCTGGCTTTGTATGGCCTTGTCAGGAATTGAAATATCGGATGTAACTTTTAATAGATAAGGTTAGTGATTTTAAATTAATTTCACACAAAATATTGTTGCTATACTTTAGAAATAGTATGTATTTTAATGTTTATTGTGGTGCAAGGCCTTGGCCTGTAGACTAACATTGTAAATGCATTACTGTGCATGCAAATTTTTCCGTCAATGCTGCCGATAGAGCATATCTTGTATTGAACTCAGAAAATTTCTTCATATATTAATTTCTAATTTAATAATACTTTGATCAACCAAACTGATTGTTTACGTTTTACACAGATTTTTGCAGAAAATGAGAAGATATGGCACAGATTGCATACTGACCTACTCATGTTTACCTAAAGCTATTTGGAACATGCATGTATTTCCTGTAGCTCTATTTAAACACGGTTATGTCCTTGGTAGTGAACACAAAGGCACACAGCCACTGAGCAGCTTGACGAAAATAAATAAGCTCTGTTCAATGGCAAATTAATGTTTGTACAGCAGAAGAAAGAGCCAGACACATTATAGCAAACAAGAAAATCTGTACACTGAGCAAAATCTCCTCCCCAACCCTCCTTCTATATCTTCTCTCTCTCTCTCTCTCTCTCTCCACACGCTTCCTGAAGTATGCGTGGGAATGTGCTATGTGCTAATGATAAATGCAAAGTGGAAAATGTGAATGCCTCCACCAACATCTGAAACAGCATCCATCTCTGGGGATGTGGCCGGCTTTTAGAATTCTTGCTTTGATTTGGGGGAGATATCTCATAATCAGCTCATAATCCCAGCTATGCAGGCTTATAAAGGATTGGATGTTCTTATTTGACTGACGTAATTGTTCTGCAGTACAAAAATAGAGCTACAGTAACTTAAACTTGTATCTTAAGCTCTGCGGTGCTGCCAGAAGTTAGCATGCTGCATTAACGGTATCATCATTCACCTACAGAAACTCTGCAAGGAACATTTTTGGAAATATATACAATTTTACAAGTGCATCATAGAACGGGAGTCATCATCTCACACCAAAACTATGTTACAGCTGTGCTAATAAAAGCTACATGTAACATTGCAATTCAAACATTAATACTATTTTCCAGAAATTCATTATTTCAAAGGATTCTAGGAAACCAATCGCATCTTTTATCCACTCCAGTAGTTTTAGAGTTTTTAAAACCTACTGATTGGTTTCCATGATGCAATTCATAGCATTGAGTCATTTACTTCCTGTAAAAGCCTTAGTGGTGTTTGCCAAGTCAAGCATCACAATTAATATTGCTCATGCTTAGGGTTAATGATCTGAACAAACTCCTAGTGCATCCTAGTGAATTAAACTTTGTGCAACTTAACTGCACCATTTGTGCTGTGAACAGAACTCGAATGAAGCATCATGCTTCTTGTTTGTTGTTTACTTTCATTAACAATCAGACCTTCAGTTTCCACCTGACAAGACATTAAAATGAGCAAATAGTCATTTAAAGACATCAAAAAGACATTAAAAGAGGGACTTGAGCCAAATTTAAAGAAGAGACTATCATAGGGATGACCATCTACAAACCGCTCAGAACATCCAGGCAACTTTCTAGCAATGTCCTGTTAACTGACTCACATTTTTCTTTAATTAAAAGTAAACAGGTCTATTTTGATTAATGTTTTATTCTATATTACTGGTTAAAATTGGGGGTGTGGTGTGGCCTAATGCAGGGGTTCTCAACTCTGGCACTCAAGGTCCACTTTCCTGCAGAGTTTAGCTTCAACCCTAATCAAACACACCTGAACAATCTAATCAAGGTCTTCAGAATTACTAGAACGTTTTCTAGAATTACTAGAAGAGTTTGATAAAGGTTGGAGGTAAACTCTGCAGGAAAGTAGTCCTCGAGGGCCAGAGTTGAGAACCCCTGGCCTAGTGATTGCTGGTCTGGTAACCAAAATCTTGTTGGTTTCACTTATATTGCATGCAAGTGTAACCCCTTCGGCCTTCCTAACCACCCTGCTCCGAGCAGGACTCGAACCCAGGTTGCCGGTATGGGAGGCAGGCGCGCTAACAAGGATGTTAAAGACTGCAGCCTATAGCGGTCTTTACTAGGGATGTGCAGGTCTAGTCGACTAGTCAACTAAACGGTACAGCTCCTACTAGTCGACACTGAAAACAATAGTCGATTACACGATAGAGAAAAAAAAAACAAAAAAACATGATGATTTTATCATTCAAATTACCATCATTTTAACGTTACATTTAAAACAACAAGTTAAAATAAACTTTTGAAAAAGAATACATATCAAAATATTTAAATATATAAATATTTTTAAAAGCGTATCTGGGCGGAAACTACATTTTTTACCTCAGACCTCGCATGTGTTTTCTTCATGTCAGTTGCGGCGAGCTCGAAATGACCACGCGAAAGACCAGCAAGGTGTGGGATTATTTTGAATTAGAAGGAAACGGAAAAGTTTTGTGTAAACTGTGTAATGTCAAATTGGCTTACAATAACTCTACTGGAGCGATGCGTAATCATATTCAATACAGGCAGGTATGCGTTAGCTTGGAGGCTAGCCAAAGCCAGCAAATGTCAATCATGTCATACACTACAACCCGCCGCTGCGGTCCGCGATCCCATCCGCGCATCTATTGCTCTAAACGAAGACCCATTTCGGTGGTGTGGGATTTCCAGGCTCTTTTCGAAACTGTCTGCTTGCTTGTAGTTATCTCTCTGCGTGCCTGACTGTGACTTCAGTTCCTTCTTCTTCTTCTTCTTCTTCTTCGTGTTTTAACGGCAGCTTGCATCCTTGGTGTTGCATTACGGCAAGACTTCAGTTCCTGCCAACTGTTTTCAAGAGCAGAATTGCCTCTAGTCCCGTCTTTCGCCAGACCACGTTAACATGTTAAATTCACTGAACAAATGCGCATGGTCTGAGTAAGTAAAAGGAGCATTGTTTTGTTTTTAGACAATATAGCCAACACGAAGTACATTTTTAAAAGCCGTTTTAATGCTATTCCTTGATAAACTTTCCTATTGTTTTTGACTTGTGTTTTAATATGTTGGCTAACGTTATATGAAAATGAAGAATTCTGTTAGTCTATTGATTGATTTTCCATTTCTGCATTGCTCCAGCCCATCTGAATACATAAGCTATGCACTGGTTATGTTGAGTGTATGCTCTTCCTTTTTTTTCTGTTTAAAGACCGCCTAAAATTATATGATGATAACGCGAGGCAAGCATAAGGCATAATCGTGACCTATTTTTAGCAGAATTCATTGAGAGATTTGACAGTGTGATTCAAAGATTAAGTATTTCAAGTGTATGCTGTTATATAGACACACCCACAGTTTTTTTCTTTTGCCATTTTTTGGGGGTTTCTAGCTTTTAGACTAGTTGACTAGTCAGACACAAAACTTCTGTTTAAACTACAGTCAAATTAGTCATAACGCACATCCCTAGTCTTTACACTCACCCGCCTAAACCTCACTCACATCCGGGTCACGGCACCAATGTAACCTTACTCCGAGCGGGACTCGAACCTAGGTCACCGGGACTTGAACCCCAGGTCGCCAGCAGAGACAGAGAAACTGTCTTAATCACCATTTAATTAGCTATATGAAAAAATAACTGAATGACACATTCTGCCTAACATCTCCTTTTGTAAGTCATATGGATAAGAAACAAAATAAAGGTAAGTGATAAGACGCTGTATTTTTTGGTTAAACTATTTTATTCACAACATATTGTAAAATAATCTCTGCCTTAACCGGTCTAGCGCTGTGTGTCTCTTCTTCTCTTGAACTGCATCAGAATTACAGTCTTTGCGCTACAGCGCCACACTGGTCCAACCGCATTATTGCAGGCTCTTACATTAGGTCATATGGGATCAAACGACTACTCGACAACAGAAATATTTGTCGAAAATTTTTTATTGTCGATGTTGTCGATAATGTCGACTAATCATTTCAGCCCTAATACATTTTAAAAGTTCACTGGAAATTTAACTCATAACCTTGGCATTGTTAGCATCTGCTCTACTGTTTGAGCTACAGGAAGTAAGGTCAACCTCAAGTGATGTCTCCTTACCTTTCTCGTTCTCAGGTACCAGTGTCTCAATTGGAGGTTCTATTTCTCCTGCTTCCAGAAGGAGACTTTTGGCTTGGGACAGAAATCTTCTCACCCCCTGAAGCAGCTCCACAGCAGAACTATGCTTTGAGGCCTCCATCTCCTGCCTCTGCTTCTCTAAAAAGTCCTGCACCAGTGACCCAAATGTAGAGCGCTTGTCATGCGAGAGTTCGTCCACCAATCTGGCAACTCGGCGCTCAGGAGCGAACACGCAAACAAAGGCGGCGGTCATGCGGCGCAGAGTCGATGTGGGGTTTGCTGAGGGAAAACGGGTACCACGTGCGGCAGGCGGCCATTGGTGGGCAAGGTCCGCCTGGGCTTCCTCCTCCTCCAGACTGCTGAAGGAACTATTGCTGTCCAGTTCAGCAAGGGAAGGAGCTCGAGTCCTTTCCAAAGCCAGACACACCTCACCATCTTCATTATCTTTGTTGAGTTCAGTGTTGCCTTGCTGGGGTAAGGAATTACTCTAGAGAACCACACGATGTGGAGGGGGTAAGGTAAAAAAAAAAACAATGTTATTTTTAGAACTTGGCACTAGGGAAACAGTTTCAAGCACACATCACGATCAAGACCTTCCAGAACCACAAGTGCAGTGTAGGCACAGTATGTGGAATATCATTATATTGTTTGTAGGAGGCAGTTAACCAGTAATGGTTATATTTGTGCAAACCTCTTTCCACCCGTGCTAACTACTGCACAGTTGCATGGGGACTGTGATTTAATCCAGTGGTTTTCAATCTTGGTACTGGGGACCCATCACTCTTTTTTAACACACCTATTTAAGATCATCAGCTGGTTCGGAAAGAGCTCCATAAACTTAACGGCGTGTGTCAGATAAAAGAGAGCAGTGTGTCCTCGGGACCAAGACTGAAAACCACAAATTTAGCCAAGTAGGATGTGACAACTTGACCCCAAAGAATTAATTAATTACAGACGATTTCAAATCTCCCTTTTATGTCAAAGATATTAGAAAAGGTAGTATCCTCACAACTATGTTCCTTCTTAGAGAAAAATGCTATATGTGAGGATTTCCAGTCAGGTTTTAGACCATATCATAGTACTGAGACTGCTCTCATTAGAGTTACAAACGACCTGCTCCTATCATCTGATCGTGGTTGTAGCTCTCTATTAGTGCTACTGGATCTTAGCGCTGCGTTTGACACTGGCGACCACAAAATTCTTTTAAACAGACTAGAAAATTATGCTGGCATTAGAAGTGCACTGGCATGGTTCAAATCGTACTTATCTGACTGCCATCAATTCGTGGCAGTAAATGAAGAGGTATCATACCAATCACAAGTGCAGTATGGAGTACCTCAAGGCTCAGTACTAGGCCCCTTACTTTTCACGCTTTACATGTTACCCTTGGGAGATATCATTAGGAAACATGGTGTTAGCTTTCACTGTTATGCTGATGATACTCAGTTCTATATTTCTTCGCGACCCAATGAAACATATCAATTTGCAAAACTAACGGAATGTATAATTGATATCAAAAACTGGATGACTAGCAATTTCTTACTGCTAAATTCTGAACAGAGGTGTTAATTATTGGACCAAAAACTTTTGCATGTAATAACCTAGATCACTGTCTAATACTTGATGGCTGCTCTGTAAATTCTTCGTCATCAGTTAAGAACCTAGGCGTACTTTTTGATAGCAATCTTTCCTTCGAAAAACATGTTTCTAGCTTTTGTAAAACTGCATTTTTTCATCTTAAAAAATATATCTAAATTACGACCTATGATCTCAATGTCAAATACAGGAACATTAATACATGCGTTCATGACCTCGAGGCTAGATTATTGTAATGATTTATTGGGTGGTTGCTCTGCGTGTTTAATAAACAAACTCCAGCTGGTTCAAAATGCAGTAGCTAGAGTTCTTACTAGAACCAGGAAGTATAACCGCATTAGCCCGGTTCTGTCAACACTGCACTGGCTCCCTATTAAACATCGTATACATTTTAAGATCTTCCCAATTACCTATAAGGCCCTGAATGGTTTGGGACCTCAGTATTTGAGTGAGCTCTTATCACATTATAGTCCTTCACGTCCGCTGCGATCTCAAAACTCTGGCCATTTGATAATACCTAGAATATCAAAATCAACTGCGGGCGGGAGATCGTTTTCCTATCTAGCACCCAAACTCTGGAACAATCTACCTAACACTGTTCGGGAAGCAGACACGCTCTGTCAGTTTAAATCTAGATTAAAGACCCATCTCTTTATCCTGGTTTACACATAATACACTATTGCATTTCTATAATTCAGATTCTTTAAAGGATTGTTAGGCTGCATTAATTAGGTCAACCGGAACCAGGAACACTTCCCAAAACACCCGATGTACTTGTTACATCGTTAGAAGAATGGCATCTATGCTAATATTATTCTGTTTCTTTCTTATTCCGAGGTCACCGTAGCCACCCAGATCCATACTGTATCAAGATCAGATGGTCACTGCAGCCACCCGGATCCAGTCCGTATCCAGATCAGATGGTGGATCAGCACTTAGAGATGACCTCTACAGCCCTGAACGTCAGCAGAGACCAGGACAACTAGATGAGCCCCAGAGACTGATCCCCAGTGAAGACCCAGTCTCCTAGACGGCCATCGGGACAAGACCACAGGAACCAGATGAGTCCTTTGCACAATCTGACTCTGCTGCAGCGTAGATTTAAACTGCTGATTTTGTCTGGCCAGAGGAGAATGACACTATTTCGACACACTATTTCCCCGTCTAAATACTGTAAAGCTGATGTAAATCCACCCAGCTTTATATCAAGCTGATGTAAAGCTACTTTGACACAATTTGCATAATTAAAAGCGCTATAAAATAATAGTGACTTGACTTGACTTGTTGCTGTGTTGCATTTTGTTGGTCCCAAAATAATGTTACTTTAAAACAAAGACACTCTAAACCCTTTCCATATGCATAACTAATAACTATGCCTAATATGAGAGTGAAATGAGGGTTGATCAGAATTTTGCTCAACCCCATATCCCAGGGGTAGCCAACCCTACTCCTGGAGGGCTACCACACTACGGAGTTTAGCGTCAACCCTAATCAAACACACCCTAAAAAAGGTGTTCGGAATCACTTGAAAGCAACAAGTGTTTTTGAGGAGAGTTGAAACTGAAGTCTGCAGAAAGGTGTCCCTCCAGGAACTGGGCCATATCCCACCCAAAGCCTAATAGTCCAATCCTGCTGCTAGAGGGCCACTTTTCTGCAGAGTTTAGCTCCAACACACCTGCCCGAAACTTTCTGAAGACCTTGATTAGCCCATTCAAGTGTGTTTAATTAGGACTAGAACAAATTCTGTTGAAAGGTGGTCCTCCAAGAGCAGGATTGGACACCCTCTGGCCTAACCTCCTCCCTATACCTAAAACCTTATTTGAATGATCAGACTTCCAGCACCAACAAGAACACTGATCCAGAAATACACTGATCCTACCAAACATACCCTGTGTTCCATTCGGAAGGGCTCATCCCTATGCCCTAATCCCTTCAAAGAGGTTTACCATCCGGAGTGAGAGCTTTGAAGGGTTGATGGGTGTAGGGGACCAAACTGTTTCTTGAAGTGCCCTTCTGCATCATCATACGGAAGCGCCGTCATCATGCAAAGAATCCGTGCAAAGGATCATGGGAGCCCGAAGTGTCCATCAGTTGTACCCTTCGAAATCCTTCATTCCGAAGGGCCCTTTGAAGTGGCTAGTTTTGAGCACTTCGGTTTGGAAAGACCGTTCAATATGGCTGCCATGATTGTTTTCACTCCGAAGTGCCCTTCGGAGGGCGATATATCCCGTTTTGAACGCACCGATAGTCTTAACGCCAAGCCTAACCCCACTTTAACTATTAACTAGCCCTAAAAACAGAGGGAAATAATAGGTTGCTAATGTTGTTTAAGACCCTAATCCAGGTGTGTCTAATCCCGGGAGGGCCAAGGGCAGGATTAAAGATTCTAGAGCTAAGGAGAGTTTAGCTCTAGCCCTAATTAGACACACCTGATCCAGCTAATCAAGGTCTTCAAGAGCAGTGCTTCTCAAACCTGATGCGTTTAATCGAATGTGTTAAATGAGGGATACATACTAATATTCAGTGGCTGGGGGCCCCCAGGACAGGTTTGAGAAGCATTAGAAACTTCCTGGCTGGTGTATTGGAGCAAAACGGACCTCCAAGACAAAGGGTTGGACAACCGTGTCCAAATCCCAGCCTTGAGCCACAGTAACCATTAATGTTTCCCAAGACCAACAAGGATGTTGAAAGGGAAACATGACTCAGTCTGTAACATTTCAGTCAGCCAAGGGTACACAAACTTACAGGTGGTATCTGTCCCAACATCTGTTCATTTTCCTCTTCTGAAGTGGGAGTAAGTGCTGGGGTCCTCCTGAGCACATTTAACCCTCCCGTTCGTCTCAGGCCACCCTGGTTGGAATTCTGTCCATGTGTCTCTCCTTGGGTTAGGTCCGATTCTCCACCCGACAAGCTGAGAGAGGTTTCATTGGACACACGGACCCTGAGGCTGCGTTTAAAACGGTGGCGTTTGTGTGAGGCGGTTCTGCTGGGTTGGGGAGGCTGAAGGAACAGGGGGTTGACGAAACATGGGCTGATCAATCTGAATGTCCGGTGGGGCGCTGAGGGCAGAGGGGGGCCGTTAGGAAGGCCAGGAGACGTCTGAGAGCTCCAGAACTCTGAAAAAGCCATGGAAGATTGCAAAGAGTGGAATTGAGATTGAGAAAAAAAACAGTTATTTCTTAGGAATTTTAGAGCATTTTTGCCATACTCCAGTATTTATCAAAACTAAAGCTTTCAATGTACCATGAAAACATAACATGAGATCCTTTTGCAATATCTATTTAGTGAAACATGACCTGCCCTGTTTTAGTATGGTAATAAGGATGTTATTTGGCATGCTAGCTGTAATGGCTTGGCCATGTGGTATTTGTTAGTTGGTAACTAAATATAAGAGTAAGGTGTTGGGAAAGTTTGCCAAATGTTGTCGATTCACTCTTGCTCCCAGCACCAAACAATTATCCCTGAGTTTGAGCAGTACATTTCAGCACTATGTTAGCAGTACATTTCAACAGATTTTGAGATGCTGTCAAAAGGAAACACTAACTTTGCAAAGAGGCTTTTATTGAAGGATGGATGGGAAAATAAAAAAAAAACTATAGAGGACAAAACTGCACACCTGCAAGAGGGCATAAGCACAGAAAAGCACTGCAGCTGGTTGCAAGAGGGTGTTAAGGATACTAAGTGGGTGTTTACATGTAAGTGTTAAATGTACATCAGAAAAAATGGCTAGTTTAGTTTTAAAGGTCAGAATGAGGGGTGGAAACGGTCGTGATAAACATGCATTCTTACCTAAACCCAAATGCGAAATGCTTTCCAGCTGCGTGTGTGTTGTGGCCTGTATAATTGCATCTGGGAGCTCAAGTGGGAAAGGCAATACATCTCTGTTGAACACATACATAAAGAGCAGAAATTACATTATAGATAAAACACTTGTTTAATTTACATGAATCATTTTCCTGTAATGTTTGATGTTTGTTACCTGCTGACGGTGTAAAATGCCACTAGTCTGCAGAGATCAGGGAAGCTCAGGGCAGAACTTTCAAGAGAAAATGCTAGACGGTGAAAAAGAAGATGCAATAATTTAAGATAGAAGGTATTGCTACGAGGCATAAAACCTTTTTTTTTTTTTTTTTTTTTTGATAATGAAATTGTGCAAGCTTGTCTTATCGAGGAGTACTAAATAAAATACATGTCAGGTAGACATGCATAGACAAAATAATCACTTATATTGCATATTAAAATACCAGTTGTTTAGGATTTTAATTAGTCTATAGTAATTATTATAGTAATAATTATTTAATTAGTCTATTAGTAGTAATTTGCTTAACAATAATAGAAGCTCCACAGCACAATATAACAACAGATAAACAGTATGGTTGACCAAAGGCTTGTTTGTTAGGTTTAGGGGATAGAAAATACCATTAGCTTAGTTTAAAAGCTGTGACATGTTGAACTCACTGGAGTCTTCCTCTCGGATGGGATACTGTGACACTCCTCCCTCCTGCAGCCGCACACACAAAACCTTCCTGTGGGAGGCGCTACACTTACACACCAGAAACGTCTGTGGACAAAGAGGGGAGAGGGCAGCATTCATTAACCCTCATTAGATGATGTTGTACATATGTTAAATTAATATATATAACAATACAGTTGATATATAATGGAATAAAACAAAGATATTAAGAAGTCAGCATCAAGTACAAGAAAATAAACCTGAAAATAAAACCGACTGAAGGTAATGCAGCAGGTTGTCTCTTGTTCATTGTGTCTTTATGAAGTGTAATTAGTTGATTAGCTGCAAATTACACCCATCATACTGGACATTGTTACGCAGTCAAAGGTTATACAGAGGTGCATCCCTGATTACTGTAATTATAACTTTAGGTTGTGAATAACAGTGATAAAACATGATGATTAAATTGTCACTGGCTGTTGGGATTCTCTCACCCCGACTATCTCTCGTTGCAGGATCTGGTGGGCAGAGTCAGGATTGATTGACAGCTGCAACCATATGGAGTGTGTGAGGAGAAGACGATCCAAAACACTCAAACTCCTCGCGTCCATCTATAACACAGGGGACAGGGGTCAACAAACACACAAAAACTTCATGGAAACTTCATTCACCCAATTCTGTTTTATTAAATATATTGGCGCTATTTGTTCACTACATTAGTAATCATTAGTTAACTACACTAGTTAACATGAACTAACAGTGAAAAATGTATATTTAAAATTTATTTTAAATTATTAATGTACATTTTTTGTACCCTATTCAACCTGTAGTATCTTACATTAAAAGTTGTATCTTTTAATATTATTTAATGAACCTGAGCTAATATGAAAATCAATGAACAGTTGCAATTTTCATCAACTAATGTTCACAAAGATCAATAAATATTGTAGAAAAAATGTTCATTGTTAGTTAATGTCAATATCATTAACTAAAGGGACTGTACTGTAAAATGTGAACAACATATATTTATAATCAGTGTCGAGTAAGTTACTCTAAAAAAAAGTAATTAGTTACTAGCTGCTAATTACATCTTTAACAGTGTAATTAGATTACTAATTGCTCTCTCTAAAAAGTATCGCATTACTTTTTACTAATTACTTTCTAAAGCCCATATTAGCCTCAGATACAAGGATAGACATGAAACTGCTCTTTTAATTCTCTCAAATAAATGATGTAAAACTGTATACATTATTAGAGAATGGACCAGAGCATTTAAAGGGAGAAGGTTACATTAAAAAACATACATTAAATTTTGATGTTAAATCCACTATTGTTTTATATAGAATTGTTCCATAGTCTATATATGACCCTGGACCACAAAACCAGTCATAAGGGTAATTTTTTTTTTTTAAATTGAGGTTATACATAATCTGAAAGCTGAATAAATAAGCTTTCCAATGATGTATAGTTTGATAGGACAATATTTGGCCGAGATACAACTATTTGAAAATCTGGAATCTGAGGGTGCAAAAAAAATCTAAATATTGAGAAAATCGCCTTTAAAGTTGTCCAAATGAAGTTCTTAGCAATGTATATTACTAATCAAAAATTAAGTTTTGAAATATTTACTATAGGAAATTCACAAAATATCTTCATGGAACATTAATATCCGAATGATTTTTGGCATAAAAGAAAAATCGATAATTTTGACTCATCCAGTGTATTGTTGGCTATTGCTACAAATATATCTGTGCTACTTAAGACTGGTTTTGTGGTCCAGGGTCACATATTTAATACAATTACATCAGAAGTAACTGTAGTTAAATTACAGAAAAATTAAGAGTAATCCAATTACTTTTTCAAGGGAAAAGTGATTAAATGACAGTACTTAATTACTTAGTAATGCATTACACCCAACACTGTTTATAACACTAATGCAAATTGTGCCCTGCAGTTCTCTCTGCACAGTTTAACACTTTTTACCTGCAGAGAAACTGCTGAAAAACTCTGCAGGTTCTGTCTGGGCCTACATGAAACACACAGACAATGAGCTGTGCAGCAGTGACTGCTTCAAACGCTCGCTCTCTCTATATTTCGTTACGATGACACTGTGTGGGCAGCCCGAGAGGATGCTTATGCATAACAGCAGATGGTTGTCATGGCAACAAATGCCTACACGTCCTACCAGGCAGTCCCACTCATCCACAGACACCTACTCACCCGAAACATGCTCGCGCACAAGACAGACTGCGCTTAAAACGCCGAGGAACTGTTGGCAAAGTAGAGAGGATGTTTTTTAATTCCTGCTCCTCTTGCCCTTTCCCTCTCTAGCGGTGTCAGAGAGCACTCCGGCACAATCAGGGCTCTTTGCGATATTTTTATCTCGTTTTTGAAGCCCACGTCCCCTCCTCAAACACCATCAGACAGGTAGATTCAGCTGCCGTTGGTGTTTTATACGCTTCACAATGAAGAAAGGCCAGCGACGACATAAAAGTAACCATGCAACAGTGTGCAGCTGCCGAAACTGTGAGGTTTAGTTTTTGTGATCGATTTAAATAGGATCTGCTTTGGTAAATGTCTCAAGCACAATCTACATACATTGGTTTTGCAGCTTCCAAAAGCAGAAATGTGCATGTAATTACATTCGTGCATCGAGCATCTCAATACAGAGAGGTTTGCCAAGCACACAAACACACAGAGTTTGACAGTTACATTAACAAATTCAATGTGTTGCTTTTCTTTATCGGTCATTCTCAGAAAATGGTGCTATTTGTGCCTGAAAATGTCAGGAATTAATTAGCACATCAAATCATCATATCAGCTTGAATAGAAGACTGATAGTATCACAGTAAATTAATTAATTAATTAACGTGTAACATTTATCTTTCAAAACTGGCTTTGTGCTTTAATTGAGCTCTATTACAATGAAAATGTACTGGGCTTGAATGTTCTGGCAAAAAAAAAAATCTGACGGCCAAGCAAATATCACTGCATCATAATTTACAGTCCAAATTCTTGTTCTTTGTGCCAAGAAAAACATTTTTTTTACAGTCAAATATTGATTTATTAATATTTAGTCTCAGGCTCCTATTCAGCTCTGTTTTCATAATAGATATAATAGATTCTATTGTACAGTAAATTATAGAAAATATCTAAATATCTAAAATTATATATATATATATATATATATATGTGTGTGTGTGTGTGTGTGTGTGTGTGTGTGTGTATGATCTCAGAATATATGTATAAACACTTAGTAAGTTTTTTTTTTTTTTTACTTTTATTCAAGTCAAGTCAAATCACCATTATTTATATAGAGCTTTTTACAATGCAGATTGTGTCAAGGCAGCTTTACAGTATTAAACAGGGAAATAGTGTATCACAAGCCAATATTCAGCAAGAATTAATTAAATTGATCTAAATTTGTTACAGAAAAAATCTATTACTAATAAATGATGTTTCTTTTGAACCTCATATTCATCAAAAAATCCTGAAAAAAATGCATCACTGTTTCTACAAAATTATGAAGCAGCACAACTGTTTTCAACATTGATAGTCATCAGAAATGTTTATTGAGCAGCAAATCAGCATATTAAAATGATTTCTGAAGGATCATGTGACACTGAAGACTGGAGTAATGATGCTGAAATTTCAGCTTTGATCACAGCAATAAATTACATTTTAACATATATTCAAATAGTAAGCAGTTATTTTAAGTTCTAATAATATTTCACTGTTTTTGTTTCACTGTATTTTTGATCAAATGAATGCAGCCTTGGTGAGCAGAAGAGTTTTCTTTCACAAATACACTGAGTGAGTTATAAACCTTGACATTTCCATCCAGCTTCCAGCTTTTTTTCTTCCCACAAAAAAAAAAAAAAAAATCAGATACAATAAATCACATTCTCCTCTGGCTAAACGCAGCCTTGACTGGAAATTGTGAGGAAAACAGTTCAACGGTGTGAATGGAATCGGAATATACCAGACGCTCCATTCAGCAGCACAATGCCAGCTATTATATCTCAGTCCTACTTTGTTTATTCCATGTGTACGTTGTAGACCTCTAACACCCATCTGAGGTTTATGGAGAGGGTTTATTACATAAAAATCACATCACCAGCCCGGATTACTTTACCACCCACAAGCGCAAGCACTAACCCACTGCAAGGGAATCTGAGAGCGAGTGCCATCAGCACACAAAACTGATGGGTCAGTAACCTACATACCGCAAACCCTAACCAGATAACATCCGAGGAGAGACAGATGATGTCCGATTGCAGCGTAGGCCTCCTTACATAAAGCCCCGAGCAGCCTACACACAAAGTTATGCAATTAAGCGTCACACAGGGAGAAACACAGGAAGAGAAGCAGAGAAAGAATAGAAGAAGAGGGAGCTGAGTTCGATTTCAGCAGCGAGTCGCTTTCTCCTCTTGAAAAACCTTTTTTTTTCTTGATGCTATTTTTGAGTCTGAGTTCAGGAAGATTATAATTATGAATCAAGGAAGTTTTGAATGAGCACATAAAAAGGCAGTTTTAAGATTCAGTGGCTTTTGAATACGCAGAGGACATCATTGCTCACCGTCTGAGACATTGTTGAGATTTCTACGGCAAATGCATATGAGATTACTGGGGTTCTTAGGTGAGATATTAAAGAGATCTGATTCTTCACGAGTTTATAATAATTATACACACAAACTCATTATTATGTGCATTAAATAGAAGGATTATTGATTTACTACAAAACAGTAGCTGTTTTGAAAGAATAGTTCACCCAAAAATGAAAATTTACTGAAAATTTACTCATCCTCAGGTCATCCAAGATGTAGATGAGTTTGCTTCTTCAACATATTTGGAGAAATGTAGCATTACATCACTTACTCAGCAATGGATCCTCTGCAGTGAATGGGTGCCATCAGAATGAGAGTCCAAACAACTGATAAAAACATCACAATGATCTACAAGTAATCCACACCACTCCAGTCTAACAGTTAATGACTTGTGAAATGAAAAGCTGTGTGTTTTTAAGAAACTTCAAACTGTTGCTTCTGGCTAAAATACGAGTCCTCTATCCATAATATTTTTTTCTCCAGTGAAAAGTTGTCTCGTCTGAATCAGGAGAGAAATCTGCACAAATCAAACACTGTTTACAAGCGAAACCAGTCCAAAACTGTTCTAAACAAATATGTGGGTGGATTTTCATGTGAGAAGAGAACAGTAAATGGACTTTTTACACTAGAGGAAGCATTATTATGGATTACTGACTCATATTTTGGCCAGAAGCAATGGTTTAAATTAGGGATGCACCGATAAGAGTTTTTTTGGCCGATACCGATACCGATTTTAACAAACAACTACTGGCCGATTCCGATATCGATATTGGTCAGTTGCATAAAGCAGGGCTTAAAAACGAAAAAAATAAATAAATAAAAATAATCGACTGGTTCTCTCCAAGCAGAATCGGTATTTGAACATATCTGTTCCTGCTAGGGGTATGCGATACAGATAAAAAAGATATATATATCTTTTCTGTGATTTTTTTTCGATAATGATAATTGGACTATATTTTGCTGAGTGTGTTATTGTGCTGATATCTTAATTAAGGACTACCGTGGACAGCTGACTCCTAAAGTTTTTGATATTTTTCATATTCTGTGTGGTGGTCAGTTCACAGCAGTGATAGAAATTAATTTTAATTTAACTTAAGTTTAAATGGATTTTTACCTTTTATGGGCATTTTTACCTTTATAAAGCCATTTTTTTCTAAAAGTGTGCATCACCTTTTGAGTCAAATTCTTACATTTATTCAGTCAGTTAGTATAATAAGACATTTGGGCTGTTACCAACAAATGAAATCAGTATCAACAAAATTTATCTTTGCAATGCAGAGGAAACACAGAAGCTGCATCTGAAGTGGAAATTGATATATTTACACTGTTTAATGCAGCTCTGAGGGACATGGAATGCTTTAACCTGCAGTTACAAATGAATAAATAATGTTTTGACACATAAAACGTTGAATACTGATATTTGAAATTATTTAAAAAATAAAAAGAATACTTTAAATGTGAAATTAAAACCACCAGTAGGTGGCATCAAGTCACTGTTAATGAGTGAGTCATTGCGACTGAACTGAATCATTTAAACGGTTGATTCATTCAGGAAAGAACTCCGTCATGTTGCTCAGAGACGCAAAACATATTTGGAGTTATTTTTGTTGGTGAAATAGAGCAAAAACAGGCAATATGGTGTCAAAAACGTAAGTCTCTTAATATTAACTTTGAACTGTTATAAAATCACATAATCATGATGATTTTTGGACCAAAAAAGGCGCTCGATCTTCGTGTGATCTTGTTTAACTATATGAAATGATATAAATATATAGGCTACATTTTCTGCCCCCATACCTTGAATTTGCTGATCATTCTTCATGCATTTTAATACTGAATCATGCAGTGAAAAAACGCACTCGCACGTGCACTAGTCTAAACTACTGGACTTCTTTACGTAATGTATGCGTGCACTCTGTGTCTTTTGTTTGTATTACTGATATAGCCTATGTGAAGGTTGATGTTACGTATTAATCTGTTAATGGAACAAAATATATTTCGTGTGTAGGCCTATTCCTTTTTTATGTAGCCTATTTTATTCTGTTTTGTCCGTTCACAGATGCATACTAACGGATAATGGTGAATCGCCATTGCGACTTACCTATGATGAATTTACAGCTGAGCGTGGTCATTTCACATATATATTTGTACAGATTTTACTTTGTTTTGGCAAGTATTTAATTATCCTGTCCAGAGAAAACCGTTGGATTTTGCAACAGACATGCAACTCATTGTCCATGCAGTTAATTAGTAAACCATCAGTATTGGCCCTTATCATGCTATTTCCGATATGCCGATGGCTCTAAATTATTCAAAAATCGGTCGATAAATATCGGCGGCCGATACATTGGTGCATCCCTAGTTTCAATTTAAAAACTCTTTAATGATGGATTTGTTTCTTACAAATATGGAGCTTTTGCCTTCTCAAGACGTTAATTGATGGGCTGGAGTGGTGTGGATTACTTGTGGATTATTGTGATGTTTTTATCAGCTGTTTGGACTCTCATTCTGACGGCACCCATTCACTGCAGAGCATCCATTCCTGAGCAAGTGATGCTCAATTTCTCCAAATCTGATGAAGAAACAAACTCATCTACATCTTGGATGACCTGGGGTGAGTAAAAGACAGATTTTGAATTTTTTTAGTGAACTCTCTTTAAAGAAGTTTGACTGTAAATGAAATTTGAGAGTTACAGCAAAATGAAAAATTCTGAGAACAGCTCAGATTGAGTTTTTGGAATCCAATGAAATGAATGCATTCTTAAAATTAAGTATCCAAGGCCACTGGGGAAAAAACATGAAATGAGTGAGCCGTGGAGCAGGTGGTCATTTCGGCTGCTCTGCGTAGATGAAGAACTGAACTTCATGAGGACAGTCTGTCAGACAGACTGCTGTACTTCTGCATGACAGCTCTCAACATTTCCAGTAACAAGCACAGATATGGAGAGAAAGAGAGGATGAGGACTTGGAGAGACTCAGAGAGATGGTTTCATGAAGCAGAAGCGTGTGGGAGACCAAACACGAGTAGCAGCAAAAGCCTGTTGAGAAACATCTCCAGGGACAGAAACGAGAGAGAGAAAGAGAGATTGGAGGAAGTGAGGAGAGACGGAGGGAGAGAGACAGGATGCTCTGCAGAGGAGGAGAGCGCTGCATCTTCAGCTGGAAAATGAGCAGCAGCAGCTGTCAGAATAATGGAGCTCAGACGGAGAAAGTTTCCAGTGAGATCCAGCCGCCTATGATGGTGGCGGGGAAGATTTTTGAGAAGGAAATGTGGAGCATACAGAACACAGACGTCACACTGAATCACTCCACAATCTCATCTGACACCAGAAAAGTGGGTAACACTTTAGAATAGGGAACACTTATTCACTATTAACTACGACATTTCCCTCAATAAATTCCTAATTTGCAGCTTATTAGTTAGTAAGATAGTTGTTAAGTTTAGGTATTGGGTAGGATTAGGGATGTAGAATAAGGTCATGTAGAATAAGGCATTAATATGTGCTTAATTACTATTAATAAATGGCTAATATTCTAGTAATATGCATGCTAATAAGAAACTAGTTAAGAGACACTAAAATAAAGTGTACCGAAAAATGTTGTCCGGAAAAACAATGCATATTATATATATATATATATATATATATATATATATATATATATATATAGTATCAAAATCATGAAAAAATAAGCCGTATTCTCTGCTCTCAAACGCTGGGGGCGTGACCGTTTGCGGCGCTGAAACCACACCCACTCGCAGCAAAGCTGCTGTCTTTCTCAACTGTCTTCCTCTAGCAGCTTAATTTAAATAAGGGGACCGAGCTCAGTTGTTTTTTAAATTATCGCAACCATGTATTAACGTGACGAAGGCATAGCTAGATAGCAAACTGTAGGCTGTAGTAACTAATGGTAATATGAGTAACTCGCGATTGAGCGGATGAACCACTGATGCTAATGCGTTCTAGTTATTAAATGTGTTCAACTTGAAGCAGCACTGCGCAGAACAATCAGTGTTTGATATCAAAGTACCGCGAGAGTGATTCGAGCGTCTGCTCTCTATAGCTCTCATTAGACTTTGATGTCACTCAGCGATCGGTCTGTGCAGTCAGTGCTGCTTCAAGTCGAACACAGCTCTTATAGTGTTGCGGGAGAGGCGGTGCTCGGTGGCTCCATTGCATCATCGAGTCCCAATTTAGCCCCGCCCAAAAAATCCTGATCACTAAAATGGTGAAAAACTGTTTAACGGTATAACTCCAGCATTAAGTACTATATAGTTCACAGTCTTTGTAACATGTTTCAGCAATGCAGTTCTAACATTTATAATGTGTTTACAAACAATTCTCAGAATTGACTTTACACAGACTTGAAATAGTTAATGAAAATAGTTAATTTAATCTGAATTATGATATGTCTTACATGTTATACATAATATGTTGCTTAGTCTTATATATAATATAAATATATATTATATATAATACATGTTTATATGTGTGTGTGTGTGTGTGTGTGTGTGTGTGACTTTCTGCAAAGCGTTTGGTAATGCATATTGTAAAAAACACTTTACAGTTAAATTTGATTTTACAGATAAATTTTGTAATGCAAATGTTTAAAATATAAATATATAACAGACTCATGCTACTGCTAGAATTACAGTAGTTAATTAGTTAATTATGTTCCAGTTGTGTGTGTTTTAATTATCTAGTTACATCATGTATTTATAGTGTTTTCTGCCCTGTGTTTCCTGTCCAGTATTGATTGTCATTCCTGTCTGTGGTGTGAGTGTTCCTGCCTGTTATTTGTACCCTTCAGTTTTATTTCATTAAAGACTCTTGTTTTTGTAATTGCTCCTCGTCTTCCTGTTCCTGGTATCCATCCCGTGTTAAACCGTGATAACAACTAAGCTGATTATACTTAAAAAATTGAAGGCAGCAACTAACCTTACGTTTTTAAGTTGAAACATTTTCTGATAAAAATAAGGAAATAGTTCGTTAATTTAATCTGAATTCAGTTAATTTTACTTCAGTCAGCTCAATTAAATGTTCATTGAATTCATTTCAGCAACTTTAAATGAACTTAAACTCAACAATTTAAAGGGATAGTTCACCCCCAAAAAATAAAACTGTCATCATTTACTCACCATCAAGTTGTTATAAATCCATTTGACTTCATTTCTAATAAAAGAAATATTTTGAAAAAAAAAAAAGTTTAGGTGTTTCTTATCAATACAGTGAAAGTCAAATGGGTCCAAAGTCGTTCGGGTGAACTATCCCTTCAGTATAATTCATTTCACCTCAACTTAACTCAATTAAACTCATCTCATTCAATCTGATTCAGTTGTTAGAGACTACTATTAACCGTTAAAATCTGTCAGTGTTCGCATGACATTTGAGTGAAATGTGTCTGAATGTGACTGTCATTATTAGAGCAGCGATACTGTCATACTCTATTTAAGCGGCTGATGAATGATGACACACCGCAGCCGTGGTGGATTGAGCTTGTGTCTAAAACAGGCCTAAAGTGACGGATAAGATGAGGTGGGATGTGTAAAATCGGGGGTCCTAATGCCAGCTGCCCACTGAGGAGCCTGAATATAAAGCTGGCCTTTATTAAACAGGATGACGGAAGTAACAGAAGAGAAACAGAGTTTACAGTCAGACGCACGCAAACAAACATGACACACAGATGAAGGGCTATGAAAATGACCGTGATTATGACGAAGACCCGGTCATTTGAGTATATTGAGTTTCACGTGTTTTCTCCAGAGAAAAAGACCTCAGTCTTTCTCACGTGTGTCTCACAGAGATTCAGAGGAAATCTCAACCCTATCGAGACCACATTATGCAATTAAATATCAGAGAGCTCAATGTAAATTCAGTTAAATCTCAAAACATACAAGCTCTGAGCAATAACTTTGCAGTTCCTTGAAATGTTTTAGTAATGTTAAGGGAAAAAAATCAACAATAAATAAATTCTACAGTAAAACATTTGAACTGGTTAATTATAGTTACTTGAATATGGTGAAAAAATATATACAAAATAAAGTAAATTTATTTACACATCTCTTGGCACTAAAAGGCATGAAACACCTTTTAATTTGCAAATAAACAATATGTAATAATATATTTGTGAAAAAATAATAATAATATAAAACAAAAATAAATATAATAAATATATGACAAAATATTTATTTATTTTGTTATATTATACAAAATTTTTATTTATATTTCAATTTATATTAAGCAAGATATCATGTAATTTCACAATATTTTAAAATGCAAAATTTAATTTTATCCTGTTAAACAGATACATAAATGATTAATGAATAATAATAATAATAATAGTTGTTGTTTTTCATTTATATTTAACAAAATAACATTTAATTAGTATTAGTTAATAAAATAATATATTAATTTGTTATAATATTTATTATACTTTATTTTTATTTATATTTATCTTTGTAATAAAGAAGATAACCTACTTTTACAATATTGTATTGCAATGCTATCTTGGTAAAATAAATAGAAAAATAATAATTAATAATAATAATAAATAATAACATATAAAACAAAATATAAACATAATAATAATAATAATAATAATAATAATGTTTTTATTTGTAAAAGAAAAGAAAAGAAAAGAAAAGAAAAGAAAAGAAAAGAAAAGAAAAGAAAGGCATGAGTAACTTTTTAATTTACAGTGGAAAAACAAACTATGCTTCCATAAAACTTACAAAATTGCACCCCTCACATTTTGAATGCTGATTTCTGTTAATGCTATTTCAGATAAAAACTACTCCTTAAAATAACTTTATTAGAGTTTTTAAACTCGTTCTGTCTCTCCACAACAATCATGTAATCAAATAATGCATCACGACAGTAAAGTTGAGGAGCTCACAGCGATGGAAAGTTCTGCTGTGATGGAGTGAATGACTCATGTAAGCGCACATGGATGGCTGCTGAAGGGCTCTTCACATGCAGAAACACAGTTGGATGAGGGCAGTTTGATATTGTCCTAAAGCAGGGAGCTGGTGACTGCGAGCTCATTCAGACGTGTGATCATTCTGCCACAGGTGCTCTCGCCACATCTGAACACAACTCACATCGAGCAGACGTTTAGAAACGTTTCTGAAACCATATTTTGTGTGAAGAACAGACCGAAACTTCAGTCAG
This sequence comes from Spinibarbus caldwelli, assembly GCA_039654775.1. Lineage (NCBI taxonomy): Eukaryota > Metazoa > Chordata > Actinopteri > Cypriniformes > Cyprinidae > Spinibarbus > Spinibarbus caldwelli. Next base: position 4,619,573 of record CM077220.1, on the reverse strand, counting down.
TACTCGCTGAAAATCTTTCCCTTCACCAAATAATCTAAATTTTAATTCATTTTTATGCACTTTATGCACCCTCAGGTCAACCAAGATGTAGATGAGTTTGTTTCTTCATCAGAACAGATTTGGAGAAATGTAGCATTACATCACTTGCTCAGCAATGGATCCTCTGCAGTGAATGGGTGCCGTCAGAATGAGAGTCCAAACAGCTAATAAATACATCACAATAATCCACAGTAATCTACACCACTCCAGTCCATCAGTTAACGTCTTGAGAAGTGAAAAGCAATGTGTTTATAAGAAACAAATCCACTATTAAGACGTTTTGACTTTAAACTGTAGCTTCCAGCTAAAACACGAGTCCTCAATCCATAATATTTTTTCCTCCAGTGAAAAACATGTCTCGTCTGAATCAGGAGAGAAATATGCACTGATTAAGCACTGTTTACAAACGAAAACTGTTCTAACCAAATATGTGGGTGGATTTTGATGTGTGAGGACAACAGGAGACTTTTTCACTAGAGGAAGTGTTATTATGGATTACGGACTTTTAGCCAGAAGCCACAGTTTGAAACTAAAACATCTTTACACGCAGCTTTTTACTTCACAAGGCATTAACTGATGGACTGGAGTGGTATGGATTACTTGTGGATTATTGTGATGTTTTTATCAGCTGTTTGGACTCTCATTCTGACGGCACCCATTCACTGCAGAGGATCCACTGGTGAGCAAGTGTTGTAATGCTACATTTCTCCAAATCTGTTTTGATGGAGATACAAACTCACCTACATCTTGGATAACCAAGGAGGGAATAAAATTTACGGCAATTTTCCACTTTTGGATGAACTATTCCTTTAAATCAAATGCATTCCCTATGAATCCCGGCATTGCAAGCGCCATGCGCCACTGTGTGTGCTTGCTAATTTGTCGTGAGGAGGAAATTGCATTTAATGAAAAAAGGGAAAGAAAGGCAAATGGGTTAGACTTCTTTCAAAAACTAATAATGGTGAGGGCGTTACGCATGCATATATCAGTGACAAAACAGGATATATATATATATATCTAGTGTCAACAAATGAGCGATTATAACATGACAGCACAAATGACATCATTCTAATAGACTGATCATTATATCACTGGAAAAACAAGAGTTTCATCCATCAGTCAATGTACTGCGAACAAAGCCACTGCAAGTGTGAACAGACTGATTGTATGTGTGTGTGTGTGTGTGTGTGTGTGTGTGTGTGTGTGTGTTTCTCCCAGGAGGCTCACCACCACACTTTTCACACTGCCACCCCCGCAGCCAAAGATGCTCAGAGCTGTGCTGGTTTTTCTGTCTAACTACCACCAGGCAACAAACCTTTACTGTACATGCTAAAAAAAAAGGATGTTTTCCAAACCAAAAGAATATATTTTAGAGATCGCGCTCATCCAAACTCTTCATTTAAAAAGAAATCTGAATCACTGTAAAGATTGTCTACAAAAAACAAGCAGACAGACCACCCAGAATCACTGTAGAAAAACAAAACTGACTACGTGCCACCTGCATCAAACCAAAACACGGACTATAATCACTGATTATACTTAATATATTCTGACAGTCTGCATTAAATGTCATCCTTACAACTTTACAGGCTAGTTTCAATCAAAATTCTATCTATTATGTGATTCACTGTGTTTGATGTAATTATGTATTGTACATAATGGCTTCACTTAGAAAATATATTATCACCCTGAGAAGTCTCCGTAATCTGCAGTACGACAGAAAGTTTGTCAGATGAATTTGGAAAATCACAATTCACAGTTTCTTACAAAAGTACCTCAGTGATGCAGTACAGTAATGGTATCAATTAGTAATACCATGGTATTAGTAATAGTAATAGCATTAGTAATACCATGGCACTGAATGAATACCATTTTTCTTTGCCATGGTATTTATGTGGTACAACTAGTTGCCTTAAAGAATAACATGGTATTGCCATGGAACATGTGCAAAAAAGCATGGTAATACTTTTAGGTGGCAGTACCATGTGAAACTAATGGTATCCGACAGTAATACCATAGTACTGAATGACAGCTATATTATATACAGTATCATAGTAATTCAAAGAATATCATGGTACACATCCAAACAAAAAGTATGGTAATACTTTTTTGTTAGATTTATAGAAAAACTAATATTTCTATCTATCTATCTATCTCATCTCTTGACAGTACTGTGGTGACACATGCATAGGTACAGTAATGTATCATGCAGTAATACCATGGTACTGAATGGCTACCAAATTTTTATACCATGGTATTTATATGGTACCTCAAGTTGCTTCAAAGTATAACATGGTAGTACCATGGCACGTGTAGATAAGTACTTTTGCTTGTCATTTCTTAGCAATATCCACCTATTCCTAAAAATAAAGTAGCAGTATCATGTGACGTGATGATTGTAATACCATGGTACTGAATGATGACCATATTTATATACAGTACTACAGTAATTCAAAGAACATCACTAGTACACATCCAAACAAAAAAAGCATGGTAATACTTAAGTACTTTTTTGTTAGTCTTTTTATCCATTCACCTACCTGTCCTGAAAGTACTGTGGTGATACCATGGTATTAAATTATTATGACCAACATGGTACTCCAAAGAACACCAGATATAAGACTAAATAGATGCTTCAAATAATACCATGAAACATTTTATTTTAAAAAATAAGGTATTACCATGGTACACGCCCAAATCATGGTAATTCTTTTTAATTAGTGTGAGATGATGACAGAAAAAGACTCGAAACGAGTTAATAACTTTACCTTCTCCGTTAATAGTTCTTCACCTTTGCGTCCATCATCATCATCATCATCATCATCATGAGGTTGGTGAATTCAGCTTTCGGTTGAGCATCGTTTGATCCGTTCGGCGGCACCGGGGCTTGTGATGATGTGTTTGAACTGATGAGATGATCCTTGTTCATGTGATATGATGAGTTTGATATCATTAAATGATCCTCCGTGTTCATCACATTGTGATTCACGCGAACTGGAGCTCCGCGCGCAACTTTCCCCACGCGACACAAACTCTCGTGTCACTGCGTGCGCAGATACAAAAAAAATTAAAAAAAATAACAAATAAAATAAATAAATAAATAAATAAAAAAACAATAAGAATAATATCTCAGCCAAGTCGAAATAAAACGATAACGTACGATTTTTTTGTACTAAGACATAAAATCAAATAGAAAAAAATAATTTAAGTCGTTTGTCACGATCATTCTTTGTCGCGGTTATCGAATAGTCGGCAACAATAAAAATAACTGAGGATTGTATATAAAAGAAAGGAACACACGAACATGCAAACACTGAAATATGTCACTTAGCTCATAAATGAGGCAGAGAGAGTTGAAGGCACAGCCCACATGAGGCGCGCACTGGAACAGCGCCTGCGTTTTGCGTCATATCCGCTGGATGTCGCTAGAGGAGAGAGAGAGAGAGGCAAAGCGCGCGAAAGAGAACGACCGTTAGATAGATGATAAACAGGTCAAATGAGAGAAAGTTAGACTTGAGATAATTAAAACAGGTTTTAACAATATAAAATGCTTTAAAAGATGAACAGGCCTATAGTTCACGAACCTCACTCAGTCCACCGCAGGAACACGATATCATATGTTTGTGGACACTTTGACATCCATCGTTCCCAAATGTAAGGTAATTAATATCTCTCTAACTCCATTTTTCTGAATTGGTGGGTTATGTATGGTTTTGTAGTTTTAATTCAGACATTATTTGTTCAATTTACCAAATTAAATTCAAACGGAAAGTTGTGCCGATCTTCTGCGGACAGTTAAATGTGGTTCAACTTGTAGTCACATAAATTCACATCGTTTTTTTTCAGTGCCATCCCCCTTTATAGCTGCCTTTAAAAGCCAGCTATACATCAGCTTTAGATTTTCATGTGTATTGATCTATACTGTGAAAAATGTGTATTATAAATGTGCAAAATATTATTAGTATGTTTAGTTTCTACGGAGTTACATTGTGTTTTCTTATACTCACTACAGTACTATACTATTGTATGCATTATTTATTTATTTATTTATTTATTAATCCATTTTTTATTATTATTTAATTATTTTAATAAAAAAATAAAAAAGTTGAATAAATAATTTAATAAATGAGAAACTTGTAAATAATAATAAAAAAGGAAAACTTAAATAATATTATTGGTAAAATGTTTAGTCTCTATGAAGTTACATTGTTTTTTCCCCTTTACTCACTACAGTACTAGATTAGGAGTGGGACAATAAATCGATTTGCCGATTTATCGCGATATTTCCGGCCGCGAGACGTTATCGATACTCTGGCACCAAGTATCGATATTTTTTTAAACATACAAAAGTTCTAAATTCATACCTACACTGTGGCTTTACCACTTTGGTTTACCGGAGTGGCAGTAACGTTACCTCTAGACTTCTTGTGGTGGCGCTTCCTAGATTGCGAATGGTCAGATGAACGGAAATTGTAATTCACAGTGATGAAGAAATACGAGCATAATGGCAGACCAACAACAAATCGGAGATGCACCGGCGTCTTATGTTTATGGAGATGAGAACTAAAAACTGCCCCGGAACAGCTGTCAGCGTGGACGATGGCACCGATCACGTTATTATTTCAGAGCTCATATTTTAGTCCGTGAGTGGCCTAACCTATCAGCTCTGATCTCAGGTGGATTTCCCTCATATGAGTGAGAGAGAGCGCTCTCTCTTTAGATATTACAAGTGCGCGTTATGCAGTGTGGGCACTGACTGGCAGAAACATAAATCTGCACGCACCTATGGCATGGACGACGAAACAAAACCTTGTCAGAGCCATAATGCGGCGCAGAAGTGTTCAGTGTGTGCGATTGCCGCGCGTCTACGTTTGAAATAACGAACCTGAGCGCGCAAAAGATGCGATGCGAATAACTCATGTGCGGGGCTCCGTTTTTATGATGAGAGGAGAGGAAAGGTTGAGAAAGCACTCCAGGTAAATTTTGAAATGTACCAGGTTTATATATGTATATATATACAGGTGCATCTCAATAAATTAGAATGTCGTGGAAAAGTTCATTTCAGTATATCAACTCAAATTGTGAAACTCATGTATTAAATAAATTCATTGCACTCAGACTGAAGTAGTTTAAGTCTTTGGTTCTTTTAATTGTGATGATTTTGGCTCACATTTAACAAAAACCCACCAATTCACTATCTCAACAAATTAGAATACTTCATAAGACCAATAAAAAAATAAAATAAAAATAAAAATTAGTGAATTTTTGACCTTCTGGAAAGTATGTTCATTTACTGTATATGTACTCAATACTTGGTAGGGGCTCCTTTTGCTTTAATTACTGCCTCAATTCGGCGTGGCATGGAGGTGATCAGTTTGTGGCACTGCTGAGGTGGTATGGAAGCCCAGGTTTCTTTGACAGTGGCCTTCAGCTCATCTGCATTTTTTGGTCTCTTGTTTCTCATTTTCCTCTTGATAATACCCCATAGATTCTCTATGGGGTTCAGGTCTGGTGAGTTTGCTGGCCAGTCAGCCACACCAACACCATGGTCATTTAACCAACTTTTGGTGCTTTTGGCAGTGTGGGCAGGTGCCAAATCCTGCTGGAAAATGAAATCAGCATCTTTAAAAAGCTGGTCAGCAGAAGGAAGTATGAAGTGCTCCAAAATTTCTTGGTAAACGGGTGCAGTGACTTTGGTTTTCAAAAAACACAATGGACCAACACCAGCAGATGACATTGCACCCCAAATCATCACAGACTGTGGAAACTTAACACTGGACTTCAAGCAACTTGGGCTATGAGCTTCTTCACCCTTCCTCCAGACTCTAGGACCTTGGTTTCCAAATGAAATACAAAACTTGCTCTCATCTGAAAAGAGGACTTTGGACCACTGGGCAACAGTCCAGTTCTTCTTCTCCTTAGCCCAGGTAAGACGCCTCTGACGTTGTCTGTGGTTCAGGAGTGGCTTAACAAGAGGAATACGACAACTGTAGCCAAATTCCTTGACACGTCTGTGTGTGGTTGCTCTTGATGCCTTGACCCCAGCCTCAGTCCATTCCTTGTGAAGTTCACCCAAATTCTTGAATCGATTTTCTTTGACAATTCTCATAAGGCCGCAGTTCTCTCGGTTGGTTGTGCATCTTTTTCTTCCACACTTTTTCCTTCCACTCAACTTTCTGTTAACATGCTTGGATACAGCACTCTGTGAACAGCCAGCTTCTTTGGCAATGAATGTTTGTGGCTTACCCTCCTTGTGAAGGGTGTCAATGATTGTCTTCTGGACAACTGTCAGATCAGCAGTCTTCCCCATGATTGTGTAGCCTAGTGAACCAAACTGAGAGACCATTTTGAAGGCTCAGGAAACCTTTGCAGGTGTATTGAGTTGATTAGCTGATTGACATGTCACCATATTCTAATTTGTTGAGATAGTGAATTGGTGGGTTTTTGTTAAATGTGAGCCAAAATCATCACAATTAAAAGAACCAAAGACTTAAACTACTTCAGTCTGTGTGCATTGAATTTATTTAATACTCGAGTTTCACAATTTGAGTTGAATTACTGAAATAAATGAACTTTTCCACGACATTCTAATTTATTGAGATGCACCTGTATATATATATATATATATATATATATATATATATATATATATATATATATATATATATATACAGTTGATATATAAAGTTGATAAGCAATTAAATGTGTTGGTTTACACAAGGAAATGTGTAAGCTTTTAATAAGTCCAAGAATAAAATGATTAATGTACTTAACATGTTAAATTTGATTTACAGAATGTTTCGTGCTGTTTTCTATCAGTTTGGATTTGAGTAAAGAGAGAAAATTTGCACTTAACCTTTTCACAGGCATTTTGTTTTCATAGTTAAGAGAGATATTGTGATGTATCATTATAGGATTGTCTAGCAATATATTGATTATCGCAGAATCGCTGTATTCGTGATATTATTGTATCGTGAGCCCCGGGGCAGATTTAGTGAATTGGGGGCCCCAGGCAAATATAGAAATGGGGGTCTATACATTTGCACACATTTACCTAGATCAACCTTGAGGTTCCTTTTTTGTCGTGATGCTTGCTGCTGCACAATGGTGCCCTATAGTTGAGTCCAATGTTTCTACATTTTTCATGTACATGTAATAATGGGATTCTTTCATTTACATTTACATTTATTCATTTAGCAGACACTTTTATTCTTTCATGTTGTAGACCACGAAATAGCAACTGATTTATTGTTGAGATACAAGTTTTAACAAAAAACAAAATAAATTACAAAATGATAAACCTCACAATTGAACCTTTAAACCATTTTTTTAAGAAAAGGGAAGAGTCAGAAGAATAAATTATTATATTATTTAAAACGGGTTTATGTGGGTGGATTTTTGCATTGGTCTGAACAAAAACTGCAGACTGGATTATTGAAAATTCACATTCATTCTCTGCCAGTAGGAGGTGTTTTTGGAAAGTCAGAAATATAGCAGTTTCCCCGGTAACGGCTGTAAACAAAGCAGCGCTAAGCTCATAAATGATACTTTATCAGGTAAAATGAAAATGTCATCGAAACTTTTCTGAAGACTATCGGTTCCCTTCAGAGGTTCATTCATATAAAAACTTGAATTAGTGAGAATGAGAAAAGTGTGAAAAAATATAACCTATATTGACGAGGAAAGTCCACTGATGAGTTACCAGCATAAGCCTACATTTAATTTTAGTCATTTTAACTTAGGGCTGTCAATCGATTCAAATATTTAATCGCGATTAATTGCATGATTGTCATGAGTTAACTCGCAAATAATCACAACTTAATCGCACATTTTTATCGGTTCTAAATGTACCTTAAATTAATACTTTTCAAGTTTTTAATACTCTAATCAACATGGGCATGGACAAATATGTTTATTATTAGTGAAATCATAGTTAACACTGAGCATGAAGACTAGACAAAAGGTCATAGATGTTTTTCAAAGAACTTGTTCATGTCTGTTAGACACATGAAAAAAAAAAACATAGAAATACCTATTACCTATTACTTCTCTTTCTTTGCACTGAGCAATTTACTGACACACACCTGTTTACATTTTCGCACGACATGGCAGCTCACTTCTTCTGAACATGCAAAATGTACATTTATTATTTATTTTTACATTTGTTTGCCTCTTTGTGCCCACATACTGTATTTTGATGCAGCTAAATTCTCAATAAAATTGGTATATTTACTGTTTCTGTTGTCAGTCAACGGGATGAATATGAAATAGTGACTGAAACGTGACCCATTAAGACTAGCTACATAACCAGCTCTACCTTCCAAGATGTTAATCTGCACAAAAATCCTGATTTATAATCGTGCCGTCGTCTGATAAAATCAAATAGGCTACACATAAGATAAAGACAATAGCTGTGCTGTGATCTCGGCTATACTTGCATGTAAAATTAGAGAAGCAACATATCTGTGTTTTAACTGAAAGCGTAGTCCTCTCCGCCGCTCGCTGAACAATGCAGACGCAGAGAGAGAGGTGTGCGCGCGCTGGGAAAGAGAGACCTCGCGCTCGTGCGCCAGTCAGCTTCAGATGCATAATATTTTCATTTGCTACAAACAGGATACACAAGAAGCACGTTCAACTCAGACATGCAGACGGTTGTCGTGGTAATAAACACCGTAAACAGCAACCGTTCGCGTGTCCGCGCTTAATGCGCATCTCTGTATATGAAAAGCATTTTAGGGGGTCCTTGCCTTTTGGGGGCCCAAGGCAGTCGCCTACCTTTGCCTAATGGGTAAGTCCGCCCCTGCGTGAGCCATGTATCGTGATTCGTATCGTATCGTGATGTACCCTGCGATTCCCAGCCCTATGTTATATGCAATATTTTTTTTATTTATTAAGCTAATATTTATTATTATTTAATTATTTTAATAAAAATACAATTTGAATAAATAAAATAAATGAAAATGAAAATAAAAAAATTGTAAATAAATCTGAAAACTTAAATAATATTAGTTATTCATTCTAATATTTATTATACTTTTAATTAATGTTAATTATTATTTCGTATTTATTAATTTATTTTAATCTATTTTTTCATAATTTATTTTAATCTAATTTTATTACATATTTATTTAATGTTTTTTATTATGTATTTATATTAATATTTTTTTATTTTAATATTTTTATTTTAATTTCACTTTCATATTTATTTATTTTTACACAGTTTTTAAATTTTTCTGTGGGCCACCTAGCGCTCCCTTGTGGCCCCTTGGGGGTTCCCGGGTCCCAATTTAAAAACCCCTTTTCTATGGTACATTTCAGCTTGATAACCCAAGGTCATCACTTTTGTTGTATGGAAAAGAGCAATTTGGTGTTCTTATGAAAAAATAAATTCATATAAGACATAAGAGTGAGTGAGATGACAGAACTGTTCCTTTAAAGGGAAAAAATGTCAGTAATACTGGGAACAAACCTTTCAACCATTAAATTTTTCTACATATGAAGTGTCCGTTCTCTCCTCCCCTTTTCAAAGAAATCTCTGCTTTAGCAGCAAGAGGTTAAAAAAAGCAACATGCCACAATCTCCACGCGCTCCAGTGCCCTTATCCTCAGCCGTAATTAGTGCCGAGAGCTGACTGCTGCGCCTCTGGCGATCTCCATGCCTGAATAAGGTGGACGTTTCCCCTTCGCCGCAGAGCATAGGACCACACCGCAGCGACAGAAGGCAGAAAGAGATACATCTCTCAAACAACAACCATGGGACAGTTTATTAAGGCATATAAGGACAGGGTCAACCCAGAACAGGCTAAGCTCAGGGGAAAAAAAAAAATCATGTTGTTCAATTATAGTCTGCAGGCAAAGTCTGGAGACGTGCCCTCACAAAGCAATCATGTGTGACCCAGGAACAAATATGCTGCTCTGTCACTTTGGTCAAACTATGTTATCGGGTCAGATTGAATCAGTGCTTATTTGCATGAAGTTAAACTCAGCTAGTCACAGTAATTAGGCTTGTCATTATGCCACATTGTTAGAAACTTAACATAAACCTTACAGTATCCTCAATACTTCCACTGACGAATTAATAACTCCAACTACAACACTAAGTATATCCAACTTTACCCACAAACATATCCACCTTTTCCTTCCCGTAAAAATGGGTGTGGCCATTTGTAAATTCTATGGGTCTAGCTTCCGGTCTCATCCGCATCCAGCTATTTTTAGCTGTACAAAACAGTTTGTTTTGCTGCTTGATATTGAAAATGGGTGTGTCTTACCATATTATTTTAATGTTTTATCTTAATTACGAACACACTGGTTTGTACTGGTTCAAACAGTTTCACCGTTTACCGTACGTTGTTATTCTTCTCGTTAGCCTATTTCCCCATAACGCCAAATCTCAACTGCTCGATTGTTTATAACTTTGCAAAATGTAATCTATATCATCGCACAGCAATATATTTTAAATTGTTTTTTTTACTACATCCAACTTTTGCATACATACACTCACATAAGTGATGTATACTATATAGTAAATCTAAACTGATGTTTCTCATGCAAACTGCAGTGTGAACAGCCCTTTAAATGTGACCCCATGCCCCCATCATGGTATAATGACCCACTTATACTATGGTAAAATTATGTAATTGGTTAAGTTTTGGTGGGAATAACTACATCAGCACAGGAGCTGAGGCAAAAAAGGGCTAAAAAAAATTATCAATTGCATTTACTTCCCGTTCCATCGTCCCAAAATCGGTGGGGTTTTAAATGAGTTTTTGGTGAAATGCCTGAAATAAGGTCTGCGCCAAACACAAGTTCAACATATTTTCATGTTTTATTCTACAAGATATAATACATCAGTAATACCTCACTCGTGATTTTTACATGTCTTAAAAAAGGCAGTTGCTTAGCTATCAAGTGTATAAATGGGACTACAGATGTTGTCAGGGACATTAAACATCACGCCGACCAGTAAAACCCGTCCACTTTCATAGCCTTGTGTGTATAATCACACTCTTGCAAACTATTATAACTCATTCTTTTCAACTTTTTCATTTTTGTATTAGATTTTAAATAACCATTGAAAGGGTTGTTGGAAGTTTGTTTATAGCCTACATTTGGCTTTTTACTTCTGGCGATTATACTGTATTTAGGCTTTGAAATTCATAAAAGTTGTGTTCTTTTGTGTAGATTATCTCGATTAACAAAACATGCAAAAATCATGAACTTTTGTAGGTCACAGAGTTTATTTTCTGCAGTAATCCAAAAGCCAATGGAAAAATCCTGTTAGTTTTTTGTCAAGGAAACCAGGATGATGCGAACCTACAAAAATGTGTCATCCCTGTAGCACTTTGTGTAGTTGCTGCGTTTTTCCTTTCCATGGCAGTATAGGCTGACTAGCTGGTCATCATGGAGATCGTCTCAGCATCCACATTGACTAAATTCACTTGATTGTGCCCACAGAACCCTTCCACCCGTACATCACCCATCATACACCTATCTCACCAAAATACGTCAGATTTGGATGAGGATTAAACCGCTTGCCTCTCTTCTCATCACATGCTCCAGATTTCCACATGGAAATCCCTCCCGAGGGACCCACAAGAGCTGGGAGGCAGGCTGTTTATGGCTTCATCAACACAGCAATGGCTATATGATTCAGTGTCTCATGATGCCTGCAAGAAGTGACATTTTGTCAGCGCTGAGCGTGACCTGCTAAATCAAAAACAAGAAGAGGTTACAGCCTGTGTGATGGAGACAGAAGACATGGAGAAGTAAATGCAGTACTTTAACTTCAACAAGCTTTTAGCATCCAATCATAAACAACCCACACATAGAAAAAAAAAAAAAAAAAAAAAAACCTGGGCTGTATGATGGCGGTTCTAAACAATTACAGAAAATAAGAACATTACCATCACGATGCCAGAGACTGTAACTGTTCTCAGAAACAGAACATCAAAGATAATGGTTTGAATTAATTGATTACACTAACAGTTTTTTAACAATCAGTCTTAGTTAGATTAAGCACGACTAGAGAATACTTTCTATTGGTTATTATGATTATGTTGCTTTCATAGCTATTAACTGAATTTATCTCATGTTTTTTATCTGTCTTTTCTGTACAAGGATACTTCATACATTTTTCAGCCTCAAAAAAGACAAAAAATAAGTCAAACTCAGAATAGTAGTTCGTATGATAGTAGTCCACATCATATGACTTAAGAACTACTCGTATGTCTTTTTTGACAGATGCACATGGAAATTAGCTCTCAGCAATGACAAATTTCTACTTTTTGGTGTCATTGTCTTTTTTGGCATTTACTCTGTAATTCCTTAGAAGTAAAAGAGACATGAGTCAATAGTTGTCATAAAGTAACAGCACTGATCTACAAAAAAATCAAATTAATTAGAAACGTTTGAGCTCATATTGAGATATTTTGATTTATTTGCAGTATCTCTGCAAATCTGTGCTGAAGAAACATCTGACAAGCGGACCTAAGTAAAAGTCTCCATTTGACCTCCGTTTAACTTCACTGCAGTCTTAAACAGCAGAGATATTAAGGGTTCATTTGTGATCAAATCTGTCTGACTTTCTGTGGTTGTGCACATGTGCATTTGTGTTAGTCAGTGAGTGTGAAAGTGTACATGGAGGGAGAACATCAGGGAATAGGTGCCTGCAGCAGGAGCGCGCGTGAGAAACAGTGAGATGGCGCGAGACAAACAGGCAGGGAACGGTGCTTGTGAGTGGGTGCTGTTCAGCTCAGCCTCGAACTTCTTACCAGCTGCAGGCCATGTTCTCCACAGTCAGCTTTCACGCTGCCCTCTGATAACACAGGTCACATCTGAGTCGCCTGCAGTGACCGAGCACTGAAAGAAACACGCATCAATATGAAATAATCCTCAAACATCAGATTCTCTGTCCAGGGCTTCACGCCAATCCTCTTTCACATATATGTGTCAGCAAAAACACGCCGCAGTGTTACATAAGCAGCCCTCTGCCAGCTTCACAAACACACCGCAACCAGACGAGAGGCAGAGAGAGAGAGAGAGAGCGAGAGAGAGAGAAAGAAAGAAAGAAAGAAAGAAAGGAATGACAAAGAAAAGAGCAACAGAAAAAGAAAAGGATGACAGAAAGAAAGGATGACAAACAACAAAGAGGATGAAATGAAGACAAAAAGAGTGGCAGAAAGACAGAACAACAGAAAAAGAATGACAAAGAAAGAGACAGTAAAGGGATATGAGGTAAACGAGACAAAAAAAGAAAGACCAAAATAACAACAGACAGAAAAATGACAGAATAAAAAAAGAACAGACAGAAATACAGGAAAAGAATGACAGACAGAAAGAACAACAGAAAGACAGATTGAAAAGAACAACAGACAGAAAGAAAGAATGGCATGACACGAAATAAAAGAAAAGAACAAAGAACAACAAATACAGATCAAAAAGAACCACAGACAGAAAGAAAAACAACTGACAAAGAAATGACAAAGAGAAAAGAACGACAGACAAAAAGAAAGGCAGAAAGACAGTGGCCCTCCAGGAGCAGGACTGGACACCTCAAACTGAACTAAAGAAAAGTAAGGAAGGAAAAAAAAAGGTAACCGAAAGAAATATCGAAAAATGGACAAAAATAACAACAGAAAAAGGAATGAACTGAAAACTGAAAAAGAATAATGACTGACAGAATAAAACAACAAACAGAAAAGAATGAGTATCAGACTTAAAGAACATGAATGACTGAATGACAGACTGAATGAAAGAACGAACGACAGAAAGAAAGAAAAACTGACAGAAAGAGGGATGGTAAAGGGATATGGAAAATGGAGAGAATCAGAGGAGACAAAAAAGAATGACAGACAGAAATATAGAAAAAGATTGTCAGGGTTCTGTCACTTCGGTCTAGTGTTATTCATGGTTTTGTGACAGAGCCCTGGCACTCCCGTCATGTCCTGTTTTCATGTGAGCGTGCGGCTTCGAGTGTGCTCGAACTGTGCGCTCTCTCGTCTGCATGCCTTGTTTCGTTTTGGAGCGTGGTGTTTGGATCCCGGCACTCATGTCTTGAGTTTTGGTTTCGTGTCGGGGTTCGGACACTCATGCTCCATGTTCTGTCTTGTTGTGTGAGCGTGCGGTCTCGAGTTCGCTCGGCTGTGCACTCTCCTGTCCACGTGTGTTGTGTTTTGTGTAGCACGCGCTTTGTGTTCGGCCGCGTGCTTTTCTTGTCATCTTGTGTTGTTGCACTTAGTTCGTGTTATTATCGGCTGCGTGCATTCATGTTATGTCTTGTGCTGTGTGGCACGCAGCTTATGAGTATTCTCATTAGCTGTGTGTTCGTGTCCTGTTTTGCACATGGCTGGTGATTTGTTTTGCTGGCCATGTGCTTGTGTTTTTGTTTTGTGTGAGCACATGGCTTTTGTCTTTGTTTCCTGTGTGCCATGTGCTCTCGTGTCAGTTAACTTGACCCCTCCCATCTTGTTACCTGATTATTGGTTAATTTGCCCCACCTGTGTATCCCTCATTACCCTCCTCATTTGCTCCCTATTTATTCTCGTTGTGTTTGCAATCCTGTGCCAGTTTGTCGTTGCATGTATCCTGTCTAGCTTTGCCAAGCCTCGTTGCCAGCCTCTTTTCCCCTACGGGGTAGTTTTTGTTTGTTTATTTGTCTGTTTTATTTTATTATATTACTAATAAAAAGCCCATTCTCCATCCCTTCACCCCACAACCCTGACAAAGATAGACTGACAGACAGAAAGAACAACAGACAAAAGAATGAATGACACTGAATAACAAAGACAGAAAAAAGAATAACAGATGGAAAGAAGAAAACAGACAGAAAAAGGATACAGACAAAATAACAACAGACAATGACAGAAATATAGAAAAAGGTAAACAGACAGAAAGAACAACAGACACAGAAAAGGACAACAAACAGACATAAAAGAAGGACCGACCGAAAGAAAGACAGCTGCCTTCAAGACGGATGGTAACGGGATATGGAAAAATAGAGGGAACCAGAAGAGACAAAAAAAAAAAATAGAAATAGATAGAGGCAGACAGAATGAACAACAGACAGAGTGACAGAAAACGACAGAGAAATAAATGAACAGACAGCAAGAAAGAAAGAAGGAAAGACAGGGTCATTATCTAACCACAAACAGAAAGAAGAGTAACTGGGAAGCAGGAATGATGGAGCAGAAGGGATTGATGGGTAATTGGAGGAAGGGTTTAGCGCTGATGAGCTTTAACACATCCACACAAACACATGGCAAATGTGTTCCAAAACAAGACGGACACATCTGTGTAATCCCTTCACATCTACAGCCAAATTAATCACAGCAGAACAGTCTGACCACTCTCGCACGCAAAACTATCACGCCGAGACATTTACTGAGAGATTATGGTCATAATCCATCTTTCCATTCGCCAACAATCGCACCTTTGGCCACATGTGCAAGACAATTCCAAATTAGATGACGTCTGTCAGTTAGCGCTTAATCTCGGTCAACTGGAGAATTAAATCTGGCCACGAAAGCATCACGAGGTCAAGCTTGAAAAGAGCCTTTACCTTCATTCGTAAAACTCCCAGGCGGTTCTGTGTGGGAAAAGCGGGCTCTCGCATGCATAGATTAACCGTAACGAGCAGCGGCGTGACAGTAGGGGGTTCTGCGGAGAACCCGTCCAAGGGGAACAGACCCCATTCACACACCGTAATCCAATTCTGAGAATCCCTCGGAGGCCCCTCGCAGATTGGCCAGGCTTGATTTCAGACTCGATTGCAGTTCTTAAAAAACCGGAGCCTGAAGGGGGGTCGTATTGCACATTTGCACACGCACAAAAACTCAAGCTGCCCCCGTTCCTCAAATCCCAGATCCACGGCATAATGACTAGTGAAAAACAACTCGGATTACCTAATGTCCATGCGCTTTTATTTAGGGCTTGAGTTACAGGGGCTTTCAGAAACACACAGACGGGAAAAAGAGCGAAGGGTATGGATTGGAAATGGCCTCCCGAGGGCCCCATTTAGGCGATGCAGTATTGATGTTTAATGATGGCACATCTGCTTTCACTCGCTTGGTGTAATCGGAGGCACTCTCGACCCGTCTGCTAATATTGAGCTGTGGCTCTTTAGTAAAGAGCGAAATCTTGTTCATCTTGGCACGCGAGTCTCTCGATGGCTCGTCGATGGTATTAATCTCCGGGCGAGATGTCAGTCATTGTGCTTTACAGCCCGATAAACCAAATGAAGTGGAGATCTTATCGTCGGTCTTCACCGATTTCAGATCTTGTGAAGGAAAAATAAACACTGAAGGTAAAGATTTCATGCGGATACGTTCAGAATGGCACAGACTACTCAACATGCAGTGTGTGTATACTGTGCACATTATATGTAAATGCATGCATGCATGCAAGTTCAAATGACCTACTACATTCACCAAAATGTGTAGTATACCTGATGCTACCCCATTATGCAATGCGCTCAAATTGACCTTCCACTTCCACTGTGATGAATTAACTGGAATATCAACATATGGGTATTTATTCATTCACTCATTTACTCGTGAATGCCGAACATCTTGACACATAAATGAAATAGTAAATAAATAAATAAATATTTTCCAGTCCAAAATATATATATATATATATATATATATATATATATATATATATATATATATATATATATATATATATATATATATATATTATTATTTTTTTTTTTTAAAGAAGTTTTAACTACTCCTTTTCATAAATTAAAAAGTGAATGCCAAATGTTTTTTAAAAACAAACTAACCAGAGTCACGTGATGTGCTCATTAACCTAGCCCACTTGAGTAGCTCTCTGTACGCTTGGCCCCTTTTTACTGATTTTTTCGCTTTATTTTAAGTTTTATTCATTAATAATACTTTCCCTGATGGCACACAATCGGAAACAGCAGGAGTTGTCACCGTCGGCTTCCCCGATTAAGAAGAAATCCAAGCCACTGACCGCGAGCGATATGGTGGACAAGATGGCGAACACTGTTACACACTTTGAGGACATTCTAAGAACTGAGTTGACGGCGATGCGGAACGAGTTCGCTTCTCACATGTCAGGTGTTCAGTCGCTATGCTCTAAATTGGATATTCTTACAGGGGAGATGAGAGAACAAAAGAAAGTTGTCGCAGATCACTCTCAATCTTTTTTTTTTCTTCTGAATATGAATCTGTCATCTCCTAAGTGTAATCTCTGTTTGCAAGGATCTTTAGGCACGTTTTCGCATTGTTGTTTTTGGGAGTGCCCCTCTCTCTCGCCTTTTTGGACTCAGTTCTCACAGGACCTGTTATATTTGTTGGTACTGAGATATGTTTGACTCCACACCATTTTTTCATGAATGACTTTTGGGACTTCACCTTGTCCGTCCAACAAAGATGTTTACTGTTAGCTTGCTCTCACAGCAGCAAAAAAAAATTGTTAGTCAACCGTTGGAATCCTCCTCACACAATGGACAGACGAACCTGGACTATGTATTTGTTGGACATCATCTCGATGGAACTCTCAACTTCTCGTATAGATGCATCTAATGTGGAAACTGTAAATTTATGGCATTCAGTTTTTAATGTTGTCTCATCTTTTCTAAAATCCTTGTAAAAATTATTTTATTGTGGGTTCTAAATTTGCACAGTTGCTTTTTGTTTTTACTACTGTTCCCAGAAGAAAATTTCATAAAAAAACAAACAAACTAACAAATAAATAGACCTTCCATTCCAGTGTGACAAAGTAACCGAAATATCAACGGCCAGTCAAAACTTTTTTTATTTAAAGGTTTTCACTGCTCTTTTCCATATACTACAAAAGTAAATGCTGACCAGAGATAAAGCTAGATTTTCAAAGGTTTTGGATGCATACAGCCTTTCCCTCACACAGGGTTGCCATGTTTGTTTTCGCAACAAAACCTGTCCAATTGCTGCTCAAAACTAGCCCAGTGATTTTCAATCCTGTTCCTCGGGACCCACTGCTCTGCACATTTTGCATGTCTCCCTTATCTGACACACTCATTTGAGTTCAAGGAGCTCTTTCCTAATGAGCCGATGATCTGAATCAGGTGTGTAAATTAGGGAGACATGCAAAATGTGCAGAGCTGTGGGTCCCCAGGAACAAGTACTAGCCCAATCGCTTCGGGGGGTAACATACATGTTTTTTGGTGGGGTTCCCCTGGTACAATTTGCATTCCAGGGGACGTTTTTGGGTCGCTTCAACCTGTGGACATGAAATACAACCTGCGGCAACAGTGTTAAAGTAGCCTGATTCTGCGGGAAAACAACGGAATTGGCAACACTGCACTCACATAAAGCATTGTATGATATTTTATGTGAGACTTCAGAAGACTTGTAATATAACACAAGTTGTATGAATGACTTTTAGCATACTTTTATGCTACTTTTTGTCTTTATAGGAGCTTGACACCATCCTTCCCCCATTTACTTTCATTGCATGGAAGAGAATGACTTTAGACATTCTTCAAAACATCTTCTTTTGTGTTGCATGGAAGAATTTATTTGTTACAGTTTTCTAATGTAATAGCTCTGAAATGTAATTTATTCCTGTGATCAAAGCTGAATTATCAGCATCATTATTCCAGTCTTCAGTGTCACATGATCTTTCAGAAATCATTCTAATATGCTGATTTGCTGTTCAAGAAACAATTCTGACTATTATTAATGTTGAAAACAGTCGAGCTGCTTTATATTTTTGTAGAAACCTTTTTTCAGGATTCTTTGATGAACAGAAAGTTGAAAAGAACAGCATTTACTTAAAAATAGAAATCTTTTGTAACATTATAAATATCTTTACTGTCACTTTTGATCAATTTAATGCATCATTAATGAATATAAGTATTAATTAGTTTAAAAAAAAAAAATCTTACTGACCCCAAGCATTTGAATGGCAGTGTACTGTATGTGGCACAATCCACGATATCTCAGCAGTCTAAAGAAGACTTAAGATGGCTGTGACAGAGCAGTGCCGCACAAGCTGTTGTGTCTTTGCCCCGAGCGGCCTGCAATCTGTGCGCGCGCACACACACACACACACACACACTTATTATTCTATCATGCTGAGGACTTTCCACTGACCTCTATTGTTTTTACAGAGCTAATGATAGTTTCTAACCTAAAACTTGACCTTCACAGTTACCTTTCTGTATTTTCATATTAAGCATATTTGTTAAGTTGTTTTCGTCATAGGAAGCATTTACTGAAGGAGACACACACACACACACACACACACACACACACACACAGTACATTCCTCAGGGCAATTAGGCTTGTTTATTCTCCAGTGATGGAGCTGATCTCTGAAAGTCTCTACTGTCTGCAGGGTCTGTAAGAGTCCTGAATAATTCACCTCCGAGCATCATAAATATTTAGTCTGCTGCTGAAAGATCAGCTGCGTGGAGCGGCCGCTCACTCAGACTAAATGTCCAGCGTGTGTGTGTGTGTGTTTGGGGCATTGAAGGGCTTTAAATCTTTTCTGCTTAGTGTTAAAATCTTCCATCATCCTTCCTCTGCCTCTCATATCTGCTGTTTTTCATCTACTCATCTGTTTTTTTCCTCTAAAGGGTCGTCTGTGCCCACTCGCTCTCTCTCTTTCTCAATCTCTCTCTCCCACACACACATTATTCTGCTCTCCGGGTCTGTTTGCTGGAGATTTCCTCTCTTTATCTCTCCATCACCTCACTTTTTTCTCTCTCACTGGTCATCTTGTTTTTACAGCTTGTTAAATTCAATTTCTGTAAGACTTGAATATTCCATGAGATAAATAAAGTGTTTAAGGGTCAATAATTGTGTCATTTTTATACTAAATTAATCATGTTTAATATACTTTATATAAATATGCAATCAGAAAGCAACCACTGTAAAATAAATAAATAAATAAATTAATTAATTAATAAGTGATGTTATTTGCTGTAAAAAAAAAAAAAAAAAAAGAAAAAAAGTAATGTATGGTAGCACTAGAAACAAAATACACTTTAACTGAAATAAAATATTAAAATATAAAGTTATTTTATTTCAGCTATAGCTGCCAAGGCAACATTTCTTATTCTCATTCAGTTTAACTTTGTGCAAAAAGACAGAAGAAAACTGCAATAAATAAAAAAATAAAAACTATATTGACATAATAATAATAATAATAATATAATAATAATAATAATAATAATAATATTAATAATAATAGTAATAATAATAATAATAATAATAATAATAAAGTTATTTTACTGTTATTACAAAAACACAAAATTATTAAAATTTTAACAAAATTAAATAACAAAAAATATTAATATTAATAGAAAATATAATATCATGATGACACCAAAATAACACAACTATAACACTACTATAATAACATACAGTGCACAGCATAAATGAGTACACCCCCTCTAAAACTTAACAAATTCAGCAATTACTCTTTACTTAGATGACATGTTAGGGTTCTTTGGAGATATAATGTTCCATCAAGCCTGCTTGATCAATTACCAAAGAAGAATGTCAAAATTATTCAGCAAAATAAGATTTTCTTATCAAAGTGATAAAATGTTGTGTTGCAAAAATGAGTACACCCTCCTGAAAGTTACTAAATAAAACTAAAAATAAAAAAGTGTATAGGTTTAAGGTTATTTTTGATCAACAGGTAAGTATATTGAACCAAAACTTTTAAAGACAAGTAATTTCCTGACAATTAAAAGTGTTATATAGCCCACTGAATCATACTCAGACTTAATGCTGGCAGCAGTGGAACCACTTAGGAAAGAACTGCCAGGTGATTTATTTCTTAGCATAAAAGAGGACAATGGTACAAGAGGAATACCAAATTATTGTTTTAAGTGTGAAAATATAGCAGAAGTAGCACCGACATTCAAAAACAATGGACTTGTGACAAGGCTCCCGAAATAATCAGGTCTTCACTTTAAGTTTTCATTTAGTGATGAGTGATTTTTTTGCTAGAAAAAGAGCAGGAGAAATAACATGCAAGTGGCTCAGAGCCGGCAAAAGCTATGAAAAGAGTGACACTTTATCTCACAGAGTATGACGCAGCCTGCAGAAGTGACATGCATGGTTGTTGTCACCACTAGAATTACCTACTGTACCCAAAGCAAAATAAACTCATTTAACCTCTTCCAAGGCCCATATTTACAAAACAGAGACTTCTGGGAATCCATACCCTGGCCTCAAGAAACCAAGTCAATCATTTCGGATCCAAAAGCATCCAAAATGTTCCGGTGTTGCTAGAGGAGGTGTACAGTGAGAAGTGCTTGGTACCCACAGTGACGTTCAGTGGTAGTAAAGCTCTTATATAGGGATGAATGAGTGCTGAAGGTGTGAGAGAGTTGTGCTTTATCAACGCTGTCATGAATTCACACACTACTGTGTGATGTAATACAAAAACTTGAAACAGAAGATGCTACCCTCCCCTCATTCCCTGCATTGTTGGCCATTTTTTCAGCATGGCAATGAAGATATTCATTCTCCCAAGGTGAAAATCCTTCAGTGGACATGTATTTCACTCAATCTTAACGCTCTTGAGCAGCTGTGGGGGATTCTGTAGAGACGAGCTGAGCAAAACTCCCCATTAAAGACCAGAACATTTAAGGAGGTCGTCCTCCAGGAGTTAAACAGGACAGATGTGAAAATTTGTCATGAACTTGTAAACTCAATGCCAAGAAGGGTCAGAGCAGTATACTTAAAGTTCTGGAGGACATACTAAGTACCAGAATATTATACATTTGCTGAATTAAATCTAGGGTGTACTCATTTCTGCAATTCTTCATTTAAACAAAATTGGCTAATTTACTTATGTTACAGAAAATATTGGTATATATTTTGTTGTTTTTATTAAGTATATGTTTAATACATTTCAATTTTTCCATCTTTCCATGAATTATATTAGTGATCATTAAGAAAATACATCTTTATATTTATTCAGAGGGGGTGTACTCATTTCAGTAATTCACTGAAAAAAAAAATATGGTGACAATGTTTACAGTATTATATATTAGTGCCTGTATATTTTAGAACTTGTAATAAGAAATCGATGTTAATATATCTACTTTGTCAACCAGAATCTGCCTTTTTCCTTAATGGACAGGGCAACACATATAACACTAAAACAATGCAATAAACATTAACTAAATTATAAAATGCAACACAAAACTCCCTAACTGTACTGATAACAAAAATAATAAAATATAACCATATTGATGACATGCTTAAATACTGTGAGTCAGCCAAAGATGACCAATATGACACTGCAGAGTAATGATGCTGAAAATTCAGCTTTGCATCACAGGAATAAATTACATTTTTCTATACATATATATATATATATATATATATATATATATATATATATATATATATATATATATATATATATATATATATATATTTCTTTGAATTGTAATAATATTTCACAATGTTACTATTTTACTATATATTGGGATCAAATGAAACAGCCATAGTGAGCAAAAGAGACTTTTTAAAAACTATTAAAAAAATTATAACTTTTGGCTGTTGATATACAGTACAATGTATATATACATACACACGGTAAAAACTGACATCAAATTTTCATTGTTAAAGCACTTTGTTCATATACACGAGGGACACAGGTGGCACCTGTTCTGAAGATTGAGCCTCCTGCTGTTGCCATCCATGTCATTTCTGTCCTGTGTGTTTCTCCTTTTGCTCTTGTATGAACTGATCTGCTTGGTTAGAGACAGGACACACACAGACACACACACACACACAAACACACAGTCACACACTTCACTAGTCGCAGGGCAACCACCTACTGAATGGTAGCAAACATGCACACAGCGCTGATGCATCACAAAGCTACAGGAGCAGAGCAACACGAAGAAGAGTCTGTGTGTATCTGCCTGTGCACTTCTGATTTGACCATGTTTCTGCTTGCTTATTATAGACCTACATCTGCAGGTTATTTTCCACAGAAAACACGCTTACCATGAGACTAGAAGCTAAAATGATTACATTTCTGTAGCGAGTTGTGTCTCCCATGCAAAAATCCTGAAAGTGTTTTAGTGTGTTGCTATGTTGTTGCTAGGGTGTTCTTAAGGGCTTTTCACACTTTAACCCTGGGTAAACTAAATACTGGGTTATCTTGCTTCAGGTTTCAAACTACTCATAATTACCCAGGGTTAGTATTTAGTCTTGTGCATTCATAAACTGACGTTTCACACTGTAGGCCTACATTCCTAAACCCGGGTTAACTTTATTATTTTTGCGGTGTCCGTGTCACTAATTGGACAAATGTGCCATGTGACCCGTTTACATAACGGCTCTAGCATTGCGCATTTTTATGTTCCCCCTGCTATCAAGTTTTCCTAAACTGACTTCTTATAAAGATAAGAATGAAATAGCCTTTTCTTTATTCTAATTCACACATTTTCTGTCGCTATTTGTCATGTTTCCCCTCACATGCTGAAACGACTGCTTATACAATGCACAGTGTTTCCATGGCGTCCCAAAGCATATGAGGTGCGTGAGTGACGACAGGTAAGCATTGGGTGGAGAGAGGAGACCGGGATCGGCAAAGGACCTCGAGACTGGAATCGAACTCGGGCCGCCCTGAGCGCAGTGGCGCTGTATGTCGACACACTAACTGCGAGACTATTGGCGCAGACGACATGACAACATGTTCACGTTGTATTATATTTCGTCTTATGAGGCATCGGCAGAAACGCAGGAAGCTGGAATGTGCGACTTTATTCCATGCTGCCGTCTCCGCTGGTTTCAAAACTCACGCTTTTTCCGCTTGACTTGCACTTCGCGACAACTCAAGCTTGTTTCTGAAAAGATTTTCAGCGTGTTTTCTACAAAACTTTCTGACGTGTTTAAGTTTTACGTGGTGTGAAAATGTGAAAAGGCTTTCCAGGAATGCAATTTGAATATGATTCCAATCCACATATGAATAGCCTCGTTCAGACTGTCAGCCCAAATCTGATTTTTGTGCAAATCTGAAATTCGATCATATTTAATCTGATCAGCAATGAAGTACATGAAATCCGATTTTTGCAAATCTGTTTTGAGCTACATTCGTATGTGGTGTGGAATTCTATTGAAATCGTATTCCCAGAAATCTGTTTCAGTCTGACCGGTCAGATTGGATTTAGCGTAGTTTTTTCAAATTCTCAAGCCACATAAAACGTAAACATGCCAGATGTTTTTGTAGAAAACACGCTGAAAGTCTTTGCAGAGACAGTGTTGCGAAGTGCAAGTCAAGCGGAGTATACGCACATTTTTGAGTTTTGAAACCAGCGGAGATGGCAGCACAGAATAAAGTCGCACATTACAGCTTCCTGCGTTTCTGTCAAAGATGAAATATAACACAGCACGACAGCAACATGTTGTCATGTCGTTAGACAATTTTGCAAACTGTATTGCTGTTATTGTTGTAGCAGAATGGCATTGCCATAGAAACCAATGCACATTCCCTAAAACGAAAGAGTGCTCTGGACACAGAAATCGAATAAGAACAGCTACAATACACTGTGTGGACACTCAGACTAGAGCCCTGCATTTCAGCCCAGGTCTGACAGTCCCCGACTTTTTTACACCCCTAGGGCTGGGCTTCGGGCCAATTTTCACGTCATAGTTCAGACGCGGGCCGAGCCTCGGGTCTGTTTTAGGCTTCTCCTTATTTTTATATTTTAGACATCCATGAGTGATGAAAAAAAAAAATTCCACGCTGGTAGAAACAACACGAGACCGTGCCGCGACTGTCAAGAGCAGCTCGATGGTGTTTAGTTTTCCGCAGCAGCAGCATGCGTGCCGTCAGCGCAGCTGAAGAGTTCTGCGTTCAAATGCACGCAGTAAGGCTAAAGCTTGCTTCAAAGCCCCAGCAAAAGTAATTACCATGAATGGGGAAATAGTAAAGAGATATTTGAATTATTTACTAATAAACTAGTGTTTTCTGTGTCAGTGTCGCAAAGATGAAGATGACGATCCTGACTCGCCATCTCCTCATTAGATGTGCCTTTAGAGAGAAGTGCATCTTTGGATTATGATTATAATGAAAGAGTTTTTGTTTTCAATTCGTTTTATTTCATTTAATAGTAATTTAAAACTTTCTATAGATATATTTGTCATGTTTGTGAGGCATGTATTCACTGAGTTTCGGCTCATTTTTGTGAAGCGCTCCTGTTCAAGACCAAGACGGCAGAAAGCGCATCATATTTGTTTTCTTTATTTTATAAAAGCACAACGTTTTGTTGATATTGTGAGTGCACACAAATAAAAGTAGGCTCTTTACAGTTCCAAATGATGTATTACTCTTACCTTTATGAGCAAAAATGACAGTGTATTTAAAGTTGTTTCCACTGAAAAAAATGCAAGTGATCATGCTGGTGCTGGCACCTCCATGTCCTGCAAAGCACACTTTATCTTCCACTCTCTGCACAAACTATTGGATATGCGTCTAATATCATTTATCTAGGTTTAACATTTAAACATTGTTATATGCTTGAACTGTTTTATGTATATAAATTTACTTTTAGGCAAGTCGTGATGATTTGAGAAGGCTAAATTGATCAAACATCGGCTATGATCATCTCACTGTCTGCCGCTGGCCACTTGATTGTTACTTTAAAAAACTAAAACTTATTTAACGAACAAAAAAAATGCTCCAAACGTTTTTCTAAATTAACTTCATAAAAAAAAAAAACAAAAGGAAATGTAATAATTTTGCCATTACGTACAAAACTGAACTATTTTAATAGCTGAAACGGTAGTATAAGCTGTTTTGGGAGAAGGGGGAAAAAAAGACTGGCTCGGGCCGGTAATTCTAAGATGTCGGACACGGGCTGGGCTAGGGCCTGAGCGTCTCAGGCCAGGGCCGTGCTAGGGCCTAAATTTGAGGCCCATGCAGGGCTCTAAGTCAGACATCTAGATTGGACGATAACCTGGGGTTAAACACAATGTGAAAGGCCTGGGCTGCGTTTCCCAAAAGCATCGTAAGCTTAAGTTGATCGTAGCTCCATTGGTTTCAGTGGGTCTACGATGTACTTAAACTTACGATGCTTTTGGGAAATGCAGCCCTGCTAAGTCTACCTTTCGTCTCTGTGTATTTTGTGCTTTTTCAAGTATGAGCACTATAGTTTCATTTTCAGTTATATTAAAGCTTTTGTTACCCAGATGTAAAAAGGACCCTGCTGGATGAATTATGATGAATAAATGCTGACAAAGGTATTGTCCTTTAATAGAGACTAAAATGTCTTTAAAAATGTCAAGCACAGCAGTTCAAGCACAGCAGCTTGAAACCACCCTCAGAACAGTATTATTATTCTCTACAAGAATACTTGACATTCTGATATTTCTGTAAAGATACACTTATTTGTATATTATGACCAAGACTATAATTTATGGTTAAAATAGGCAGTATCTCCATCAGCCGAGCTTAAGTTACTGTATATATGTTTGTGTATACATTACCCATGAATAGATGAATAATTTTTAAATATGAATGTATGAAAATCACATTTATTTTTTATTTTGTAAATAATAAAAAAATAAATGTCAAATAAAATCAAGTAAATGTCATGTGCATTCTCATTTTTTTAACCTAAAGTACTGAAGTTGAAATAAGCATAACAATAACAAAACTGCTTTGAAAGAACTAATGAAAATGTACAAACACACATCAGCATATCAACCATTTAATTAAAGGTTTTCCCCAATAGTACTGTGGTTATGTAACTATTGAAAGAGCGTTTCACTGAAAAAAGTGAAAAAAGTGAAAGTCGTGACGTATTGTCAAGTATGGTGACCCATACTCGAAATTGGTGCTCTGCATTTAACCCATCCAAGTGCACACACACAGCAGTGAATAGTGAACAAACGCACACACACACACCGTGAACACACACCCGGAGCAGTGGGCAGCCATTGGTCCAGCGCCCGGGGAGCAATTGGGGGTTCGGTGCCTTGCTCAAGGGCACCTCAGTCATGGTATCGAAGACAGAGAGAGCTCTGTTCATTCGCAATCCCCACCTTCAATTCCTGCCGGTGTGAGAATCGAACCGGCAACCTTCAGGTTACTAGCTCAACTCTCTAACCATTAGGCCACGACTTCCCCAAAAAAACTGACAAAGAAACCTGCCGGCTGACATCCATCCCCAAGTGACCATGTTAAACCACATGATCGTGTTTATAAGCTCCTCTGTTGGGTTCTCCGTTTTGCTTACATTACTCACACACACACAAATGCATCATGCTATTGACTTAAGCTGCCATAATCACTCTAAATAGCACAAAAACATGTTCGAGAATATTATATTTTACACTTAAATTGGAAAATGTATCAGGGTGGGTCAGATGAAATTTCATGGCACCACCCTTTCTACTCGATGCTTAGTTCTTTGTTAGTCAAAAATGTTGAACTTTTAACTGACAAAAAGGTGGAAAACCTGACGATTGGAATGAAGCACATGAGCCAGAAGGATGTTGTTTTTCCAGCTTTAATGGTCAATGTTTTCACATGTCTCATTACACAGCTTCAGAAGCCAACCTCTGATTGTCAGAAGCATCTTATTCAAAGCTCCTAAAAAGTCATTGAACATGTAGCAGTTAAATAAATAGAGTATGAAAGAATGAATTTGATGGAAAAACATCTATTGTCATCTAATTATTCAGCACAAAAAGCATGAAAATCTTTCTTCACAGTCTTCATGAAGTCGTCTGGTTGCACAGCAGATTCTTTGTATACAGTAAATTATGGCAAATCACTCCGTGCTTTACTTCTCATTTCTCTTACAATACATCAGAGATGACAAAAAAACCTTGAATTGTCAGCAGTGTTATCTACCGAGAGGTTTTCTAACCCAAACAAGAATGCAGAACGAGTCACGTGTTCAAAAATCATCTTTAAATTTTAACTCAAAATTGTGTTATGTTCAACAGAAAGTACATTATATACAATCAAAGAGCACTTTCTACATGTCTAATGGCTTGACAGTCTTTAAGGACTGAGATGATTCCACTAACAACAGTTTTAATTTATTATCCGAGGTATTTCTAATTTTGAAACATGAGGAAATGAGAATGTTGTCTTTTGGGATTCGTAGATCCAGACCGTATGTTCACAACAAACACTAACAGTATTTCTTTAGGTATCATCTAGCACTCCTAAGAAAAGGAGTTGGTTTATGGGTGAATAATTGTTTCAAGGCGCTCGTGATGCTTTGATCTACATACCTTCATTTGACTAGTAATTCCATTATGGCGTACATACCATTGCTATATTGCTCCAGATACTATTCTCTACAATACAGTACGTCTAAAGAAATACGATAGCGAGATGTTACCAAATGAAGGATGACTTCTCATTTCGAAAAAAGGAAGGGAATTCTTATTGCCGGAAAGTTTGGGAGAGAGCAGCAAATTTAGCATCCTGTCCAAAAATATATCCCTCTACCGAATAAACCTTGTGGCTTTGAACAGCAAAGAAACGGATATTAGAAATGATGTTCTCTAAGAGGCTGTTCTTTCAGAGGTATTCAGTTTCTATTTGGTACCCTAAATCAGTGTTTCCCCAACCTTGTTTCTGGAGGGACTTCAGCAGGACACGTTTTGGATGTGTCTCTTATCTGACCCATCCATTTCAGGTCTTGGAGTCTCTACTGAAGAGTTCAGTCAGGTGTGTTTGATCAGGAAGCATTGAAAAATGTCTAGTGTTGGGGTGCCTCCAGGAACAGGGTTGAGAAACACATCACTAAACCAGTGGTTCTCAACCAGTTGGTTCCAGGTCTGATTTGCTGCGTCCAGTCAAGCTCGATGGTAATTTGGTGTCAATTTATTTCAAAGTCAGTCCTGTGTTGCAAAAGCAAACTAGTTGAAAAGCACTGGCTTAAAAGATGGGAGTGTTGCGTTTTAAGTACAAAGACAGATTCAACAGACTATGCTTTTACATTCCACTGGCACGACTCTTTGTGTGGGTGGCTACCATTCGCTCGGTCACCACCCAGTACCTCTACATCACAGTGCCTTTGTTAAGTGAAGCTCCGGTAAAGAAAATTTAGGCCAAAAGAACACTACTCAAGTATGCAAACACAGGCGTTAAAATCAATCTCACACAGCTAGAAGTTTTTGCGTTTGCTTACTTGTGTGTAGAGTATGTCTTAAACACACAATGTGGAGCTGTATTTTCTACTATAATTTAATTACATAAGTTAAGATATTTGCAAGTGCACTGCAGTATAAGCATTATCCCCCCCAAAAAAAACATTAAAATGAAACTAACACACTGCTTACTCTGGCTTATAACGTATAGTGATTCTTCATCACTGACCTCATTTGGGTCCACGTAGACGAATTGTCACTATTCCCGGCTTCTAGTCGAGGCTGAACCTCTCTGTCCTGTTTCATAGTGGCCTTATAAAAATGCAGGGCTGTGTAACCCTAGCGCTGCCCAAGGAGAGGCTAAAGAATAAATGATCAAATATTTAAAAGTCCTTCGAGACGGTTGCATCATCATCGACACATGAGGCTGGGTTTTTGGACCACAACTGAAGAGTCAGTTATGGTGATTTGTGGCTCAGGTGCAGCTGTCAGTATGTTGATACGCATGTGTAAAAGATCACGCTCAAACAGAGCGCTGTTGGTAAAAAAAGAAGCCTAACAATGATCAGATGCAATTACCAGAAAAAAAGTCTTAACTCCAAATACCAGCAAAGAGAAGCAGATTCTAAGACCCTACTGGAAAAACAAGATCACACCAAGCTGGTTTGTAGCTTGTAGTCTATCGAGGTGGTCCTAACCAAGCTTGACCAAGATGACCTGCCAGGTCAACCTAAACATCACCAGCTGGTAATACAGCTGATTAACCCTCTAGACAAGCTTGGACCAGCAATGACCAGAAGAGATTAGCTTCAACTAGCTAGAAACCATGTAAAACCAGGTACCAACTTAAACTGATTGGCATTTTCCAGCAGGGTAATGATGGCTTAAATACAAACAGTAGGCTAAGTGATGGCATATAAGTGGAGAGAGAGTCCTTGGGAGATTGAGACACATTCCAGATGTCAGGCATTTAGACTACAATTAGGGGTGGGCGATATGGAAAAAATATCATATGATTTTTCTTTTTGCAAATATCACAATTTACAATTTTATCACGATTCTTTGTCATGTTGGTTTTACTATTTTGCAAGTTGTCTGAGCATTACAGCCAAACCAATTTCCCTATTATAAAGACAGCCTTTTAAGGTAACAAAAAAAAAAAAAAAAAACAACAACAAAAAAACAATTGGAATGGCAGATATTTAGGCCAAAGTGGGTGAAGATAAAAATCTTTGTCATTATTTTATCTTTGTTATTAAAAAAATAAGAACAAAGACACACATTACAAATGCACATAATATACAAATAAAACAAACAGTGCTTTATTTCCAGGAACAATAGGTGTATTTAGCAGGAGCATTCAAGAAACTGAATGAACAAATATAAAAATAAAACACTATGGCCCGGTTTCACAGACAGGGCTTAGACTAAGCCAGGTTTAGTACATTGTTCAATTAGGACATTTAAGTAATTTTTATTAACATACCTTAGAAAAAACATTACTGGTGTGCATCTTGAGACAAAACAAAGACTCTGATATATTTTAAGATCAGTTAGTGCAAGTTTCTTTCAGTTAAAACAGCTCAGAATTACACTTTAGTCTGGGACTAGGCTTAAGCCTTGTCTGTGAAACCAGGGGAAAATGGACTGATTCCTAAAGCAACTGTATTAATGTTCTTCAGTCAAGAATAGTGAGTGATTTTTCTCTTTACGTTTTGTTGTTTTATTAACGTTAAAGGAAGTTCGCCCAAAAATAAAAATTCTGTCATCTGTCTGTCAATTCTGTCATAGTGTTTTATTTAAATACAATCATTTACTCACTCAAAAGTTGTTTTAAACCTGAATGAGTTTCTTTCTTCTGCTGAACATAAATGCTATTTTAAAAAAATGGGTAACCAAACAGTTGCTTGTCCACAGTGACTTCCATAGTATTTTTTTCCTACTATCAAAGTCAATGTGGACTAGCTACTGTTTGGTTACCCACATTCTTCAAAATATCTTCTTTTGTGTTCAGCATAAGACAGAAATTAATACAGGTTTGGGGCAACATGTGAGTGAGTAAATAATGACAGAAATTAAATTATGGGGTGAACTATCCCTTTAATGACAGTCGGCAGCATGTTTAGTTCTGTCCCTTTAAGACCTGCACGCATCTAATATACAGGCACGCATCCGTTTTTCTCTCAGCTTTTTACTTTCATTTTAGACATAACCAACTGAGCCTATACATAAACCGTGTGTGTTTTGACAGTATTAGCGCAAAAGATAACTTAGTTCAGTGATCAGGTGCTGTTTGACAGGGTTTTAATGTGTGCGCTTCAGGTGTACGGATAACTCCACCGCTGAGTTAACACTGATGTGAATGCATGTGGCGTTGAACAGTACATAGAGATGGAGGTGGCAGAACTGCAGCTGATAGAATCTGCGCTGTAGCCTGATACTACGATATTTCTTCAAAAGCAGATCGTGGAGACATTTTTATCGTCAACAATCAAAAATCGTCATATCGCACACCCCTAACTACAATATATATTTTCCTTCACCCTTTTACATTTCAATTTGAGAAACAAAGATTTTTTCTAACTTTTAGGACAAGAGTTGTGAGCGTAGGTTTGGTTGTGCTCACATCCAATACAAATGAGGTATGACCTCAAGCTTTCAAGTAATTCCAACATCTCATGGACATTTAGCTGCAAGGAATGGGGAATAAAAGAAAAGAAGTTTAACTATCCTTTCACACTGGTTATTGGGAAAGCCGCAGCGCTCCTTTGGTGCTCCGAGCCATAGTTTCTGATGGTTGCGGATGCAAACTCGGAGCTGGGGATTCTTTGTGTGCCCGTACTTGTCCCGTGGTTCGTAAAGTCTGCTGGGAGCTCCGTAATGGAAACCGCTTTCGATAACGTAGGGACTCTGAGCGCAGCAACAGCCGTGTGTATTGCACTTCTGGCATTACCATCTTTAAACACTCGTCTCGTGGAGGAACATGGCCTTTTTGTGTCATGTTAACAGGTAAATCATACCCAACAATTTCCACTTTGGCACTGGGCTGCCAAGGCCGTAATTCCTTATTCGTGATCTGTGCAGCAGAGCGAAGCAGTGGCAAATGCCCTCCGAAGCAGCTGCGGACAAGTCGGTCACGAGACTGACGCAAAAGCTGGACTTCCCGCTCAACGCACGCTAGTCCTAATGCTCTCAGCTGTCGCCACAACGAGGCATTGAAGTGATCATACAGTACCGAATCTATAGCATTCCAGGCTCTGATTTTGGCCGTATTTTCACTGGAAAGGCTGCTCTTGGAGTCAGGTGTGCGCATGTTGAGACTGACGTACAGAACGTCGTCGAGATCCCAAGACAACAAGCGGCGGAGCAGTACCAAGGATTCGTCAAAGTATTCCGCGATCATAACCAACGAGAAAACTCTCTCCATTTCTGCAGCGAAACGTTTCGCATATGCCAGCGCTTCTGAAGATGGCCGGTCTTTATCACCGCCTAGGTCAAAGGTCAGTGTATTTCTCGCATACATTGAATCCTTCTCTTCTGGACGATAGTAGCTCCAAGGGTGGTCCAGGAAAGTCTCTAAAGAACCATTTGGGACACGTTTAAAGCTAAGACAGTACTGATTGAAGTAGGTAAACAGAGACTCAAACATCGCTCCCGGTTCCCGCAGTATCGTGATGTAGATTGTGTTGTTGGGCATGAGGCGTCGTAGCTCAGCCCGGCTGAATCGTAAGTGATTGGTAATGATGTCAGGTGGCGTGGTGTGTGGGTGAACGAAGTGGGCACTGAACGGTCGAGGGTAGCAAAACTGGTGGTCACAGGTGGTAATAGGCAATGCCACAGTGAGGTTGTTGCGTTCAGCAAAGCGGAAGAGGATGTTCTGTACAGTGGAGCTGGCTGTTTTGTGCGTCTTAAGGAAGGCTACACTGGTGTGTTTACCAGAAGGTCCACTGCTGCCCTGGGTTGAGGAGGCCATGGAGGATGGACAGCCCAACCAGAATGCCTCCAACGTCCTGCAATCAGAGGGGAGAATTAAAGAGGGCAGAAATCAAGACATTTTGAAAGAAAATTGGTAATGCAAAAACAAATACACCCTACTGATAAAACTTTATCATGCCTTAAGGTCCTTGCACAGAGTCCGAAATTCCCGTCCGAAATTTTTATACTTTAAAAAATAATTACGTTGTGTCACATTGTGTCAGTCACATTTACACACTGCCTCCAAAACTTTAGTCTGTCATAAAAAAATTTGGATTGGATTTTTCACATCCGTAGCAAGCATTTTGAGAGGTGTTTTGACAATTCAAGTCCACCGTACATGCGAATGGCAAAATCCAGAATGGCGCCTGACATATTGATCCACTTTGTCTTGTAGCACAAAGTACTATTAGGTTCTTGCACACTGAGTTCACGGAAATTAGTGGTCTTCTTTTTAATATTTGGCTCCAGTATCGCTAGCAAAGCATCAAACTGAGCCACTGACATCCTGAAGTAAACCTTGAATCACTCAGGATAATCCCACAGCTCCTTGATAAAGGTGGAACTCTCCTTCCTCTCTACACTATCGCAGGATTGGATTGACTCAATATTTCCTCTGTCTTTTTCTCTTTTTAAGAAGAGAAAGGACAACAAAATCATGCTTGAAGACTATTTTGTATTGACTAATTATCCCTAATTGAATCCCTGACAATTTTCAAGCAACACCTGAAAACTCATCCCTTTTTATCACTATTTGACTTCATCTTAAACAAAAAAACTACAAAAAAAACTTTGCTTTCTCTTTTCTTAATCTCTCCCTGTCTAGCTTGTACTACTCTGAACAATGCCTGAAACTTTGTATTGCAAGCACTTCCTGCGTTTATTTGCCTCTTTATGATGAATCACTTAATGTATTCCTATTGTAAGTTGCTTTGGATAAAAGCATCTGCTAAATGAATAAATGTAAATGTAAACGTAATACGCATCGGACTCAGTGTGCAAGGTTTCTGTGTGTGATGAATACGAAAATTTCGGACTCAGACCCCGTCCACACGGAGATGCATTTGGCTGTATACGCAAAAATTTTGTATCGCATTGGCGTTTTGTCCAGACGGATCAGCCGTTTTAGGAGCGTGAAACCGCTATTTTTTGAAACCGGGTCCCAGAGTGGATAAATCTGAAAATGACACCTTTGCGTTTTCGTTCCAGTCAAACCTAGTCAGACACCGCTACATCACGTAACAGCAACAAAAACATGAACAAACACTGAACGACTGTCTTTTTATTAACTAACATTAACACAGATTAATAAATATACTGTTCCATGTTCGTTTGTATACCGCGTGCAAGGTTTATGCACCGAGTCCAAGTCTTCTCAATTTTTAGTGTATCTCTGTGGCATAATTACAGTGCCACATACTGGTCTGGCATGTATACTACATCATTTTGTGTCGGTTTCATGGATTCGTGTGTATGCTTCGTGTGGATGTAGCCTCGGTGTGCAACGACCTTTTGGCTTTTTTCAGCTGGCCACTTCTGGCCTGGCACGCTGGTTTTAGAGGCATTTTTGGGATTTAGTCAAGATGGGAGACCAGTTGGCCAAGCAGCTAAACCAGCCAAGACCAACAAATTACATTAGTCTGGTTGAAGGTAATCTTTTTGGCAAGGTAAAGTAGGAATCAAATGGAATAGACTAAAAACAAATGGTGGCAGAAAAGAAGAATGAGTAGTGATGCTCCGAAGTTTTGGCAACCACAAATATTTGGCCAAACTAGTTTTGGAGGTCCAAAAACATGACCAAAACAATGTGTTTAATTGACACTTTTCCAAAGATGCATTTTGACCATGTCAGTGTCTTCATGCACACAATATACAGTAGATAAGCTACGTGAGCTACAGTTGCAATATGTAAAATTTGTTAGGCTGAAATATGTTTTGGTAAAAAAAATTGGTGCATCACTAGGAACGAGGTAGGGACAAATGGAGGGATCGTTCTTCAAAGGCTCTTACAAGTTCAAGTGACCCCCATGGTGCAGAAGCAAGCTGACCGTACTGATTGCAATCAGTACTAGGAATATCTTCTTCTGTGACATCTCCAGTTTCTTTCACTGCAAAAAAGAAGAATAGGACTTTACAAAGGTGTACATTACTCATATATTTAACACGTATCCAGAACACCAAGTATACCCTCTGCATTAAACAAACAACAAATTCATCAGCACAAAAATGCACTGATCATGCAAACCATTGGTTTGGTTGACAGTGTTTTCTTTTAAGCTGGATCTCAAATTGCAAGGTGCCTTTTTTAAAGTTTTGGGTCATTCAAACACATACGTTCAGTGACGAAGACAACAAGCAAACCTAGAATAAGGACAGGACAGAACAGGTGTCATGTATTAGCATTCGGACAGTGTTGCCTGTATAACGCTAACAAAGTCTTGGATATCTTCCATACGAGTCCGGGCCACCTCTTCCCTCAGCTTCTAATTACAGTTATCTCATCTCGCTTTCCCTTTCTCTCTCACTATATCGAATGGCACTTCTACACAACCTGCCTTTATTTCCTCTGATCAAGCCCTGATACTTCTGTAGTTTAATTAGCATTAGCATTACAAAAAAGGTAAGCCATTTCACTCCTGATGCCATTCAAAAAGAGCCAAGACAATTAAATGACATGGCTTCCATTTTAATGTCACAACAAGCGCCACTGCAGAAATGCTAGTCCAAGATACGCAATACAAACCACTGACAAATATCATGGAAAAACAGATACCACCTGCTTCTGGTTTTATAATTTTATAGCAGTCTGGACTGTTTGCAGATTTTACAGCAGTGCAATGGACATTAAAATGGTTGCTACACAAAAATTGGATGGTAAAGCAGTATCCACTGACAAAAAATAAAAATAAAAAATAAAAAATAAAAAAAAGGAAATGCATTACAGTGATTGTTTTCTATGACCAATACAAGGAAATTAGTTTTACTGAAGGCAAATTCAAGTTTAAAATGCAGATGCAAATGCATACTGCAGGTCAGAGTTCAACACCGACTGGATGTCTGGGCCTCTTTTTCCAATGGTAATATAAACCATCACCTACGGCATGGTCCCTTAGAGTTCTGGTACTGGACCAATCAGTGTCATGTATCAGCACATGAAAAAGTTAATAGGAAAAGGCTCTAAAGACACAGCAAGTAATTAATAGTGAGGTTTGTTAAGGCATATTTAATATTCCTCATACTTTAAATTAGTCATTTGTACCAATCCTTTAAACCTGTTAAATTTTGGTGCCACAGGAACAAATGATACTTCAAGCCATGCAGCTTGAGAAGAGATGTGCTATTAAAACTTCAAATTACTTGAGTGCCTTGAAGAAGCTCTTATTTTGGCTAGGGAGTCTCACAGTTAGATGCAGCTCATTTCCTGCTCTTTAATTAAACTGCACGTGTTTCTAATGATCCAGAAAAATCTGGTAGCACATGAGAGCTGCTCAGATTATGTACATGGAGGGAAGGTTTGGTAAAGGTATTGTGGATTTTCTGTGCAAGAAGAAAGACTAAATTAGAGGCAGAGGAAGACAAGAATCACCCACACAACCATCCACCTACTTACACACACACACACACTCAAGTATGCAATACCACAGTGCGAGATAAAAGACATTACATTATAAATGCCCAGATCTACAGTAGTTTCAGATTTGGTCATGAATTTTAAAAACATGTTATGTGCACTGACACCAGACTAGGGTAGGAACAATCACATTCCTGATAACATCAAAGAGAATTTAGATGCCGAACAAGCACAACCTCAACTCTAATACATTCTTGTTTATTTCTACCCCAGTACCATTATAGCCTCTGTATGTGAGGACAACATCAATATCTAGAGCAGTGTTTCCAAACCAGAGGGCCTCAGTAAACTTCAAAGGGGCCTGAAGATGACTTGATTTTGATTCATTAAAAATTAAATTCATTAAATTCATAAAAAAAAAAGCTCAAACATTCATTAAAAAAAGGCAAACCCATCACCCAACATCAGTGTCTCACTGATCGAAATGGAACACTCTTAAAAAATAAAGGTTCTTTACTGGCATTCCATGAAGAAACTTCGATATCCTTGGAACCTTTCCATTCCACCAAAGGTTCTTTAAAGTGGACAAAAAGGTTCTTCAGATTATTAAAATGTTTTTCACACGTTAAGTACTGTTCTCAGAAATGTTCTTTGGGAAACCCAAATGGTTCTTCTATGGCTGCTAAATCCCTTTTTTTTTTTTTTTTTGGATAGTCTGTTTAAGAGTGAAGCAAATTCCTGCATCCAATGTTACAATATCTAGTGTAAAACCTTCAAAAGAGTGGAAGCTGTACTAGAAGCAAAGAAAAGACACTTTTAGCCATGAAATATATTTTAAAAACAACATCTTCCTTGAAAGTAACAGCTAATCCCTTTAGTGCATTGGTCTCAAGCTCAATTCCTGGAGGGCCACAGCTCTGCACAGTTTAGCTCCAACCCTAATCAAACACACCTGATCCAAGTAATCAAGGTCTTCAGGATTACTAGAAACTTCCAAGCAGGTGTGATTTGAAGCTGGTTGGAGCTAAGTTCTGCAGAGCTGTGGCCCTCCAGGAACTGCGTTTGAGACCACTGCTTTAGCGGTACATTAAGACCAGTAATACTGCAACAGATTCTCCATCATTCAAGTCACACAAAGCCAGAGTCGAGGTGAAGGCAAGGAGATTAGAATCCGATCTGTGCTGTTTTGTTGGAATCAAAATGTGGCTTTTGGGGGAAAACACAGAGAGTCAAGATGTGATCCTACGGTGCTGAGTGGTGCTATTGTGAAACTGTGGAAAGACGTTCTCTGGAGAAGGCGTTGAGTTACTGTGATATAGCCAAGGTTGTGTGACCAATCCAGCAGTGACGTGAAGAACGTCCAGCCAGGCATGCAACGTTATAGATGTCTGGGACAGATGGTGGTCAAGAGGACACGATAGGTCAGATATACACTCTAAAAACAAGTGTTTTGAAGTTATGATGACTTCTAAATGAAATCATGTTCAACCAACAAACACTGGGTTAGAGGAACTTAATTTGTAGCATGAATGTAGCCGGGTAAGGTATAGCCCAGGTATGATTGGCTGATGTCATGCCAGCCTGTGAACCTATCAGTGTTCCTACTCTTTT
Organism: Spinibarbus caldwelli; assembly: GCA_039654775.1. Taxonomy (NCBI): domain Eukaryota; kingdom Metazoa; phylum Chordata; class Actinopteri; order Cypriniformes; family Cyprinidae; genus Spinibarbus; species Spinibarbus caldwelli. The sequence goes on along the minus strand of CM077220.1, from coordinate 4,581,273 downwards.
GTGATTGGTTAACATGGTTTAAATCCTATGAACCTATCAGTGTTGGCATTGAGAATATAAAAAGGGAAGGGTTTGATTTCTCAAGATGTGGTCAGAACACTTGGTTCTAGACCTTTGTGGAAGTACGTCATTATGAATAAGGGATGGGGTTGGTGGATCCTCCTGTTGTTGTGTTTCAGCAGTTAGGCCTTTTTTAGATTAGTCTCCCAGTGTCAAAAAGGATTTTGTCTCTTACAAGGAGAGGCTTTGTTTGTCTTTTTTTTGGTCATCAGCATGCTAGTGGCCATGGTCTTGTGTGGTGAGCAACCATGCATCTTGCTACATGGTAAATCTCTCTCGGTATGTATGATGGGAGTTTATCATGCGTTTTAATGTGTAATATTGTAGATATTTTTGGGTGACCGTTTTAGCTTAACAATTTTAACAATTTTTTTTTAACAATTAAATTCATTACTCAAAAAAGTAGTACATTTCAGTGTAATTGAGTGGTGGCTCTGGACCCAATTCCAGTTCAAATTAACAGCTGCCGTAGCACATGCTAAATGCAACTTCACATGAATTTAATGAATGAAGATATTACTTGTCACTAGCATTTGCAGTTACTGTTGGTTGGTTGGAGCTTAAATGCCTTCCATGGTGAGTAACAAGCTAAATGCTAAAACATACAGTGTTACATCCCAAGATGTAATTATTTTTTATTTATTGTATTGTTATATTTGTGTAGGATTTGATATTGCTGCTATGTAGATACAGTTTGTCCATGTTTTCTCCTGTTTTTGGTTAGAAAGGGAGTAAGGTAAGACTTCTGATTATTTTTAACTTTGTTTGGTGAGTTTAGAAAGTACTCCTCCTTACGTTAGACCTTTTTATGTTTGTTGTTTTGGCCTGGTCCCCTCACAAAGCTTTATTTGCTCCCCTCTTTGTACTTAAATTTATTATTATTATTATTATTTTTTTTTTTTTTTTTTTTTTGCATTTTGTAAATTTCCTTGTTAGCCCCTTCCTGACCCTAGACTAGGGAGGCACGTAAAACATGGCAATTTAAAAATCTATTTAAATTTTTATACGTTTATTTTGTATAAAAAAAAATCTCTTGCACAGTCATTGCTCATATGATCAGAAGTAGTGTACACCATTATTTAGCCACCTACAACTTAACCATGAGTGCTACTAACCACAAAAAAGTCAATGTAAACCCATAAATGTCAAACATAAAAGCTACACTAGCAGGGCTTTCCCTTTACTAAAAAAGCACATCAAATAACACTTATTTTCAATATTTATTCTCCTTATCCAGTCCGATGCAAAGCACGCTTGGAACTAGAAATGCACTGGCCAATTTTCAGTTATCAAGACAATTTCATTAAGTTCTGCAACTTTTATTTATTTTTATTTATTTTTATGCAAGAATTTGTATGAAATTTACACACAATACCAAGTTGTAACATTGTCAAAAGATCAAAATAATGTTTGCAACTTAAAAGGTTAAATTAAATCAATAAATTAGGTTTAACTTGTTCCCATGTAGTAATTTAAGCTATGGTAAAAGGTCCCCTGAGTTTCGTTTTAGAGTGTAGGAATCCTGACATATATGTATGTGGCTACTGCATTGACTTTTCTCTTTCTACTTGCTTTTCTTCATGTGGTGCTGTCTGGAGGGTAGAAGGAACTTGAGGAATCACAGCATCTTTGCTGCTAATCAGTTTTGCTCTTAGGGTTGACCATAAAAACAAAGTGGGCAGAAAAGAGCAATACCATACTTCATTTTGACAGGAGCGAGGCTGTGAGGATAGAGGAGTACAGTGCGTTCAATGGATTGAACATGTCAGTTGTTCAGCTGACAAAAGGCTTTTCCAAAAATGTTCAAGACTCTATAAACCGTTTTGAAAGTTGTGAAACCTGTATACAGTATATGTCATTGTAAAGACTTTAAGTCTACTCCTCACTGCCTCGTTTTCATCTGTTAAATTCAATGCAACATCAATCCTGACACAGGTTTATTGTATTAAGCAGGTACAAAAGATATAGATAATTCCCTTATTCCATCGTCGTAGCATTTTCTCAACACACATTTTTTTCCAAAGCAGCTTACAAAGAATGGCGATGACAGAGAACAAATCTAAAGCTTTAAACCACTGAACATATTCCTTGCAAAGCGTTTTCAGTTCAAACCATATGAACATCTCTCCAGGTCATTACTCGGGTCAAAATTGTTTTCCAGGCCTTTTTTAAAGTGAATGCATGGACACTTTTCTATGCACGGGTCAAGATGGACTCTTCTATAGAGGCGTCTTTCCTTTTATAGATATAAGTATGCAACGCAAAATGAGTCCTGCTGTAGCTAAAACACAATATTATGATGAATACATCATGCAAAATGCACACAAATTGTTTAAGCATAATTTACCTTTAATTTCTTTCGCCTCAAATCATCCCACACATCTGAGTCACAACATTCTAGCTTACAAAATTCAGCTAAAAAGACAAAGACATCTTGAACTGTATATATACACTGTATAATATTTGCATATTTATACTTTTTAATTGAGCTTGTATTTAACACAGAATATTCCTTTTAAAAAATCTGGGATTCTAGGACAGAGTTTACAAGTTCAATCCCAAATATAGGGTCAAGTCCTGAGAGACGCCCGACATAACAACAACAACATTCTCACAAGCTTACAGTAACAGGAATGTAGAGCTGAACAGAAGGCAAGTGTATTTCTCACTTTTTATTGCACCATGCTGAAAAGGTCTGCAAACAGTGAGAGCTGCTACCGTCACGAGACTTTACACTTGCTTAAACTGTTTACATTCACCTGTCTGGGTGGGCCTACTGTTACTATCTGTTTGTTCTGACTGCAATTTGCAGCATGTGGAGAATGTAAATGTGATATTTTCAGTGGCATGTGATTAGCATGCAGGATTCTTTATGACATTGATTTAACTGTTGGTATTTGGCAAATAAAACATCTAATAGTAACAGTAGTGACTGGACTTGGATATAGAAGTTTAAATGCATATGTTTAAATCTGTAAAACATGGAATGTTACTAACATATTTTAAGTTCTAGCAACTTTAGCTGCCAATTTTGTTTTCTTTTAAACAAACTTTTACATACTAGTCAATGGCTAGCAACTCGTATAGGTTTGAAAGACATGAAGGTGAGTAAATGATGACTGAATTTTCCTTTTTTGGTGAACTATCCCTTTAAAACACAAATTCTGTTAGTGTCATTGATTATTCAAATCATCTAAAGGTCCTGAAATGGAGTTTGAATGCCATTTGATGATTCAACTGATGCTAAACCCATTCTGGCCAGAGCTTAAAGTTTATTAAAGCCAAAACACACTTTTAACAGACACCCTGTTGAGAAGTATTATCCGCAAACACATTAAAAAAAGGTTTGGTTCGTTTACATTTAGGTTTATTTTTGTTTTTTAAAGGTGTGACCTAATCTGTTAAAGGAACATTAACAATATGTTAAACTTCTCTAAAAGTGTCTCTATTTAAGAAAAGGAAGCTGTTTTGAGTATTGGACAGAATTCAACAAGAAATAACTGTGAAGAACGTCTGTGAGAATGGAGACTGAAGCCACAAATTAAACTAACCATGCAGCTCTAAACTCAGATATTACATTTGAGTTTTTCTTCTTATATCACACCACAAAGCACTTCTAGAGTACTTTATTGTAATCACAGCTCAGTAAAGCATGAAACAGCCTTTCTCTCTCTCTCTCTCTCTCTCTCTGTCTGTCTGCACATCTGATGAGGCATTATTGTCTAAATCCCAAGAAAATCAATCTGGGAAATGAAGCTTGAAAATGAGCATCAGCAAACCCCCAACCGTCCACATCCATCCCCACACATGCAACCTAAAAGTTAATGATTTTTTTAAAAAATGAACTCTTTCTATTTAGATATGAGCAGATATTTGACTGGGAGAGTCTTTTTCTGACTCTACATTTCTCATGGAAAAGCTCCTATCAAAAACCAAACCTCTGTGTTCCTTCTGGATATCAGTGTATGGGTTTAATCAAACTCAAACTGATTTGGGGAAATATAAACCATGTGGGAATATCATTTTTGAATTAAGTATTTCACAAATAAATCATTTTCTCTCTTCATGTGAAAGTAGAGCAACTCTTTTATAACAAATAATGTGTCTGACATCAGTGCAAAGAATTAATACTATTATAAAAGAGCTCCCACTCTGAATATGAGCCACAGTTGAAGCACATATGATCAAATGTTTGCAATAATGTTTGGCCATTTTAAACCACAACAGCCCACATCACACTCCATATCCCTCTCATGTGGAAACATTATCATTTTTGCTTAGATGCTTGGCTTGTTTTTGGTCATTTATCCTACGCACCTATCGATCACCTACAGGTGTGTGAAGGTAATTGTTGCTGACTGATCTGTAAATGATATAAAAGAACTGCTGCCAATCGATCAAGTCACAGTAAAGACATTTATAATGTTACAAAAGATTCTATTTCTAAAGATTCTATTATTCATTTAATAAATGCAGTTGTTTTGAACTTTCAAAGAATTCATTTTCACAAAAAAAATAAAAATAAAATTCTCAAAAGCGGCTTTTATCATCGATAAGATTTTTTTTTTTTTTTGAGCAACAAGCAACAAATCACCATATAAGGATGATTTCTGAAGGATTTCTGAGGGACGTTATATAAACAACAACAACAACAACAACAACAACAATAAACAATTAAAACACAAAGAAACTCAAAGTTCTTTAATACAACCGCCAAAATAAAAGTTCACTAGCACAGTACTTCTTAAAGTATTATTATTATTATTATTATTATTAATAATAATAATAATTAAATAATTTATTAATCAATAATACATTTTTAAAACATTATTTAGAAGGTACAGTATATTACTAATTTTTCCATGTTCAATATTCATTCATGTTTTAACTTGCCAAAAAACAAATGAAATTATTGAACTTCTATTTGATTAGGTTTTAAAAGATTAAAATGTTTTTAGATTCTACACTGAAAAAAAAAATACTTGTAGGATTTACTTGAAAAAAACCTTTTAAGTAACATTTTAAGTCAATTTTACTGCTACTTGTCTGTACAATCTACTTGAACTTAAATTTCATAAAGAAATTAAATAAATATTCCATTATTTTATGTAACTTCACATATAAAATTAAGTAAAATCTACTTACCAAAGTTACGTAAATTTAACAAAGAAAACAAGAAACTTTAGCTTGGCCAGTATGAGTAATTTTTACTTAGTCAAAGCTTACTTTGCAATATTTTGACTTTACTTAACACATAATTAAAATCATGCTTTTAAAGTGTATGTTACTTAGAAACATCTAAGTAAATAATACAATATACATCATGTAAGCATCTATCTACATAATTAGTAATGCGGCACGCATTCAAACACAGAGACTTCAATACACAATACACAATGAAGGTAACATTCTGTGGTTCATTTTTGATTATTAATGTCATTTTGAGTAGAAAATGAACTCCAGATGAAAGAAAATCACAAGTTATTAAAAGCAATGATAAACCAGTGTAAATACAGCCAGCGTAAATGCATGCACTGGGACATAATTTTTCATGCCCCAGTGCATGATGGGAACACCAGTATCAGAAAAGTTGAGTAGGTTTTACTTTTATAATTTTTATATTTACGCTTTAACTTCTACAAGCTTGAATTGAGTACCAATATAGAATTTACTTTACTTTGTTTTGTTTTGATTTTAAATCATTGTCTGAATTACATTTATTTTTCTATTGTATTTACTACACCACAGAATTACTTTATCAGTGTTTGTACTCCTGATAGTAAAAGTAAAATAAGGCACTATATACCTATATAAATGGTCCAGTCATGAAAAGAATAAAAAATGATACATTGTGATATAGCACAGTTACGTGATACTGTTATTTGGCCACATCACCTATATTATATATTATAAATATATTTCAGCTTAACTACAAAAACTCAAAACACAAAAGATGTTAGAGATACAAAGCAAACATTAGAATCAGATCCATGAACAGTCCTCAGGCATGTCGTCTGAGATGGAGACTATTGTTACACTCACAACTGGCTGCTTGAACCCATCTTTAATAATTGCATGAAGCACAGACCTTAAGAACACAAAGAAACAATGGGTTTTTAGTTGTTTTCGCAGCTCTTATAACGAGCATCTACAGCAGCTCTTTTCAAATCGCGTGTTTGTGCTCTTTCCTATGAAATCTCAGTACATCCTCACAACTTGTGTTCAAACATGTCATGATGCCCCACGAAGTGTCCGCCGTCCCATCATCCACCCCAAACACCCCTGAGAGACGAGCAGACGTCTCTTCACTTCTCCACACTAATTCCTGCTCTAAGCTGGACGTTTACTCGTGTTCTTGACTTGAAGGATTTCAGTTTAAAAGAGATCATTTACAGTTGAGCAGCATTCACCGCTTGACCTTTCTATTTTAAATAACACCACATTTGTCAGTTAATCTTCTGTGCTAGTTTATAGTTGCAAAAGACAAGAACAAATAGCATTCTATACTGTACTTCATAGCATAAACCTACTAATTTATGCAGCAAATATACAGTTAGACAATCCAGCCAACTCCATCTCTGCAGATTTAACATGGATTTGTGAATGCAAAATTCGCTATCTTCGCTTTATTTACACATTCACATAATTTCCAACCTTTTTGTGGACAGGAATTTACAGCATTTCACCAATATTCCACCAAAATTAAAGTTGAATGTGAAGAAATTAAAGGGGTCATATGATGCGATTTCAAGTTTTCCTTTCTCTTTGGAGTGTTACAAGCTGTTTGTGCAAAGGTAAGATCCCTGAAAAGACTAAAGTCTCAAAACCAAAGAGATATTCTTTATAAAAGTTAAGACTCTGCCACGCCCCCCTAAAACGGCTCATTCAAACACACCTCCACATGTCTACGTCACGGTGTGGGGAGATTTGCAAAACACCGCCCAAACGTACACACAAAGAAAGAAGGAGGGACTTTTATTCTCGCTGTAGTGTAGTTGCTGCTGCCGGCGTCATGTCCTGGAGACGCTGTGTGTTTCATGTGAAAGTGAAAGTACTTTGTTTGGGCTTCCAAAAGAGGACACAACTAGAAATCAGTGGTTAAGTTGTATTTACGACACTGTTCCAGAACAGTTCAACCCAAATATTAGAGTGTGTGCAGCGCATTTTACGGAGGACTGTTTCCTGAACCTGGGAGTAGCCTGCCAGCTGCTCAAAGACTGTTTCTATAAAGTGGGGCAATTCCAACTTTGAAAGAACAGTCTGATGCTTCTGACTCACAGCCTGTAAGTATGTTTTCATATTTAAAGAATTTGCCACTGACGTGAGTTTTGACCAGTGTAGAGTAGTGCTTATTGTTTGTGTTTCTCTGATCACAAATGCAGACATGGCAATGTTTATGAGGCGCGATGCAACGCGATGTGTAAAAAGACAGTATAAGTCATTATACTGTACAGTATAAGACAGTATAAGTCATTATAATCAGTAATTATGTCCCCACTGTATGCGATAAATGCCTTGTTTGTAATGGGTTTTATTGTTTTTGTGTCGTCACGCCAGGACACGGCATCACAATACGGTGAGGGGTGTAACATTTCCGTCTCACGCTTGAGGTATCTGGCCAATCACAACGCACCGGATAGCTGGCCAATCAGAGCACGCCTCGCTTCTCACGCCACGCCTCGCTTCTTCTTCTTTTTTAAAAACTTAAACTGCATAAACCGCTTAAATGCATAAAAATGTTCTTTTTAGCAACATCATATGACCCCTTTAAAAATAAATATTAGTACTGTAACTTGTACCGCAAAACAAAATGTTTACAATAATAATTAATTTTACAACAATAATATATTTCATTATTATGAGTTAAAACATTGTTTATTTTCTACACTTGTTTATAATGATATAATTTTTGACAATAACTTAAAACATAATAATAATAACTGATAGTAGCAATTTATTATTATTATTAATTCATTTTTTTTATTTTATTAATTATTAATTCATTTTATCGTTATTATAAAATTTTCAACAGTAATATTTCGGTCTTCATTTTAACAATGATTTAAAACAATAATAATAATAAATAGGATTTATTATGTGTTCATAAGGATTTAAATTTTTAAAATCAAATTAGTATTGTAACTTGTAGCTAAAAAGAATCCTAATTATTATGAAATGTTTCTTTTTTATTTTATAGTACAACTGAAATTACAAACAGTAATATATTTGTCTGAAGTTTTATAATTAGATTATTAGAATTACATTATAATTAAAACATTATTAATACATTTACACTGATGTTTTAAGAACCCAATCAAATTGTAAAATAATAATAAGTTTGAGTCCACTTTAAAGTCCAGCTACAAAGTCCAAATAAAACACAACATTATGTAAGATTATATAAGAAAGATTAAATATCTGTTTACTTTAATGTCATGCAACCACTAACTGACATTAGAGAACCACAAACATGAGAATGTGTCTTTGCAACTGTATATATATATATATATTAATTTTTTTTTACATTGTCATTTAGCAGACACTTTTATCCAAAGCGACTTACAAATGAGGACAATGGAAGCAATCAAAATCAACAAGAGCAATGATATGCAAGTGCTATAACAAGTCTCAATTCACACGTAGCAATATTTGTTTGTTTTTTTTAATTATATAATAAAAAGAAAACAGAATAGAAAAAGAATAGAGCAAGCTAGTGTTAGAGGCCTTTGTTGCTTTTGTTAATTGTATAATAAATAAAAAGAAAACAAATAGATAGAATACATTTTTTAAGAATAGAATTAGAATAGAGAGAGTTAGAGGGTCAAATAAAGATGGATATAAAAAAAAAAAAAACACAAATCACCTCATTCTGACCTACTTCATGTTTACGTGCAACTCTCAAACTGAATATAATTATGAAAACAGCAGATTTTAATTGTTTGCACAAAGACATTTCATTGACTTGCTACTAAATGTCTCAGGTCGCTCCTAATTATGCAGCATAAAACAGTGAAAAATGTTCCTCTGGTTAATAAGGGAACAGTCTGTTTTCTTGCATCAGTGACAATGAATAGAGAATGAGGATAATAATTCATGAAGTACATGATTAACTATTCCTTCAGATTGCGCTCTTGAACTCTAGAAATATTTCAGAGAGGTGCGCCTTTCCAAATCAATTTCCAGCATCCGCTACAGGATTTGATGGGTCCTGCACAGAGCGACCGAGGCGGCAAGAGCATCCTGACAGGTCATGGGTTCAAATCCCCTGGCGCTCGTCTAACTAAATCCCCACAGACCAAAACATCCTGAGAGGCAGCTCCAGACGAGCCAAGCGCAAGATTGAATTATTGTGCGAGATGTAACAATCAGCGCAGATCTGTTCGTCCCTCGCTAGCGCCGGTTATGTTTATGGACTCGAGCAGATGGCACAACCTCTGGTGTAACGCTGAGGGGAGATAAATGAAAGCGATCAGGAGGTGTGTGTGTGTGTGTGTGTGTGTGTGTGTGTGTATGAGGAACAATGAGTGAAAGATGGGAACATTACGTCCAGAAACATGCACATGAGTGCAGACGGTGCTGCTTGACAACGCATTATAAGCTCACGGTCGTGCATTATTTCAGAAAAGCTCTGGGCTCGAGGGGGCGACAGAGCTTCCTTCAAATGTCAAATGCACTGTGAGTGTTTGCATTCACAAACAGGTCTTTTTTAGGTTAAAAGGAACTAAAAGGAAAGTAGTATTATTTTGCTAAAGTGCACTTGTTTACTAAAGGGTTTCATTAACAGAGGTTTGTAAGCTGATAAAGAGTTAATTATGGATATTGAGTGATATAGCTTGTTTGTTGTTTCAGAGTGAAGCGCAGCGCTGTGTTCATTTACACGTGATCGAGCAGCTCGTGATCCAGTGTTTTCAGCGTCTCGCGAGGTTAATACGTATCTGTGAACACAACGTAATTTTTATTACATCTTTGCATAATTTACAACATTTCTGTGGACAGACGTTTACAGCATTTCACCAGTAGTCCACCAAAATAAAAGCTTGAGGTTTGAAACGCTAAAAGCTCAAGGGTTTGAACATTTAAAAGTGAAGAATTTAAAACATAAATATTAGTAGTGTATATTTTAACATAAAATAATTATAAAATGTTTTTTTATTTTATAGTACAATTGTAACTTAAAACAGTAATGCATTTCTGTCTTAACTTTTATAATTAGAGTTAAAATTATTATTATTAATCATCATGATTACTATTATTATTAAATTTGATTTATTAAATTTGGGTTCTTAAAACATAATAATAAAAATATATGTATGTATGTATGTATGTATGTATGTATGTATGTATGTATTTATTTATTACTTACTTACTATTATTAACACTGGTGTTTTAGGAACCCAACCAAATTAAATAGTAGTAGTAGTAATAATAATAATAATAATAATAATAATAATAATATTGTTATTATTATTGCTATTGTTATTATTATTACTATTATTATTCAACTTGATTGGGTTCCTAAAACACCAGAACCTACTGTGGACTTCACAACTGAAAAGAGGATTGAGTCCACTTTAAAATCCCGCTACTAAGTCAAAATAAAAACACTTACCAAAAAAAAAAAAAAAAAAAAAAGTTTGAATATTTATAGCACATCATGTGATCATTAACTGACATTAGAAAACCCTGAACAAATTTGTCATTAAATTATTGAAATATTAAACATAACACAAAATATCAAGACGATTACAAGTAAATATTTTATGTCTAAGGGGTTTGGCTGACAAAATCATTTGGGAAACCCTAGTTTACACTAATACTAACATTCAAGTCAATTCACATTTCTGTATGCAGCATGCAGAACACAAAAAGAGGAAAAAGCAGCACTGGCGGCAGCATCAGTGATGAAAGAGGTGTCTGCGGGGTTTAACGCGAGCCGCCACTGATATCCACTTACACTCCTGCTGTCTGAGAAGCGAGAGACCAGCGGGGGGTCAGCGCACTGCTCTGTGTCTGCACCCGCACGTTTATGGGGTTATGGGATCTGTTGCTGGGAAGGAGCATCTGTAACAGACCGATAGTCAAGACCCTTTCTAAAGAGCATTTAATTAATCCTTCAGCGGCCCCTGAGCAACCGGCCATCCGCCGCAAATCTGAGGATAAAATTCAACAATACAAAAGTGTTTATGGGCATGTTTGCAATGACGTACTACACACTAGTTTTGCACAGCATTCAACTGTTTTATATGCAACTAATTGAAGCAAAAATAAAAGAATCTTCAGTACACAACTGCATCCCACAATGCAAATTGCTCAACCTTTTAACCTTTCAGTGTTACAAATGACTTTAAAACTAGATGTGCAAATTTTATCTGACTCCTTATGTAGTCAGACCACCAAAAAATAAGGATTTTTTTCAAGATTTTTAAGTAATAATGACAATAATAATAATAATAATAATAATAATAAATATATATTTTAAAGTATTTATATTAAATATAGTAAAATATATTTAATTATATATGATATATTTTTAGAATTTAAAAAAAAAATAATTCAAGAAAATTCTAATTTCTGGGATAATAATTCTGACTCACTATAAATATCAAACATAGTAAAGTCATGTAACAAATCCAATGAATGACCAAAAAAGGCCCTGGCTGAAGTCCTAAGATATAGATATATAGATATAGATATATATATATATATATATATATATATATATATATATATATATTTTTTTTTTTTTTTTACACATAATTGGATTTATTCATAATAATAATAATTTAAATAAATCAAATATTAAAAATCATATTTTGATAAATGAAATAAAACAATAAAATAATAATTAATAGAAAACAATTTTTTTTAGATAAATCCGACTCCCAATAAATTAAACATCAAACATAGTAAAGTCATGTAAGAAATCCTATGCATGACAGCTGGAAAAAGCCCTTGCTGAAAACCAGCTGCATTTTCCTGATACTTAAACCAACAGCTCAGTCTCCGATGTTTTCATACGAGCACATATGAAGTTTCTGAGAAAACAAGGAGTGATTGTACAGATTCCCTTCTCCAATCACAGAGATGACAGGATGAAAAATGCTGCTTTGAAACGCAATATCACTGAGACCACAACAGCGGCTAATTTCAGTCCGCTGTAACACTGAGGTCAAAGTGGAGCCGTTTGATACGACAACTGAAGTTTGTCAATGGCAGAAGAGGGAAATAAACCTTCTAAAGACTGACGGCCAGTTTTCTTTAATCGGTCTGTCAAAAAAAGTTTGTCTGCACTTCACCAAAGAACCAGAAGTGTTGAAAAGGTTCATGGGAAAGCTATTGGCTATCTGTAATTAACTCATTAGTGGTGTTTGCTAAAGCATGTGTATCAGGGTGATCATTAGCTTAGCTAAATGTCAAGCTGTACTGGAATCAATTGTGAGTTGCTGCTAATGTGAGGTGTTTTAAATCAATCACTTATAACAGACTGACTGACAGTATATTTACACTGCATTGCATGTTGACAGTGACTAACAAACAATAACAGTTAGGCACATTGACATGCATTTTCCAGAGTAATGTATTTAGTAGTGGACAAACTGATAAATATACTACACTACTGTTCAAAACTTTGGGGTTGGTAAGATTTTTTTAATGTTTTTGAAAGAAGTCTCATGCTCATAAAGGCTACATTTATTTGATCAAACATACAGTATGAATGTGAAATATTATTACAATTTTAATTAACCATTTTCTATGCGAATATATAATAAAATATAATTTATTTCTGTGATGCAAAACTGAATTTTCAGCATCATTTCTCCAGTCTTCAGTGTCACATGATCCTTCAGGAATCACTCTAATATGCTGATTTGCTGCTCAAGAAACACTTCTGTTTATTATTAGTGTTCAAAACAGTTGTGCTGCTTCATATTTTTGTGGAAACCATAGTTCATTTATTCAGGATTCTTTGATGAATAGAAAGTTCAAAAGAACAGCATTTAATTGTAATATAGTAATAGAAATCTTTTGTAACATTTTAAATGTCTTTACTGTCACTTTTGATCAGTTTAATGGGTCTTTGCTGAATAAAAGTTTTATAAAAGTATTAATTTCTTAAAAATATATATATATAAATAAATTAAAAAAAGTTAAAGAAACAAAAACATCTTCTATAACACTAGAAATACCTTTAATGTCACTTCTGATCAATTTAATGCATCATGGCCGTATTAAAAAAATACTGACCCAAACCTTTGACCAACACAGTAATATGGAAGTCCGTTTTCACCACTGAATAAACAGAAACAAGGGTAACTGCAACTTCCTCACAATTCTGACTTTTTTCCTCGCAATTGCAAAGCTTACATCTAGCAATTCTGAACTTTTTCTCAGAATTGCGAAATATAATAAAATGCAAGTGTCTTTTTTTCTCTCAGAATTAGACTTTATAACTCATAATTGCAAGTTTATATCTCAGAATTCTTAGAAATCAGAATTGTGAGAAAAAAAAAAAGTCACAATTACCTTGTTTTATTTTTTATTCAGTGGCGGAAACTGTCTTCCATACAATAGTGAACTATATAGTAAAACCACAAAAGTCTTAAATCTTTTCTTTCCCATACTGTGGCTTGGAAAAAAAAAAAAAAACACGTTTATTGTCTGGTTTATAATTCATATCTTATCCCCTTCAGTTTGAACAACAAACACATGGTTTATTTGGACTGAGAATACAAGATACGCTGTAGGAGGATAAGATTCATATTAATATACATGCAGCTCCCTGATAAAGCAAAACGGACATTAAAAGTCAAGCGGAAGAAAATGAGGACGAGAGCAAGGCACAGATGAAAAGACACACAAGAAAAGCAGCGAGCATCCTCAGAGGAAAATTAACGCAAGGGTCACGGAAAAGGTTGTGACCAGGGAAACCAAAGGGGATGCAGAGAAAACATGGCGAGTTTAATGAGTGCAATAAATTAGTCCCACAAACACACACACACAAGCAGGCAGACAGATGCATGCAAGCAAAAACACACACTTTCCTGCTTTCACTTTTCTGTGGAGCAGCGGAGAAGCCACCGGTAAATATTTAATCACAGGCGATCTAATCAGATTCCCACTTTAAACGGCAACACATTCCAGCACAGCAGAAACACAAGAGCAGACGAGCAACCAGATGCCCCGTAGACCATCTCAGATCTCACCTTACCTTCTCAAGTGCTCAGAATACATGCAAGAACAATCAGGGGCAATGCAGCCTGCCAGCCTTGATATCACATTGATTGGTGTCATTGCAATTGATTATTATTATTATTGGCCTAATGTTTAACAACTCATAAAGATCACAATCTATGCCGTAAATGTCATTTTAGAGAGTCGCAGTACTTTGCCCTGTCTGACTAGATTAGCACTAAGTGAAGGGTCTATTAATAATGTAAGAGAATCGTGTACTGAACACACGTTCTCCTATTGACTTTCAGAGAGAGTGGCGATCAGACTCTCACAAACAAAGCTGCATCAAGATATATTACTGTAGTAATGAGATATTAAAGCACCAAGATTGTAATTACGTTTGGTCTAACCAAGTCAAGCGGCAACATCAAACAGTTTGGTAAATTTTAAAATTTTCAGAAACAATTTTCACTTGTTCACTTGCTGGTGAAATTCACAATTACAAAGAAATGGCAAGTAACACATTGCCATTGTTTAATTTAGTTGTTCATAAGGTGGCTCCAACTGGTCAAAACTAATTGAAAGCTGCACAATTTCATTCACCAACCAAAATGAAGAGTGTTTATTAACCTGAGTTTTGTCCATCCAAGACATAGATGAATTTGTTTATTCACGGCAACAGGTTTGGAGAAATGTAGCATTACATCACTTGCTCACCGGTGGATCCTCTGCAGTGAATGGGTGCCGTCAAAATGAGAGTCCAAACAGCTGATAAAAACATCACAATAATCCACAATTCAATTCAATTCAATTTGTTTATTAGTATAGCACTTTTCACAATACCAATCGTTGCAAAGCAGCTTTACAGAAAATTTTAAGTTTCTACATTATATTAAGGAGTAGGGTATTAGTGGTGACTATGGCAGAAATGTACAGTAAGAATCATGCAGTTAGTTACAAATTACATGTAATCAAACAGACGGTGAACACTATTAACTGCAATGATTATTTGTTGCAATTAAACTTTGCGACTGCAATTAAACATTGTGACTAAGTGAAATTTGGTAGTTTTATATGTTGTTCCAGGGTTAGCATAATCTGAGGCCACAAGTAATCCACATCACTCCACTCCAGTCCATCAATTAACACCTTGTGAAGTGAAAAGCTGCATGTTTTTAAGAAACAAATCCATCATTAAGGTGTTTTAACATTAAACCGTTGCTTCTTGTCAAAATAGGAGTCCATAATCCATAATAACTCTTCCTCCAAGTCCATCCCCTGTTGTCCTCTCACATCAAAATCCACCCACAAATTTGTTTTGAACTGTTTTGGTTTGTAAACGTTGCTTGATCCGTGCAGATTTCTCTCCTGATTCAGATGAGACAACTTTTTCCACTGCAGAACGCAGTTTTATGGATTTTAGACTTGTATTTTGTCAGGAAGCAGTGGTTTTAAGTTTAAAAACATCTTAATTACAAATTTGTTTCTCATAAACACGCAGCTTCTAGACGTTAATTGATGGACTGGAGTGGTGTGGATTACTTGTGGATTTTTGTGATGTTTTTATCAGCTGTTTGGACTCTCATTCTGATGGCACCCATTCACTGCAGAGGATCCATTAGTGAGCAAGTGATGCAATGCTACATTTCTCCAAATCTGCAATCTACATCTTGGATGGTCTGAGAGCGAGCACATTTTCAGCAAATTTTAATTTTTAGATGAACTATTCCTTTAATAATCAGATACTCACTGCTGCTGAAAAGTGTTTCGGGTTCAGACTGGTGTTCATCTAACATGCACGAGCATGAGGCAGATGATACATGAGGCAACATTTTGAGGAATGGGTTTCTCATTGAGAATGGGTAACAAATTTCTATCTGCATACTTTAGATCGGTCGTGGGCCCCGTGTCACACCTGGTTTCCCATTGACAGCAACATTGCCCAAAGTTGCCCCGTGTATCATCAGCCAAATCTGCTAAAAGATGCTGGGATTACGATCCAGCTCAAGCAAGACCTCTGGAGAGCAGGTTAGTCTATAGTGCCATCTCACTGTCCGCAGTGTATTAATTACTGGATTCAAATCATAAGTTAAATATCAACTCTTTCTTTCCTGGTTAGATAAGATTCTTACAAACTCTTTTTTCTCTCTTATAAACTCTGGTCCCACTTTATATTAGGTGGCCTTAACTGCTATATACTTACATCAAAAAATAAGTAGAATGTACTTATTGTGTTCATACTATATAGCAAAACACGTTTGCTGCCATTGAGGTGGGACATGGGTCAGGTTAGGGACAGGTTTGGTGGTATGGGTAGGTTTAAGTTTGGGTTAAAGTGTAAGGGATTGGTCAACAGTGTAACTATAAATGTACAGAAACATGCAGGTATTTTTAAAAATATAATGTAAAAACATGTATGTACCCAATAAGTGCATTTCATTAAATGATTCATTTAAATGCAAGTACAACGTAGTTAATGCCACCTAATATAAAGTGGGACCTAAACTCTTTAAAAAAAATAAATAAAAAAAAGCCATGCTTTTTCATCCATATTATATCCGAAATTAAGATTCAAATTCCAGTTCCTCTTAGTTCAGATTTTATAACTATATTGTTTTATTATTACCTCTCTGTATTTTTTGCATTTGTTCCACCAGATGATGTTGAGCCTCTAAATCAAGCAATTATCTGCTGTGCTAAAAATGATTAATCATTTTCTGAAGGGGGAAATAAGGAACAGCAGGACAAACAGAAAAAGATAAACAACACGAAGCAGATCAGATCAGCTCATGCCACACAAGCCTGATGTGCTAAAGACTGGCGTGACTATTCAAAGCCATCTGAATAGCAAATCACAAGTGACAGCTCTGTTTCACACTTAACAGTTTTGTGTTAATGTTAAATGTTAAAAAAAAGCAACTGATATGATAAAAGCATTCGAGGATGAAATAGCTTTCCATTTTGCATTTTCAACAAAACTGAACTCTTGTAAACCATTATACCAAATAAGCTTTGAATCAAAATTGCAGCTTTAAATAGGAAACTTTTTGAACACAAAAAACACAAGCTTTCACACCACACTAAACAAGCCTTTTCAATATAGGCTATTTCAATGCTAAACTAACATTTTAAAGCGTAAAACTGGAATAAAGATCATTATATTCATTCAAATCAACTAGTCAAATGTAGATCCTGAATGAAACTGGCTGGCCAAACACGTCCTCACAGGTAAATCGGTCACTTAAAACCTTATTTATAGCATGCATATCAATGAAATCAATATCCATAAATCAGCTGGTCATCACTGTAAATCAGAAAGGTGAAGGAGGGGACGCCCCTCATTTTCTGCTGAAAACGCACCATGAGAACCGAACAATGTAAATGCATCATATTATCCCGTGTATTAACATTAGGAGACAGGTGTGCTGTCAATCCAGGCCACTGACGGTGATAAAGCAGTACGGTAGCCGGTTGTATTCTCACCCACCTTTGTCATCTCACGCTCCGCGACTGATGGATGGATGTAGTTTTCGATCCGCGCAGTGAAACAACGGTCCGAGCCGCTTCAGATTCGCTCCTCCGCGGTTATTTGCGCTCAGAATAAGCGGAAGCGAGACGCTTCGGTGCTCGGTAGGTCATCTCAGCGTTGATAAAAACCGGCGCGTCGGTTGCCGCTGTCTGTCATCAGCGTTTTCACGCGACTGGCTTCACCGCGCGCGCCCGCGTATTCACGACGCACGCGCACGAATCAAAAAGTGGAGAGCCAGCCAGGGTCTGCAGTTAACTTTTGGCTCGTGAGTTAAGAAAATAAACCCGATTTTTACCAGTCACGAAGATATATCTCGTCAGATATATCTCGCAATTAATCTCAATGACAGAATAATTATTTAGACGTTTTCCCTCGCATATTTCTGGTTATTTTTGACCCTGGACCACACAACCAGTCATAAGGGTCACAATATTTAGGACAATATTTGGCCGAGATACAACTATTTGAACATCTGGAATCTGAGGGTGCAAAAAAATCTAAATATTGGAAAAATCGCCTTTAAATTGTCCAAATGAAGTCCTTAGCAATGCATATTACTAATCAAAATATTAAGTTTTGATATATTTATGGTAGAAAGTTTACAAAATATCTTTACGGAACATGATCTTTACTTAATATACTAATGATTTTTGGCATAAAAGAAAAATCAATAATTTTGACCCATGCAATGTATTGTTGGCTATGGCTAAATATACCTGTGCTACTTATGACTGCTTTTGTGGTCCAGGGATGCATTTGTACTTCTGAGGAAAATTTTTGTGAAACAGAAAGGTTCTTCAGATGTTAAAGGTTCTTTATGGAACCATTTAGACAAAAAGGTTCTTCTATGGCATCGTGAAGCACCTTTATTTTTAAGAGTGTATATTGCTGTTTTTCAAGTAATGTGTCACTAACCAGCCATATAAAAAGTAGTAAATTTGAAAGAACACCTGTCATAAAAACATTTAAAACACTGATGTTCCTCCTCGTATATATTTTGGTGGTTTAATTCCAGGGGGTATTCCAGAAAGCAGGTTCTGTGGCATACCCGGGTATGTTTAAAGGTAATAAGTGGATAAACTCAGCTTTCGCTTTTTACCAGTCACAAAGATATATCTCGCATTATTTTCTTGCATTACTTCATCCTAAAAAAACAAAAACAAACTTTTGCTTTATTCCCAGTCTAGCTTGTGCTTATTTGAACAATGCATGAAACTTGGTATTATGAGCACTTCCTGTGCCTATATGCCTCTTTAAGATAAATCGCTTGATGTATTCCCCCAAATTATAAGTCGCTTTGGATAAAAAGCGTCTGTTAAATGAATAAATGTAAATGTAAACGCTTTATCTCAATAATTACTTAGACATTTTTCCTTACATATTTCTGGTCATTTGTACTTCTGTGGTAAATTTACCATCAGTCCATATTCCCGATGTTTAATCAGCTCCGAAATGGCATACGACTCTAGTGCTATGTTCCAAATCGTCTGAATCATATACAGTAGTTTTGTGTGAAGAACAGAGAAAATGAAATCCATCTGTAACTCACCCTTTGTCCCAAATGACAAAATAATTTTGCTGTTTTTCATCTACATTTTAGTAGTCAATGTGTCACTATCCTGCCATATAAAACCTAGTAAATTTCTCAATGAAACAGCACCCGTCATAAAAATATTCAAAACATTAATGTTCCTCCTCGTATTTCTATTTTGGTGGTTTAATGCCGTGAATAACTATAGCTTTATGACAGTAAAAGATAATAGCCTTTTGTTAATTTTCAACTTCAGTAAAAAGACAAGGTGGTCTACTATTCTAACCAGCCTACTAACCAAACTGACCTCAGTTCCACCAGCTAGAAATCCACCTAGACCAGGGATCCTGCAGAGTTCATCTCCAAACCTGATCAAAATGCATGTTATTTTTTTTATTTAGTACTGTCCTGATTAAGATATTTTACATAAAAGATGTTTACATCTAATCCACAAGACACACAAAAAAAAATAAAAATAAATATAAAATAGCTGAAATTATTAAAATAACCCCCTTCAAAAGTTTGGGAACCCTTGGTTCTTAATACTGTGTGTGGTTACCTGCATGATCCACGACTGTTTTTGTTTTGTGATGGTTGTTCATGAGTCCCTTGTTTGTTCTGAACAGTTAAACTGAGCACTGTTCTTCAGAAAAATCCTCCAGGTCCTGCAGAATCTTCAGTTTTCTAGCATCTTTTGCATATTTGAACACTTTCCAGCAGAAACTGTATGATTTTGAGATCCATCTTTTCACATTGAGGACAATTGAGGGACTCAAACACAACTATTAAAGAAAGTTCAAACATTCACTGATGCTCCAGAAGAAAACACGATGCATTAAGAGCCAGGGGGTGAAAACTTTTGAACAGGATGAAGATGTCCAAATTTTTCTTATTTTGTTGAAATATCATTTTTTTCCATTTAATACTGACCTTCGGAAGCAACAGAAGATACTTGCATGTTTCCCGGAAGACAAATTAAGTACAATTTACCTTCATATTCAAATTCTAAAGGTTTTCACCCCCCGGCTCTTAATGCATCATGTTTCCTTCTGGAGCATATATTAAAATATATTATCAGGAGGAGAAAAAAAAACTAAGAGTGGACAGAAAAGAATGATGATCTGTTGTTAATTATGGAGACCTACAATGTTGTACCGCTCTGATTTACTCTTCTAATTACGTATTGCAGCCCTGTTATTATTGTTTTTCCTAATTTGCAAGTTGCTTTGGATAAAACGTCTACTAAATGTAAATGTAATGTAAATCTAATGTAAAATATTCTGACCCATAAAATGCCAATGTTGAAGCAAGTTAAACAGCATTTTTAAACACTCTTGCATCTTTAACAGTGGAGGTGTGTGCAGTTTGGCACAAAGTCAGCATTCATATGTCACACTATTTCTTTAGATAGCATGTGTCAGATTATACAACAGGTTTGTAAAGTGAACCAGGGTTATATTACCATAGAAGGTATAATCCGTGTTACAGAGCAATAAGGAATGATAATAAATGATGCTAAAATTTGTTTCAATGGTTGCTAAATTTTCTAAATGGTAACACTTTAGAATAGAGAACACTTTTTCACTATTAACTACAACTTTTCCCTCAATAAATTCCTAATTTGCTGCTTATTAATAGTAGGGTAGTTGTTAAGTTTAAGTATTGGATAGGATTAGGGATGTAGAATTAGGTCATGTTATATAAGGCATTAATATGTGCTTAATTTGTACTAATAAATGGATAATATTCTAGTAATATGCATGCTAATAAGCAACTAGTTAAGAGACCCTAGTTACCTCTGGTCTCTATATTTTGGCTCATTTTCTTTCTTTCTTTTTCCTTTATTCTATTCTTTTTTTTTTAAATTGCCCACCAGATCTTAATCTGTAGCACAAATACCGTAGTCAAAAAAAAAACAAAAAAAAAACAAAAAAAATATTCAAATATGGATCCTCACCTCCGCTATGGTTTCAGCTGTATTTCTTATCCTCCCCCTGCTGCTCATTTTCTCTCCCTTTATTTCTGTGCAGTGACTTTGTCCTTGTGGGATCAAGTATCCCAGCACACACAGAGCACTGTTAACAACAATGAGGGCTGGGTGAGACTCTGTGCATGTGTGTGTGTGTGTGTGTGTGTTTAAGTGCGGGTTGTCAGAAGAATAGATCTTGTGTATGAGTCCTGGGTGAGAATGAATGTGGATGGTGAGACTGAAACCCGAAAACAGTTAAAGATGAACAGAACTACCTTTGCTGATAGAATTCTGTGAACCTCCTGAGATGCCTCTCTCACAAGCGATCAGACAGGTTTGTGAGTCACTTAAATGAATCGGTATCTCTGTCCCATTTCAGACTCCACCCATTCACATCTGCCACTGCTTCTCACAGGATTTATCAAATAAACTGTGGGAAAACACTGCTCCCAAAATACTTGATTGTGATTGTCTAATGACAGCATTTTTTTTTTTTTTTTTGATTAAAATGAGAGAGAAAAAGAGAGGAAAATACAGTCTCTGGCTTTAATCCAGAGTTGAGGCTGCACTGTATGTTGAGTTTACAAGTCGGCATGAAAAAAAAAAAAAAAAAATTACCAATTTGCAAATGCATATTATAGGTCTTATTGTGATTGATTCATCCATGTATATATTTCTTCCATTTTTTTTTTAGACTTTGTCATCTTAAATCAAATTAATTGAATTTTCTATGAAGAAAAAGACAAATTCATTCATTCATTGGGGCTATTATGCTTCCATAACATGTCTTCTTTCAGACTAGTGTAAAGAAAAAAACAGAATCCACATTTAAGTGTTTGTTTTATTGCACTTTATCCTATTCGGAGTGTCTATATACACTAAGTGCACATAGCCCGCCTTGTTGGCAAAGGCTATTTACACTAACTTCGCCCACCAACATGTGATTGGGCTGGTCAACACTACAAAAGACACTTGTGTACCATCAGTTCTAGTCATGGCCGGATTATCCAATGGGCATTATGGGCACTGGCCCAGGGGCCCATGTGCACTTGGGGCCCAAGTGAGGGGAAGAAAAACAAATCTGAGTGTCTTTAAGTGCAAATAGCACGCTTGTTGGCAAATGGTATTTACACTAGCTCCGCCCAGCAATGTCTGGTTGACAATCAAGATTAAAAAACCATACATTTAATTCAACGGCTTCAGTGGTACAAGCAGTAGCATGTTAGACTCACAGAATTGTCTCTTGTTGCGATCGACATGGGTTCAAATCTGCCTTTTGCAGAGCTATAAATATAATTACTTACACTCTATGGGCCTCATTCATGAAATATGAGCAGAACGAACTTTTGTGTAAATCCTTCATAAACAAAGCGCTCGGCACTTTAACTTTTTACCCAGCCGTCCAATCAATGGTGGAGGGGCAGGACAAACGGTATACCGACCAACCGCCCTACTTGTACAATGACTGAACAACAATAGAGAAGTTATTACACGTTTAACTATCAAATCTGAAGTTTACGAAGCGTTTGTGAATCCGGAGGAGAGTTTTCGGGAAGGTCTGTTTTACACGCAGATTACTTTGAATTTACTCACATAAGTTTCATGAATGAGGCCCTCTGTTATTATTGGATTCAGTTAATGTACAAAATACTGAGGTGCAAATAGTCTCTGCCAATATAAAGTATAGATAGCATAATTACTATTTACACTTATTGCAAAGATTGCTGCTGGTCCAGGAAAGCATTGTTGCAATCATGTGATGTAAATCCTGTACGATAGAGGATGCGATCATAGGCTGTAACCTGTCAGTAAATCCACTATAAGCTAGAGGTATTTCCAGCAAATAGTACCCTATAATTCAAAACCTTGATTGTGCTCATATATGTGTGTGTGGGTGTGGGGGGGCCCGACAAGACATTGTGTCCAGGAGCCTCTGAATTCTTAATCCAGGCCTGGTTCTAGTGGCGTAGATGGTAAGGCATGTATTTATAAACACGATCGACCTGAGTTTGAATCCACCTTTTGCCAAACTATAGTCTCCCTTTATCTCATATCACATCGGAAAGGCATTTATTTTCAATAAAAATTAAGGAAATAATCAAAAAGTTGAAAATAAAGTATCGGGTAGGGTTAGGGTAGGTGTAGGGAGGGCTATATTGTCCCAATAAGGTGGCATGCATTTAATAATTTGAATGAAAATTATAATTTACACTCAATAGGTTATTGTGTACTGTTTTATAATGTAATACAATAATGAAGTGCAGATAATTGCCACTATTTGCAAGTAGTATAAATAGCAGAAAATCTTGCTATTTTAACAGTGTAAATACAATCTATAGCTATTTGCACTTAGTGTAAATAGCATCTGCCTTATCTATTTGTTGTGCATCTTTTTCTTCCACACTTTTTCCTTCCACTCAACTTTCTGTTAACATGCCTGGATACAGCACTCTGTGAACAGCCAGCTTCTTTGGCAATGAATGTTTGTGGCTTACCCTCCTTGTGAAGGGTGTCAATGATTGTCTTCTGGACAACTGTCAGATCAGCAGTCTTCCCCATGATTGTGTAGCCTAGTGAACCAAACTGAGAGACCATTTTGAAGGCTCAGGAAACCTTTGCAGGTGTTTTGAGTTGATTAGCTGATTGGCATGTCACCATATTCTAATTTGTTGAGATAGTGAATTGGTGGGTTTTTGTTAAATGTGAGCCAAAATCATCACAATTAAAAGAACCAAAGACTTAAACTACTTCAGTCTGTGTGCATTGAATTTATTTAATACACGAGTTTCACAATTTGAGTTGAATTACTGAAATGAACTTTTCCATGACATTCTAATTTATTGAGATGCACCTGTATTTATAAAAACTGTTAACTGTTAACATTATTCATACTGTCTGTTGACAGTATTTTCTGATTTATGGACAGATAAAAAGCTACATCTAAAATGTCAACAAGCAAAACAAGAATTTTGAATTTTTCCAATGTTCAAAGCTAAATGTATGCAAATTTGTGCATATTCAATTAGATAATGCATCATTTGCATATTTAATATTTTAGAAAAACTTGCTTACGTTTAAATAGTATGTGCAACAGTATGCAAATACAAATATTTCAAACACCGATGTCACATGACCACTATATTGCATGTTTAATTCAGCGTGTACCATCCATTTATCGTCACGGAAATAAAACTGGTCCTTTTTTGATCCAATTTTGTCTAAAAAATACTTTTTAAGTCTAATCAAATAAGTCTAAAAAGAGATAAAGGTATTTCTTCCTCTTCATTCCTCACTGGAAATGGAAGGCCATATTGAGTGCATTGCATTGTGGGACACAATATGCATGGAAGCAATAGACTAGCAATATGGTATTCCAAATGTTAAATATGTACTGTGCAAGATTCTGGATGTGCATCTCATTTCCTTTCCTCAAGGAAATGATGCAAGGATGATATTTGAGGACAGAGGTATCAAAACAAGACCTGTTTACGAAAAAGCATATCCTTATTTCATGCATTGTGCACAGGCTGTATAATGCACATTTCAGCTAAAGCAGAAGATCATCTGGGTATTCAATGCATACAAAAAATACTGCAACAGTATGACTAGAGTGATAGTATTAGTAAGTTATTACGAATGCAGCCACAGTCCTGTATTATGCAGCGTAATATCAATCCGCCTTCACTGTCACAGCACAGCTTGTACCAGACACACTCGCTCACATACAGAGCAGCTTAGCATTCCCATTGCATCAATAAAACCTTTACGTCGCTCCCAAATGAGATGGAATGGAGATGAAAAAGGAAATCTAGATTAAGACCAGCAGCCAATCTTCATAATGAAGGCCAGTCTGGTGTCGGCCACAACTTACATCCAGCCAGGGCCATTCAGACCAGCTTATCTATGAAAACACCCCACACATCATCCTCTTCAGATCGGCCGCACACACATCTCTGGAAATAATCCTCTCAACTCAGGTTGATTTCAGCAATGGGTCTTGAAGTACCATAAAGCTGTGGTGAATGGATTGGGGGCTCTTTGACACAATGGAGCAGTTCATGACATGAAAACAAATCGCTGGAGTCGGGATTTTGCTCTGCCGATAAGAAAATTATTTTCTGCAGGGTATAATTAACTCTGACCTTGTTTTTATTGACCTTTCTCTACGAGGATCCTCCCAATTCAATTAGACCATTGAATGAAATGGACTTTGATAGATCTTAATCTAGCAAATAAAGCATATCAAGATTCAGTGTCAGCCTCTCATTAGTATATAACCTTATCTACAATCAGAGCATGGTGGTATGTGCATAAATTAGATCAAGGTGTTCATAGATTAAATGCAATAAATAGTACACTTCTTTTCTTAGGTACAATTAACAGAAAACACCCGGGCTGGAAAAACCGATCTGAAGTAGGAGTGCACATGCGCATTTTTGACGTCACCAAAATAGCAGCACTCGTGAATATTTTTGAAAACTCAAGATACAGATAAACTTTTTACATGTAATTTGTCTTTTTAGCATTGCAGGACTGGATGGTAGAGAGGGGTGTGGTTGCTGATGGTTTCACTCTCACCTTACAAGATGTAATGTATGGAATAACCAAAGAGTGCTCTGTTTTATATGATTTAAATTAATATTACATTCTTAGCAAAATGCTTTATACATAAATATAGATGTTTTAAATCTCCACCTTTGTTTACTGTATTTAGAAATGATCTAAAATACTTCTCAGATGCCTTTAGTAAAATGAAAAATCAAAAGCCATTAAAACTGTTTGTTTGTATTATATAACTTGTAATTATATTTTCTTTATATATATATATATTTATTTTATGTTTTATTATGTTTCTTGGAATGTTATGTTTTGTCTGGAATTAACATGGTTCCATTGTGTTGAACCTTCCATACCAGATTCTTTTTTGTACACTAAATAATGCCATATTGTTGTATTCATATTTTGTACTTAATTAAAAAAAAAAAAAATAATAAATTATATATATAATTATATAATATATTCACACACACACACACACATATATATATGTGTGTGTGTATATATATATATATATATGTGTGTGTGTATATATATATATATATACACACATATATATATATATATAAACATACATATAAACATACATATATACATACATATATACATACATACATAGATATATATATACATACATATGAGGGGCTATGAGGGGCCGTACAAGCCATAATTCATTCTGGCACTCTCACACACATATATTCTCCTCTCACACACATACATTCTCCTTTCACATACATATATATAGAATGTATGTCTGAAGAAAATATATGTATGTAAGAGAAGAATGTATGTATGTGAGAGAGAGAGAGTATAGTGGAAACGGAAGGCAGGTAGCAAGCAGTGTTGCCAAGTCCGCGGTTTCCCCTCGGAATTGGTCTACTTTAACTCTTTCCTCGGGATGTTTTCATGTCCGCGGGTTGAGGTTGCGACCCCAATAATGTGATATTTAGCCACTGGAATGCGACTTTTACTAGGGGAACCCCGCCAAAGAAATGTGCCTTTTACCCCCGAATACGAATTTTACCAGGGGATCCCCCCTGAAAAGCAATTGGGCTACGTTTGCGTTAGTTTTGAGTAGCAATTGGGCGGGTTTTGCTGTGAAAACCTGGCAACCCTGCTAGCAAGCACACTCGACTCGGGCCGATTCTGGCCGAAATGCGGCACTGTCGACTCAGTCTCGGCATCGATGAGAAGATAATGGGCCAGAGCCGCGCCGACTCTACAAAGCACTTCTGGCTTTTTCTCTATGGGTCAATCTCGGCTGAAAGCTGTTGTATGTGCGGCAGGTCCGCTCTCGGTGTAGGTGTGTGTAACTGCGTTCGGCCCGAGTTCTTCTGATCACAGACGGGCCGCTGATAGAAGAATGAAGGAACTCAGCTGAATCAGAAAAAGATCTCTCGGTTAACTTTAAATCCTGAGGAGCGTTCGGCGGCACAGTTCTCAAGAGGAATACTTCAGCTGCAAAAGGTAAGTTATTTAAATTATTTAATGCGCAATCTAGTGTTGTTTGAGGTTTTAAATGTCACGAAGAGTTTTTCGATGGTTCCTATTAGGAGGTTTGCAATGATAACATAACGTCAGAAAAACCATTCGGTTCCGGAGATAATATGATGAGTAGGCTACGGTCTCTTTAGAATAACAAGAAGTAATTTTTTAATATAAAAACGATGTGCTGTATCCAGCTGTATCCAGTGACGATAATGTTAGTTAATGAAATTATAATGAGTTAAATTCCATTTTGTTTGCTAGAATTCATTCGATTCGTCTTTTTCAACGAGTGCTATTGAATCATAGGAGCAGGGTTGCCAGGTTTTCACAGCAAAACCCGCCCAATTGCTACTCAAAACTAGCCCAAAACTAAATCCAAAGACTTAAACTACTTCAGTCTGTGTGCATTGAATTTATTTAATACACGAGTTTCTAAATTTGAGTTGAATTACTGAAATAAATGAACTTTTCCACGACATTCTAATTCATTGAGATGCACCTGTATATGCCTTATGATGTGATAAAAATCATGCTGGACATATTTTACTGTGGTGGGGATTATGATGAGCAAACAAATTGAAAAAGTTTAATCTGAACACTTTATATATGTAATCTGACATCTTTTTTTGTTTGTTTTTTACAGAAATTCATAACTGCTGCATGAGTTTATGCATGAACATTCATCAAACATAAGGTGCGAATTCTGGGTCTGGTCCTAATGATTGTAAAAAACTGTAATGCATAAGATTTAATAATTACCTTACAATATATATTTATACATATATTTCAAAGCTGCAATTTGGAAAAACTTTCAAGCTAAATCTGCTGAAATGCAGGTGAAGGGGACTATGAAGAGGTGGCTCCAGCTGATCAAAAGGGCGGACTTCGGGAGGCAGACACACTCTGTGAGTTTAAAAGTCCCATCTCTTTTGCCTTGCATACACATGACACACTATCACATTTCTATAATTCAAATCCCTTAAAGGATCTTTATGCTGCACCAGTTAGGGTAAGCATCAACATTTCCCATAATATCTAATGTACTTGTTAATTTGTAAGAAGAATGACATCAATGCTTATATTAGTCGCTTATATACTGACTCACCCTTATCCCTAGGTTACAGTAATCAGCTGATCCAGTCGGTATCCAGACCAGACGGTGGATCTGCACCCAAGAACGACCACAGCACATCCCTGACTGTCAGCGGAGACCATATCAATTAGATGACAGATCCCTGTGAAGACCTCATTGATGGCCCCAGCAAAGATCCTCAGCAAAGACAACAAGAACCAGACAAGCCCTCTGCACAGACCCTTTTTACCAACTTCACCTGCTGGAATGATTTTTCTTCAAGCAGAAGAAATTGGATGAAATATTCTGAATGATATCAATCCGCAGTCTGACTTGTGATGCAGCCTGGAATAAATCACACCACGTTCATTCGTTTGGCCAGAGGAGAACTGGTTTCCTGACTGAGCCTGGTCTTGTGTGGGTTTGGGTTCGGGTTCCTTGTCACTGTTGCCTTTTGTCTTGCTTAGTTGAAGACTCCTAATATTCAGCAATATTACTGACTTGACTGCACTGACACCATTTGATAAGAACTGAACTGAATTATGACACAATTTTTTTATATATATATATATATATATATATATATATATATATATATATATATATAAAATTTACTTGTAACTTTGTGGTTTAAAAAGTGTGTTAATGTTTATACTGTAGTGCATTTGTTGATTGTTAATATATATTTCTATTAAAGTACTTTAATCTTTTTAAATGGTTGTATTTGTGTTTCACTGCTGAATTACATTTAGCCGTTTCTGGGCCACATTTTGCCTGGGGACCAAGCTGAGTCTGAGCCACATAAAATAATATGTCACTCTAAGTATGCGGGCCAGATCTGGGCCACGTCAATAAATAAGAGTCATTTTACAGGGCGTGGGCCACATCTGAGCCAGAGGAAATTGGTTGTGTGTGGGCCATTTTTGGGCCGGGGACCCAGCCAAAATTGGTCCAGAACTTAAGCAAGGTTGTGGCCCAGACAAATTTTGCAATCCAAAAGACATCCATATAAGGACTCCAATGTAGTTACTGCTGCTCTATTTCTTGAAACCTGGATACCAAAAAAAAAAAAGGTAGATATGTATGTATGTGAAAGGAGAATGTATGTATGTGAAAGGAGAATGTATGTATGTGAAAGGAGAATGTATGTGTGTGAAAGCAAAAATATATGTATGTGAAAGGAGAATGTAAGTGTGTGAGAGTGCCAGAATGAATTATGGCTTGTACGGCCCCTCATATATATACACATATATATACATACACATATATACATACACACACACATATATATATATATATATATATATATATATATATATATATATATATATATATATATATGTTTTTTATTTTTATTGTTTTTTTTTTTACTTTCACTTTCTCTATACCTAGTGAATTGACTGACTTTCACCGGCATAACTCTTGCGCAAAGTTTGCGCGTTGGTTGCTTGTGTTACTTGACCCTTCCCCCATAATTTAAAATGTTTATAGGCCACATATTAGGCACTTTTTTTTAGGTTTTTAATGTTTATTATTCAATGTTAATAAAAGTGACAACGGGAGTTAAAAACAGGGGGGTAATATTTACATTTACATTTATGCATTTAGCAGACGCTTTTATCCAAAGCGACTTACAGTGCATTCAGGCTATACATTTTTATTTTTTTTTTATCAGTATGTGGATACCACATTTGACATTTTTTTATCAGATGTAGTATAATTTGTAATACAATTAATTGTATAATAACCAATGAATAGTTTCCCACATTTTATATTGTTGTTCGACAATGTTTTTTTTATTTTTTTTTTTATTTTGCTTTGCCCCGAAATGCAACACAAGTCTTCGGATGGAAGAAGCTCGTTTTATCGCTTCGTACTGATACAGAGACTCTGGGTTCGGACCATAAGGTAAACTCATACGATTATTCCATGTAAACACCACATTTACCGGCTTTACGTGGTGAAAGTGAAACTTTAATGATGCATAGTGCTTAAAGCCACGTTAAAATTAAATGTTTACGACCACATGAAGCTGTAAAGCATATAGATTGAGGATTTCCTAGAAGCAAGGATAAAATAACATTTTGTGTAACCACCCTAACAAAATTATAGCTGAAATGTGATACTTTGTTCACTAAAATAAGTTTAATCTTACCATATCCAAAAACTCGCTCTCTGTTAATTGTTATTTAATAGATTAAATGCACTGGAATATTATTGAATAGTACGTGGGGATTAGGGGTGGGAATCGCAGGGTACCTCACGATACGATATTATCACAATACATGGCTCACGATAACGATAATATCATGATACAGCGATTCTGCGATAATCGATATATTTCTAGAAAATCCTATAATGATATATCACGATATCTGTCTAAACAAAATGCCTGTGAAAAGGTTAAGTGCAAGTTTTCTTTCTTTATTCAAGTCCAAACTGTTAGAAAACAGCAAAAAAAGTTCTGTAAATCAATTTGAACATGTTGAGTAAATTAATAATTTTATTCTTGGACTTATTAAAAGGTTACACTTTTCTTTTTCTCTGTGTGTAAACAAACACATTTAACTGCTTAACTTATATAGCCTCTCTCTCTCTCTCTCCATGTAATATATATATATATATATATATATATATATATATATATACAAACCTGGTACATTTCAAAATTTACCTGGAGTGCTTTCTCAACCTTTCTACTCCTCTCATCATAAAAACGGAGCCCCGCACGGAAAAACAGCCGTTCACATCGCGTCTTTTGCGCGCTCGGGTTGGTTATTTCAAATGTAGACGCGCGGCAAGCACACACACACTGCACACTTCTGCGCCGCATTACGGCTCTGACAGTGTTTTGTCTCGTCCTCCATGCCATAGCTGCAGATTTATGTTTCTGCTGGTCGGTGCCCACTGTTCACACTGCAAAACGCGCACTTGTAATATCTGAGAGAGATGGAGAGCATCCAGTTTTTTTTTCACATAAAACTGGACGCACCGGCGGCGCTCTCTCTCTCATATAGTGAGGGAAATCCACCTGCGATCCGAGCGGAGAGGTTCGGCTACTCATGAACTGAATATGCGCTCTGCAATAATAACGTGATCGGTGCCTATGGTCCACGCTGATAACTGTTCCGGGGCAGTTTTTTAGTTTTCATCTCCATAAACGTGTATATAGCAGTAGAGCAGTTCCTCGTGCTTCCCCATCTTCATAGAGAACGCGCTTTATAATAGTTGCTCAGAGCGCTCTTGGAAAGAATGTGGAAATGGCGCGGCCGCGATTTCCACGCATTTTTAGACGCTGGGAGCAGGAAAATGTATTTAGAGCACCTTATTGTATTAATTAAAATATCGATATTTGGCGCCAGAT
Source organism: Spinibarbus caldwelli (assembly GCA_039654775.1). Taxonomy (NCBI): domain Eukaryota; kingdom Metazoa; phylum Chordata; class Actinopteri; order Cypriniformes; family Cyprinidae; genus Spinibarbus; species Spinibarbus caldwelli. Next base: position 4,549,531 of record CM077220.1, on the reverse strand, counting down.
ATCGATTATCGTATCGCATGGAGAAGGATCACGATATATCGCCATATCGATTTATTGTCCCACCCCTAGTGGGGATATGTTTTTAACTAAAATATTCATATTAATCAAGGATTTATTGACTTTTAATGCACCTTATTTCGAAATGTACAGAAATACGTGCTTTCAAATGTCCTTTAGTTATTTCATTTATTCGCTATATTATTTATTACTAATGTCTCATTTCAGTTTTAGTTTGGCTCTAGTTTTGTCCAGTTTATATGAAAAGGGTCATGTAACGTGGATTAAAATTCATATACAGAGTAAATCCTTTTCTCTGAACACGTTAAAAATAAGTTTGAGAAGTTGTCGGGAGCGCGCTGGTGGTGACGCCGAAGGCGAGCGACAGTGCTGCTGTAGTTCCTTTATAGCCTAAGTTTAGCTTTTAAATTCTGGCGCTTGTATTTAGGCTTCAAAATTCGTCAAAGTTATATTATTTTGTGAAGATTATCTTGATAGACAAAACGTGCAAGTTTCATGAACTATGATTGAACACAGAGCTTATTTTTTGCAATAATCCAAAAGCCTATGGAAAAATCCTATTGGCTTTTTGTCGAGGGAACCAGTTTCATGCTAACAGCCGATCCGCCTACAAAGTGACGTCATAGTTCCCCCACTCTATATCCAGGCTTAAATCCCTGAAACCCACAGCTGACCGCTGAGAAGAACGGCTGGCCTTCATCTACTGTAAATTCATCCTAACGCTCCCCCTACTGGAGCCAACCGAGATGTACACACAATCAACAGACAACAAACGACACATACAGACAGAGCCGATTGAGACGGTTTATTCTGGGTTTTTCGTTTTAACTTTTAATACTCTTTGTTTGAAAAGCGAATGAGGAAAATGGAGACCCACAGGAGACAGAGAGGTGATCACAAGGCGATCTAAAAGGTCAGTGAAACACTTTTACCCAGAAATCACATCATGATGGATAATAATCAACAAACAACATCTGTAACTGAAATTATTTAAATAAAGCCAATAGAAACTAGACCATATCCTTAAATAACGACAAGGCCTGCCTGAGGATGAAGGTATCAGAACCTTCTGCCTCCTTCCAAAACTTCCAGAACATTCCAAAACTTCCTCGATCTCCTCACACGCTGCTCATAAAGGAATAGTTCCCCTAAAATAAAAACTGTCATCGTTTACTCGCGTTCAAAACCATAATGTTTTTCTTGTCTAAACAAAATAAAGTTATGAAGTCTTATATAATACTTAAGTGAAAATTGGGACGTTCCCACCACGACTATAACGATAACACACAGAGAAACAATTTGTTAACTTTTTCAGAACTTTTTTTTTTCTTTCCAGAACGTTAAAAAGCATTGATAGCCAATCAGAATCCACCCATTGTTAAAGCGCGCGAACATTTAAAGCGGCAGAAGACAAAGGAAGCGCGCGCTTATAATAAACTGAACGTTATTGTCCGTTGGTGTAGACGCTAATATAGTTATCGTTCTTGTGAACGGGCCTTATTAGGGTCTGTTTTTCGCAAGCTGTTATATCTTCAAAGCAGAATATGAAGTTATATAGACTTCTTGACAGACCCTGGTCAGCTGATTTAGACATACAGAATATCATAAAAGTTTGCAGTGACGTGAGGGTGAGTAAATGATGACAGAACTTTATTTTTTGAGTGAACTATTACGCTTTAAATTACAGGTGTGTGAATAACAAAACTCAAATACTGTCTTGTACCTGGTGCTTACAGTCGGTTTTAAGGCAAACCTGGTTTTCATTTAGCTCTTTGACTAGCAGAAACCTTTCCGGTCAGTACAACACTGCCATAACATCTTTAAGTTCATTTACTGGCTTTTGTTGATAATTTTGCCACAAACTCTCCAAATAACCGTGAAGACGTACATCATAAACGATATTAAGGGGTAAACATGACAACACAACATACAGAGACACCATGTTCTGTGTAGAGATTATTCAGTTGTTCTCACAGTTTCATATTAAGACGACACTAGACAGCAGTAGTGCTTTTGGAGGTCTTAAAATAAAGTACAGACTTAACGAAAAGGGGGGGGGGACATATTAATGTCTGTCGAATAAACACAGCATGCATCTTCATAAGCACTCTTCAGCATCAACAAGCACACTTTTTAATATATCTTTTACCATATTGGAAGGTTTTATTTGGCACAGAGAGGGAAAATTGGGCTTAGCGTGCGAAACTCAACATGAAACGGTGTTTATAACCCATTTTACGTTTACATTGTGACTGCAGCTTTTTGACTGTTTCCAGCCTGGATGACATCATCTGAAAACGAAAGTCGTTTTAGAGGCAGAGCAAGTTATATTTCAATGAAAGATCCTAAACTGCACTGAAGAATCATTCACAAAAACGTGAATTAGGAACATAAATAGGGTTGGTTTAATTCCATGCTGACTTTAGACTCATCATTTCAGATGCATATAGGAGGGTTTGGCATCCAAATTGGACACAAGTGACAGCGAGATTAAAATCCCCCGTTACACGTCCTTTACAGGGTGAATGTAGTACAAATATAATGTTAAAGCTAGCAGACAGACAAACAGAGAGGGGAAACGAGGGATATTATTAACACCCTCATAGATTGAAAGCTACATTTGGGGGCTTAGAGAAAATGAGAGGAGAGAGAAAAATGAGAGGAAAGAAAGAGAAAAAGAAAGACATTCAGAGCGTTTATAAATCGCTCTCTCCATAGAGGGCGCTGGAGAAGGAGATGTAATCCAGGGCTCCAAGGGCCGCCTCGGGGCCGACATACTTTGTCATGCGGCTGATGCAGTACTCGGCCTGCTCAGGTGGGAGTTCACGACGAAGCTCCTCCACGGTGATGTAGGGCTGAAGGACAAGAGGAGACATTTTTACACCAACCCTCACTGTGTTTTTGTACTAAAATTGGTACTAAAACGTGTGCAAATAAACAGAGTGTAATTAATTCTGAATTCTCCCAGACAATATGGCAGGTTGTTTTAACATTTAATCCTTAAAACTTACTTGTAGCTATTCTATTTTTTAACTACTAGTATCTATTCTATTAGGTATTAGTACTTATTCATTAGGTACTAGTTCTTATTTATTAGTTACTAATACTTATATGGCAAGCCACTTTAACATTTGATCCTTAAAACATACTAGTATCTATTTTCGGAACATTTTATTTTAAGGTGTCCTTGTTACACGTTACATGCACTTACTATTATAATAACAATAAATTATGCATAATTGCATGCAAGTAACCCTAAGCCAAACCCTAATCTTAACCCCTAACCATGTAGTAAGTACATGTAGTTAATTAATATTACTCGGTACTTAAATGTATAATTACACTGTAACAGGGACACCTGTTACAATAAAGTGTAGCCCTATTTTCATGCTACTAGTACTTAATTTGTAGATACAAGTATCTGTTCCATTAACTAATAGTACTTACTCATTAGCTACTAGTGCTTATTCTTTAGGTACTACTACCTTTTTAAATGATACTAGTACTTATTCATTAGCTACTAGTTCTTTGTTTTTATTAGATACTGGTACATTCATAAGATACTAATACCTATTCAGTTACAGTATCTAATAATAGGTAATAGTATCTAAAAAAAAAATAAGTACTACTATCTAATGAATAACTACTAGTATATAAAAATATGGAATACACAACTGGAATACATACTAGTGAGAAGTGAATTGCTATCTAAATGACAGATCCCCGTAGAAGTGGCAACAATGTGAAATGTTTCTAGCAACAATAGAATAGTTAATAGTCACTAGTGAAATAAGTACTAGTATCTAATCAATAGGTACTAGTATCTAGTTCACAGGTACTAGTATATAAATAAATAAATACTAGTGTATTTAATCGTTAGATACTAGTTCTACATATTTGTACCTTTTAAATGGTGCTTATTATGAGATATTATGACTTATTGATTAACAACTAATACTTATTGAATAGATACTAGTACACATTTATTAGAGACTAATACTTATTCCAGATGTTACTAGTAAGATTTTATTTTACTAGTTAGATTTTTAATTGGCCTCTACAGTGCCAATTCTGACTAGTCATAACCTAAGAAGAGTAAAAAAAATCAGTTGTGACTAGTTAGATAAGAATGGTTACTAGTAACAATTACACTGATAAATAAGTACTAGTGCCTAATGAATAACTATTAATTTCTTTTAAACAGATACTAATATCTAATGAAAAGTAATAATAGTTTATATGTGTACTAGTATTTAATGAATGCCTAACTAGTAATATTTAAAAAGATAGCAGTCACTATAGGATTACATAATAGTCAGAACAGAAAAGTTGATATGTAAATGACAGATCCCTATAGAAGTCAATGGCAAAAATTGTAAATGTGTTACTACAAGTAATGACAGAATAGTCACTAGTCACTCTTAAAACAAGTACTAGTATCTACTCAATAGGAACTAGTATCTAATGAATAAGTACTAGTATCTAATGAATAAGTACTAGTATCTTTAAAAAGATACAAGTACCTAAACAATAAAAACTAGTAGCTCAAGAATAAGTTCTAGTACCTAAAAGTAGCTAAAAAAAAATCACTAGTAGCATGAAAATAGATACTAGTACATTTTAAAGGCTTAAATGTTAAGTTAGCTTGCCATACAGACACACATGGATTAAAGAGCAGCAACACTGGATGTTGAGCTCACCTTGTCGGAGGCCAGAATCTTGAAGGAGGCCATGACCTGTTCGGCAGTGTCGGTTTCAGCAGTCTCGCGTGTCATGAAGTCGATGAAGGCCTGGAAGGTCACCACACCTGTGTTGTTGGGGTCCACCAGGGTCATGATGCGGGCGAACTCCACCTCGCCCTGACAGAAACAGCCAATGAGATTCAAGATATCACATTTACTTTTGTGCTTATTGGTGTCCAGCAAAGCACCTACTGAGATTTAAATTATTCATGGTTGAGATAGGGCTTGAGCAAAACATAAATGATTCAGTATGAAAGAGAGGTGAAAGAGAGGTTTTCTGCAAAGTCGTGCTTAACTAAAAATAAATAAGCCTTTAAAAATGATGTAAAAATAACAATATTTTATATATATATATATATATATATATATATATATATAATGTGTGTGTGTGTGTGTGTGTATATATTATTTGTTATTTATTCTAACAAACTAATTTGTTTAATGTTCAAAACAAAAATATTCAAATGTGGGCTTACATTTTTGGACATTAATTAATCATTTGTTTATAATCAATGATTTATTTATGTTTTGCTTATTTTTTTTTAAAGTATGTTTCCAAAAAATATACAAAAATGTATTTATTCTGTTGCCAAAATATTTGAGAATTTAAAAGAAATCTTAATTTGAAACTACTGCTCAAATGTATTGAGTGTTTTAAAAAGGAATTAATACGTATATTCAGCAAGGATTTATTAAATTGGTTATTAAATGTATTAAAATAAATGCTGTTCTTTTGAACTTTCTATTCATCAAAAAATCCTAAAAAATGTACTACCGTTTCCACAAATTTTTGAAGTAGCACAAGTGTTTTCAACATTGATAATCAGACATGTTTCTCGAGCAGCAGATCAATATATTAGAATGATTTCTGAAGGATCATGTGACGCTGAAGACTGGAGTAATGATGCAGAAAATTCAGCTTTGATCACAGGAATAAATTACATTTTACATTATATTCACATAGATAGCAGTTATTTGAAATTGTAATAATATTTCACAGATTTTCCTGTTTTTATAAAAAAAAAAAAAAAAAAAAAAAAAATGCAGCCTTGGTGAGCAGAAGAGACTCAGTTTTTAAAAACATAAAATAATCATACCGCCTCCAATCCTTTGAATTGTATGTGCATGTAATTTGGTCAGGATGAAGGATTTTGTCACAGTGCATTGGTAATATCGATACAGAAGGTGTTTTATGTGAGTGGGCGGAGTTTTCTCGTCACTCACCAGATCGTAACCCATGGATATCAGACATGCGCGGAAATCGTCGGGGTCCATCATGCCGTTTCTCTTCTGCAAGTTAAAAACAATTGTGAATCCCCTTGCATACGGTCAGATGTGAATGTGGATGTGCGTCTCACTGACCCTGTCGAAGTGGTTGAAGGAGGCTCTGAACTCATTGAGCTGCTCCTGGCTGATGCCCTTGGCATCGCGGGTCAGGATCTGGTTCTCCACCTCGTTGATGGTGCGAGCGATGGTGGTGAGCAGCTGCTCCCAGCCCACACGGATGTGCTGGAAGAGGCAATGATGGATGATGCCAGAAACAGAGCCATCGTGAATTGTTGCAGGCTCTTGAACATTCATCATTCCTCTCATAATGCTTACTGTTCTGTGTATTTGTTATGCAAGCTCTGTTTAATGGTTTTATTTTTGGGTAAGGCATTATACAAATAAAACTTAATATTATTATTAAACTAAATATTATGAACGCATCACTAAAACAATAGCAGAGACCAGAATAATCATTAATGCATAGTAAAAATAAAAAAGAGTAAATGAGCTTTCGCTTGTTTGCTGTTTCCAGATTTTTTTTTTTTATTCATTATAGTTTTTCTATTTAAATTTAGCTAAAAATGTATTTTAAACAATGAACAGAAAATTAAAAACATATTTGCCCTTTAACTGTCACCCCCATTTTTGAACATAGACGTGAAAGTGCCCTATCCAAATGTAAACTGTTATAATTCATGAACGAATATGATTTTGAAGTACCATTTCCATGGTAATGCAATGTACGATTTTAAAATGGCTTTCACAGGATGAATTTTGAGGTTTTAAGTTTTCAAGTGATATATAATTTATGATGATTTCTAAAATGTGATAGAGAAAAAGGCAACAGAAAGATTTTTTTGTGACAAAGGTCAGAACTCCTGTTATGATGTAGATTTTTGAGGTGCACTCTTACTGTTCCTACATAATTTGTAGCAAAAAACAGTGGTAAAATATCTGTTTAGGAGTCTTAGACCTCAGACAACATGCAAAACTACCAACATTTGCTATTAGTTTGATCGCAACATATAATCATTGCTGTTAGTAGTGTTCACCGTCTGTTTGATTACATGACATTAACTAACTGCTTGATTTTTACCGTACATTTCTGCCATATGGACATCAACTTGAGATAGTCACCACTGATAAACTACTACTAAATATAATGTAGAAACTGTAATTTTCTGTAAAGCTGCTTTGCAACGATTTACATCGTGAAAAGCGCTATACAAATAAACTTGAATTGAATTGAATTAGACCTTTCAAACGATATATAGTTTGTATTTTGACTTTTTTACCTTCGTTTTTATATTTTAAATAAGATATAGTGCTATTATCAGGATTACTGAATTAAAACCAGAAAAAAAAAATCAAATTTTAATTCTGCTTTTTTTTTAATTTAAATTCAATTCAGTAATTCTTTAATTCAGTTTACTTGGTGTACTAAAATAAATAAAACTAAAAATGAAATAAAAGTTAATAAAAAAATATTTAGAAATAAAAACATGATTTTTTTGTGATTCATAATAAATTTACTATTTAAATTGTGTTAAAAAACATTAAATAATTATTTTAAAATAAACAAAATCAATAACATTAAATACATATCTGTTATGGAAAATTGCTTTTTTTTTTTTTTACTTTAGCTATATTAGCTATATTTTAAATGAAGGCATTCCTCTTGAATTTATGTCAATAAAACGGTAGGTTCCCACTGTTACAGCTTACCCCGCTATAGGACCAATGCATGTTTTAAATTATCTTTTTAAAAGCTTTGCTTTTGTGAAGACTTTAAGTTGTGTATCTGTACAAAAATTGATTTTAAAATATAAATCCAGCCTGTCAAATATTCACAGGTAGCATGAAACTAGTCCTGGTCGCCCATGTAACACAAAACAAAATTTTGTGATTGTTCTGAAAATGAAGGCTGTGTTTGTAATGGAATACCTCCATGGTGTAGTTAGTGTGTTTGTTGTCAAAGATGAGCGCCTCCTGAATGAGCTGGTGATCTCCCTCCAGTTTGTCAATGTTGGATTTGTAGTTGATGATGTTCTGCTCGTACTGCTTCAGATTATTCATCTGTTCTTCCAGAGAGCCGGTGATATCCACCGACACATGACCGATCTCCTAATAACAGCAAACCGACAGAGAGAGCTGGTGAACAAATGTGCATTAGAAGAGAAAGAAAAGTCTGTAAATAAAAAAAGGAATCGGCAATGTCAAGAAGCTTAACCAAGCAAAATCATACTTAAAAAGGAATCAAACTAAAAGTAGCTAGTAACTACAACTAAAATTATTTAAAAAAAAAAAAAAAAAAAAAAAACATTTTAACATTTTAATTAAAATTAATGTTACCTGAAATACAGTAAAAAGTAAATAAAAAATAAAAAATAAATAATAATAAAAAAAAACCCCAAATTAATTTATTCTATTTAAGCTACCTGGCAAGGAAGCATTTTAATTTAGTTAAATTGATGCTTTACTTTTAGTTACTTCCCAAAACTGATTCCCTTGAAAGCTAAGTTTTCAGAAATTAATGGAGGCTTGAGGCAAAAGTGCCACTAAAATGAACAAAAATGCCCCCCAAATTCAAAATATAGGAGCAAAAAAAAAAAAAAAAAAATGCCCCAGACCAACTAAACTAAATCCATTATGGCTGTCAAGATTAAAGTGAAATTAAAAATAAATAATAATAATAATAATAATAATAAAAATGACTAAAATACAACACAAAATTACCAAAACTTTAACTTAAATTATAATGAAACCAAAAATATAAAAATCATTCAAAATAAAGGGGAAAAACTAAAACAAAAACTAAGTTACTTCCTAGCATTGATACCCTTATCAGAACTTGAAAATTATGTTTTTGGAAATTAATGGGACTCAAGGCAAAAACGCAATCAAAATGACCCCCAAATTTAAGATAAAGAAGCAAAAAATGTCCCAGCCGGACTAAATTAAATCTATTATGGCTGTACAGGTTAAAGTAAAATGGAAAAAAAAAAAATATGAAAAGTGTTCATTCGCATCTTGTTGCATCAGATTTCTTCACTTACATGAGCTGTCTGAATGAATCAGTTCATTAAAGCGAATTAGACTTAAACTTTTAGTAACTTCCCACACTGATACCCACGTAACTTCCTTAAATCTTGTTCTTTACCCCATCACCTGATTGTTTTGTGTTGAATAAGCTCACCTCCATCTTAGTCTGAATCCAGGGTCCGATGATGTTGGCCTGAGCGGCAAAGGAGCGCCTCAGCCTCTCATTGGCCTGTTGCCGGGCAACCTCCTCCTGCAGCATCTGGTCTCTGAGGGGAACCAGCTGCTTCACCTGCAGGGGGCGACAGATCAGAAACACACATCTGAGTCTCTTCATGCATCCAGAAGTGAAGTAAATGACTAGCCATGAGCTTTGTGTGTCTGTACTCACAGCCTCCCATTTGTTGGTGATGTCCTGTGGGCTGAGGACAGTGTAGGGATTGACTCCGACCAGCTTGATGCCGTAGGTCTGAGCGATCTTGGTGATTTCGTTCTGGATGCCCATGATGGCAGCGCGCTCCTTATCGGCTTCTGGCAGGGTGGCCTTGAACTGATCATGAGCTGTGATCAGACTCTGAAAGACAAATGGAGATTAAAGGTGTAGTTAATGGTGTCCTATTATGCTTTTTTACTTTTTCTACAGTAGTTAGTGTGTAATGTTGCTGTTTGATCATAAAAAAGATCCACTCTACACTGAGATATTCTCTTTAACAGAAAACACTTTACAAGAACTACTTCTTCACAATATCACTTTTTAAAATAATTCCCACCCACAAAAATGCGGGCAAAGCCAGCACTGCGTTTCCCAAAAGCATTGTAAGCTTAAGTACATCGTAGACCCACTGAAACCAATGGAGCTACAATCAATTTAGGCTTACACTGCTTTTTGGAAATACAACCCTGGTTGAGCTGCGCTAGAGACCATAGACTGTAATGGTAAAATTAGTTAAAATTTACAGCTGAGCAGATGAAACTCACGATATGGTAAGGGGAATGTTATTTCTGGAACTCGCTCTAAGCGGTTCACCAATCATAACGCACTGGGCCAGCTAACCAATCAGATCACATTTTGTGTTTTGGAAGGACGGGCTTCATTGAAACAGGAACTAAACAAGGTGTTCGAGACAGACTGGGAAGAGCGGTGCTGCAACTGAACCTTCGTAGGGTTTGATTGACAGGCGATCTGACCAATCATAGTCTACCATTTTATCTGACAAACAAACCAAACAGGAGAGTAGATTAACGTTGGTGGACTTGAACTTGAAAAATAGTGTGTATTAAGGTCTTTCCACTGTTGAAATGAGATACCTTCTGATGTTCATTCATGTTTATTTCATGCTATAACTCGCAAAAAGGCAGAAACGATTGGTTCATGTGCTACTTGAACTGAGGTGCTGCAGAGATCTGTCATGACACATTAAAGAGCCATAAAACAGTATTTATTGTTTGAATTTCAAATTTGACAACTGAGATTTTGTTTCATAGCAAAACCTGCTCTGTCTTGACTGTCAGCGTGTTGTCAGTTTTCTCTTTGCTCCGTGATGTATTTTTCACTGTGTGAGAAGTTGAACATGATGTGTGGCATGAGAGCGGCATGGCTTGTCAGACGTAGCAACAGTAACTCAGTTATGGAAAAAATGTGAACAATAATGCATTTTTGTAACAATCAAGCATGATCTTTGTAAAAGGTCATAATAGGACCCCTTTAAAGGGGTCACCAAATGCATTTTTAATGATATAAGAGCGTTTCCTGAGGTGCATTTATAATCTTACTATATTTTTTTCATCAAAAACAGACACAATTTAAGTAAAAGTAATGGTTTCACTAATGTTTAAATGTATTGATTATATCATTATATATAGAACTGCTTCCATCGCATCAAAGGTTGCAGCCAAACACTGTCATGTTTACTGGGCAAACGATGATCACAGTAGCTGTTTCCAAAAAGTAACTTGTATGCAAAATTGGAATATCGCATAAAACATTTGCAAATGAAACAGTTTCTATCCAACGAGATGAAGAGAACAAAATTGTCACTTCCTGATAAACTGGCGCCAAACATCACTAAGAAAAAGGTCATTTGCTGCAGTAGGAGAAGCCACTGTGGATCTTTTTCATATATAATAAATAACTTGCTCCTCAGAGCATGCAGACGGAATACAATAAACATGAGGAATTTATTTGTTAAATGGGTTTCCATTATAGTATATGCACGTTTTCTTATCGGATAAAGAATTATTCAACTCAGTTGAGCGCAGACATCTTTTATGTGCATTTTTAGAATTTATGTGCATCTTGGCGTATACATTTAGCATTTTTTATGCGATATCCCAAAATGTGTATACAAATAGGTGGATGCAAACAAAGCGAATGATCTCCTTAATGCAACACAATCTCACCAGTACTTTCATCGTAACTAACACAGGTAAAACACAATGTAAATAACAGAATCGTTGAGCAGTTTACAAACTATTTAACTGATTATAATGGGAGTTTTGGCAAAAATGCAGAAATCAAATCACTGATAGACTCACGCTGCTTCAGCGATTTTAAAGAGAACAATCTTTGACCACTTTACAGATATATAGAAAATATTGATAACAGACGGTTTTCACGCTACTAACAGGAACAGTGTGAAATTGAACTCTTAGTCATTGGCTTGATTCGCTAATGCATAAACAGCAGTAAATCACTTTGCCACAAAGACAGTCTGTGCATGAGCTGCTGCTCTTTACAGAAAATATAGCGTTTTCTGGGTTACTTACTGAGTATTTCCTTTAATAACCATAATAAATTATAAAATGGTTATTCAGAATAGAAAGTGCGGTTCGTGTGCACATCTTTTATCTAATAATGGGTGAGTAATTTCACGCTGCTTCATAAAAGCCTGCGCTGCACAAGACTGTGTTGATAAATAGGTTTGCAGTGCATTACAATGTTTTCTGCTTCAGTTACATGCAACAAAAATAGACACTAAAGTTCTAATCGCACCTGCAAATGTGAAGCTTACGTATGCAGTTGGTGTGAAAAATGCAGCCTGTAAATGTGGGCACTGAAATAAATACACGCTGTTGTGAAACAGGTCGTAGCCTATTGTTCTGAATTTTTCAGTGCACTTCATTCACAACAAGCTTTTATAAGCCTTTTCATCAAAAGTATAAAAGCATTCTCCACCTCTGAAATGACGTTTCTTTTCTGCTAAAGAAATTATGGCTGGAGAAAAATATTATTTTATTTTAATATTTGAAATTTTATATTTCTAATGCAGTTTTGTGTTCGCTATGTACAGTATTTTACATGACATGCAGACAAAAATATATTTATTGTGGCCATGAATTAAGATTTTGTTCCCTCGTTTTAGTAAATCATGGCCATGTTGTACTAATTCATTCACTTGTTTTGATTTACTACAAAAAAAGGAAACAATTAATACAATTTGGCCACAATTTACTAAAACGAGGGAACAAAATCTTAATTTATGTTGTATGCATAGTTTCATTATTGAACCTCATGACATTGTTCAGGTCACGTCACATTTTACTCTAAAATCAATTAATTTAATTTTAGTAAACTTGAAGTTAAAGTATATTTTCCAAGGATACTTTATGTATTAAATATATTAATATGAATTTACCAATAGCATACTTGTAAGTGCACTATTTCAGTACTTCTTGGAACTGGCCCACTTTTTAGTTAAAAGTATACTTTTAAGTGAACTGAACCATAACTATATGAACTATACTACAAGAAAAGTTACTGTTAGCTTACTAGTTATATAAATTCAAATATTTTTAGCTTATGATTATTGAATCATAATTATTATTGAATTGAATTATTGAATTAAACTACTAGTACTTTTTTTATATTGTACTTTGTTATACTTTTATATTATATTATAATAGTAATCAGTATAGTTCAGCCAAATATAATTAGAATACTTAATTGTACTTTTCTTCAGTGTATCTCAATCTATATCTATATCTATATGTGTATGTGTATGTATATATATATATATATATATATACACGTGTGTGTGTGTGTATATATATATATATACATACATACACATATATACATACACACACACACACACACATATATATATATATATATATATATATATAGATTTATTACATTATATATGATCTATAAATCCTTAAAATAATTAAATAATACACATTTAAAATATGTAAATATAGTTTAAATTATTTTTGCATAAATCTTCATGCAGCTGACCTGGATCTCCTCGATGCTGTGCACGATGAACATGTCCTGCAGATCCTCCATGGCTCCGTCCATCCAGTTGTTGAAGGGCGCCGCCCTCTTGGCGAACTCCAGGTACAGCTGATCAATCGTCTCCCACAGTTTTTCTACACGCTGGAGGATGAAAGAAAATTATCAGCTTGAGTCATATGCAAGAAACAATTACAAATAATTTTCTTTTTCACATATATGACTGGTAGTCCAGTTGCATATTTATTATGGGCAGCTAATATTTGGCTTCACTCTGCAGCATGAGTTTGTCTGGAGTGTGTAAAGTGTTTGTGCACCTCTAGAGCATCTCTTCTCTTCTGGGTCAGGGTTCCCAGGTTGTCCCACTGGTCACAGATGCCCTGGCAGCGGGTGTTCACTGTTGCGGCATCATGATAGTCTAACTCACTACACAGAGAGATAAACACATCTGAGCACCTCTGAAAGCCATATGGAGTTCCTGCATAAATCCTGGTGTTTTAAATGTTGAACCTCATGAAAATGTTCAGGTTTTCACTTCAAAATTAAAGAAGTATACCATACACTCTCAGAAAAACAAAAGTTGTCACTGAGCTGGTACCCTTTCAAAAGGTACACCTTGTACCTTATTTAACCATAAATGGTGCATATTAGTATCTAAAGTGTACATATTAGTTCCTAAATATACATATTTGTACCTTTTGAAAAGGCACCTGCTTTTGTACCTTTTTTTTTTTTTTTTAAAGAATATATGTAGTAAGTGTACTAATATGAAAGTACTAGCAAACTTATGAGTGCACTATTTCGATACTTCTTCAGACTAAATTGGCCTTTATTTTATAAGTATACTTTTAAGTGTTCCAGTAGTGAACTTTAACCTAGTTGTTTTATTATACTTGTACGTAAACACAAGCCAAGTATACTTAATAATATATTTTTACAAATTCTTATATTCTTTTTCTTTTTTTTTTTTTTTTATAAACTCTGTTACCACAATGCAACATTTTACTTTTGAGTTTCATTTTTGGGTAATGACAATTACAGTCAATGCAATATTTGAGTAATGGAAATGAGAATTAATTACCATAAAGATCATGCAAATGAAAATGGAAAAAAATAGTCTAGGCTTTTTGTATTTATACAAAATATGTTTTTGATTTTGCAGTGAAATATGATCCCGAACATGTTTTTGGTAGGTTTTGTGAGGTTCACCCAGTGAAACGTTCTGTTTCTCTTACTTCAGCTCTTGAGCGATGGCTGCGATCTGCTCCACTCGGTCCTGGTGGGCGGCCAGGTCGCTTTCAAACGCCTCGTGCTTCCTCATCAGAGCCCTGATCTCCATCAGAGAGGCCGTTTCATAGTCCTTCTGAGACAGCAGGTGCTCCTTTCCTGCAAACAGAGACATCAAATCAGAAACGCAACAATGGCTGTGCTTTCTGAAATGCGTGAATGTGCATTTTGCTGTAAAGGTGTCTGTTGACAATAGCATAGATATACAGTGGGGAAAACAATTATTTGATCCCCTGCTGATTTTGTAGATTTGCCCACTGACAAAGAAATGATCAGTCTGTAGTTTTAATGGTAGGTTTATTTGAACAATGAGAGACAGAATAACAAAAAAAAAAAAAAAAAATCCAGAAAAACGCATTTAAAAAAAAAAGTTATAAATTGATTTGCATTTTAATGAATCAAATAAGTATTTGATCCCCTATCAATCAGCAATATTTCTGGCTCCCAGGTGTCTTTTATACAGGTAACAGGTATAAGGTTATACAGGTCTTAAAGGGGACCTATTATGCCCCTTTTTACAAGATGTAAAATAAGTCTCTAATGTCCCCAAAGTGTATATGTGAAGTTTTATCTCAATATACCCCACAGATAAATTTTTATAGCTTGTTAAAATTGCCACTTTTAGGGTATGTGCCAAAACACCCTGATTTTGAGTATGTAGCTTTAAATGCAAATGAGCTGTTACTGCCGGAGAAGAGGGCGGAGCATCAAGAGCTCAAGCTCCGGCATTAGCTGTGCTAGCCTTTGCAAATAAACATTACACTATTAGTACAAGCCTGTTATCTTTACAAAAAACGTACTCTGTTTCAAAGTCAGTCATCTGATTATACTGTGCATAATAAATTTGCGTTTATGAATTACACAGACGGGAACACGTCGGGATAAAAATAACAACATAGCTGGTCTCATGCTATCACAAACTTTATAAGTCCCACTTCTGATTATGAGCTCGACAACTTCAAGCGATTGACTCACATTGCTTTCATATGCAGCTTTTAACTACCACATTACTATTCACGATCATTCTGGTAGCACTTGAAGGCAGCATCAGTGAAAACATCAGAGACAATGATAGCTTTAGCAATTAGCCTTACAGAGTGTCAAGAAGCTCTTTCAGAAAGGCAATTTGGAAAACAAACGCGTGATATTGACTTTGTCCGGAGTTGACGTTCGCGCACGAAGCGTTGGTATTGATTCTTAAACATTTAGGGGACGTTACCGATTTTTTTCCGGGATATTTCCTTCGAAAATGAAATTTAACCACAGTGTCCTCGGCTCAGATGAAGGGAGATTATGGCGACTCCTATGTTCATTAGTGCATGCCAAAACACAAAACTTGTAATGCCTCTTTGGCGGTGACACTGTATATATCTCCAGTCATAGCGGACTGCAGTTTCTCACTCAGGGCTGTGTTTATGCTAATAGGGCAGAGAGCGTCACAAATAGGCGGGACTTTTTCCCCTCGGTGACATGAACAGAGGGAGAATCTGAAACAGCTAGTTTGGAGAGACTGTTCATGATTTATTGGTTTTATAAAAAAATTAGTTGGTGGATTTTTAACATTATAGGCTGGTTGTTTTCACACACTGCGGCCACACAACTGTGTTTAAACACTTTATAAAAGTGATTTTTGCATAATAGGTCCCCTTTAAAGGGAGTGCTCCTAATCTCAGCTTGTTACCTGTATAAAAGACAATCAGATTCCAAACTCTCCACCATGGCCAAGACCAAAGAGCTGTCCAAGGATGTCAGGGACAAGATTGTAGACCTACACAAGTCTGGAATGGGCTACAAGACCATCGCCAAGCAGCTTGGTGAGAAGGTAACAACAGTTGGTGCGATTATTTGCAAATGGAAGAAACACAAAATAACTGTCAGTCTCCCTCGGTCTGGGGCTCCATGCAAGATCTCACCTCGTGGAGTTTCAATGATCATGAGAACAGTGAGGAATCAGCCCAGAACTACACGGGAGGATCTTGTCAATGATCTCAAGGTAGCTGGGACCATAGTCACCAAGAAAACAATTGGTAACTTCACTCTACGCAGTGAAGGACTGAAACCCTGCAGCACCGGCAAGGTCCCCCTGCTCAAGAAACCACATGTACAGGCCGTCTGAAGTTTGCCAATGATTCAGAGAACTCTTTGGCATCAACTCAACTCGCCGTGTTTGGGGGAGGAGGAATGCTGCCTATGACCCCAAGAACACCGTCCCCACCGTCAAACATGGAGGTGGAAACATTATGCTTTGGGGGTGTTTTTCTGCTAAGGGGACAGAACAACTGCACCGCATCAAAGGGACGATGGACGGGGCCATGTACCATCAGGGCCAGGGCATTGAAGCCAGCCAGGGCACTGAAAATGGGTCGTGGATGGGTATTCCAGCATGACAATGACCCAAAGCACACGGCCATGGCAACAAAGGAGTGGCTCAAGAAGAAGCACATTAAGGTCCTGGAGTGACCTAGCCAGTCTCCAGACCTTAATATCCCATAGAAAATCTGTGGAGGGAGCTAAAGGTTTGAGTTGCCAAATGTCAGCCTCGAAACCTTAATGACTTGGAGAGGATCTGCAAAGAGGAGTGGGACAAAATCCCTCCTGAGATGTGTGCAAACCTGGTGGCCAACTACAAGAAACGTCTGACCTCTGTGATTGCCAACAAGGGTTTTGTACCAAGTACTAAGTCATGTTTTGCGAAGGAGTCAAATACTTATGACTCATTAAAATGCAAATCAATTTATAACTTTTTTAAAATGTGTTTTTCTGGATTTTCTTGATGTTATTCTGTTTCTCACTGTTCAAATAAACCTACCATTAAAATTATAGACTGATCATTTCTTTGTCAGTGGGCAAACGTACAAAATCAGGGGATCAAATAATTTTTTTTTTTCCCCTCACTGTAAAAAAACAAGATTTCAAACCAAGCAGCTTTCTGTTGGTTGGTTTTCTGTTGGATTTGTGGAAATTTGCATTAAAACTCACCTACTCACTAGTGCACTTTTACAGCCTCATTTTTATATTCGCAATCTTGCAAACTACTCTAACTTAAACTTTCCATCTTGTAGATTTTAAATACAGATTGAAAGTCATTGGGAGCTTAGTGTAGGTGATGCTGACATGTGACCGTGATAGTTGTTTGTGACATGTGACGTGACCGTGTAGTTTGTTTATAGCCTAACTTTAGAGTTTTACTTCTGCCGATTGTATTTTGACTTCAAAATTCCAATAGTGGTTCATTTATGAAGATCTTGATGCACAAAACATGTAAGAATCATAAACGCCTGATTCGAAATCTTTCGCCTCTCACATGAAATTCCAGATCACTTGGATTTTAATTGAAATTGTTGGATTTCGACTGCAAAAATTGGCTCAACAATGATAAATGTAATGGCACATTAAGGCAAATTGGTATCAAGAACTCAGATTTAATGCCAATGTAGCAAAATAGCAATGTATGCAACATAAAAATCAATGGCAGATGTTTTACCAACAACTGATTATTTATTGTAAGGCTCTTAAAAGTGTGAAATGTATTTTTGGGGATGGGAATGCTAACGCATAACTTTCTCCAGGTATTGTAGACATCCTATATATGAGTTAAGTTTAAACCAGTGAAATCTGGGTGGAGAAATCTTTCGTGTGAGCAGTAAAATTCATCAACTCAATAGTCCACTTTTTATATGCATGCTTTTTCAAATTATTCTAACTTTTAAGTAAAGAGTTGCTGGAAGATTAGTGGTGGTGGAAAAAACACGTGTGACCTTGTTGTAGTTTGTTTATAGTCTAACTCTAGCTTTTTACTTCTGTCGATTGTATTTAGGTTTCAGAATTTATAAAAGTTGTGTTTATTTGCATTAATTTGACCACATATTTAGTCAGGTTGGTGTCAAGAGCTCAAATATTTTGAAAATAGCAGTGTATGCAACATAAAATTAAACATATTTTATTGTACAATGGTAGATGTTTTACTAGTGACTGATTCTTTTTTTGTAAGGCTCTTAAAAGTGTGAAATCAACTTGTATTTTTGGGAATGGGAGTGCTAACACATTATGCGTTATGTTTAAGCTCTTGTGTAAACTAAGTATGTTTACCTGTGGTCCAGGACTCATGCAGGGCGCATTTCTGCTTGAACTTCTCTGCCAGATGATCGAGTCTCTCCAGACGACGGATCTCGGTGAGGAGCCATTCCTCATAACCCTTCTCTACCTGCTCTAGACCTTTCCATGCGTTAGCAATATCCTGCAAACAAACAAACAGACAGTTTCTGTATCAGCTTCAAAGCAAACAATTAGTCAAATCGCAATCAATTGATCTGATTGGCTGAATTCCTAAGGAGTGCAGTTTGCTGTTCATAGAGTCAAGTTACAAGTCGTTTTCTACCAATTTGAGAACTATGTTTTGGACCAATGTGCAGAAGATGCTTCAAATGGGTCAAAAAATAACTGGAGGAGGAAACCCAACTTTTCAGATGTTTTGCGCAACTTACCGACACCATCTTGCCCTCGGAGGGCATGAAGGCTGGGCGGTTGCTCAGGCGGAGCTTGGTCTGCAGGGTGTTGAAGTTGATTTCCAGTTGGCATTTCTCCTGAACGCGTGGAGGCTTGTGGACACGCCTGTAGTCACGGAAATCCTCCAGCTTCTGCTGCATGGCACGCATGGTCTGCTCCGCCGCGCGGTTCTCCAGCCACGGGATGGTGCGACGGATCCACTCCAACAACTACAGAGAGATGGAGTAGTTAGAGACAGAGAGATGGACTGATGGGCATGATGTAGGTCTTAGAGGGAACAAAATTAATGCTGTTACCAAACCCTAGTGAGAAGACACCTAGACGGCTCCAATTATGCTGCCTTATACTGTGATTATGCAGTATTGCCTGCATCATTTGCACAAAAACACTGACATTTTCATTCAGGATGGATGACAGATTCAAGGAAAATGTCAACCCATACATCAAAAAAATATTTTTTTCTGGTCAAAATATATGAAGTTTATTTGCAAAAACAGATAACTGTTTTTTTTTTTTTTTTTTTTTAATTTTCAAAAATCATGTTTTTTATTATGTTATGTTTTTGTGTTAGTTAGCGGGTTTTTTTTTTTTTAGTTATTTTTTAACCTAGTCAAAAAAAAAAACAGCTGCAGTTTCATTGAGATTAATTGGAATGCACAATGAAAAAACGTGATTTTTGAGAATTGTTAAAAATGGAGTTATCTGTTTTTGCAAATGAACTCTTCATATGTTAAATGTACGTTCTAAACAATAAAGTTAAATTATATATATATATATATTTTTTTTTTTTTTTTTTTTTAATTTGAAGTATATTTAGTTTCACACTTCATATACCAAAAACACTTCAATGTATTTCAGTGTCAAGAAAATACATTTCCAATCTTAAAGGAGCCCACACTTAGTCTAAATGCAAGTGTGGATGTGGATGGAGTTGCCCACTAGAGATCAAAGTGATTCATTAATGTTTAATTTTTCAATACATTTTTTTTTTCTAATTGTGTTTTTTTTTTTTTTTTTGACTTTATAGACAACAAATAAAATGTTTCTTCAAATGTGAAATTTTAATGTATTTTCTTTGATTAAAAATATAGGGCAAATTTAATTTTTAAATGCTTCAAAATTTTGTTGTAAATTTAAAAATATATTTAAAAAAAATGCCAAAAAATGTATTAGTAGAAAATATATTATTTACACAAATATATTTTGAAACATTTTATCAAACATTTGGCCATTTTTGTATATTTTTAAATTAGTTTTTTGTTTGTTTGTTTGTTTGTTTGTTTGCTGTATGGGAACTGTAGATATAGTTTACATTTATGCATTTGGCAAATACCTTTATTTAAAGTGCATTAATGCTGTTAATTTCAGCAGGCTACAGCCATTTAGCAATGCTAGCACTGGTTAAACCACCAGAAAAACTCATCTGACTGAAAAGAACAGCTTAAACTAGCCTAAAGTGGTGAGCTGTTTGCTGACTGGTTAGGCTGGTTTAAGTTGTTTCTTAACAGAGTATTGAAAATTATTAATATAAAACAGATACATTTATTAAAATGGACTATTTCAACCAATATTTGAATGTAATGCGTATTTAAGGTCCGAGTCCTAAAACCCAGAAACATAACATTTTAGCACTTCCACTTCTATCGTCCTGAAGTCAATGGTTTTTTTGAATGTTTTTGGAGACATTAAACATTATCAAGCCAAACAGCTAAACTCACTTTCACAGTATTTGTTGTGTTTATGATTGTGCTCTTGCAAACTAATGTTTAACTTTTTACTTCTGCCAGTTGTATTTATACTTCAAAATTTAAGTTGTGTTTGTTTGTGAATCCCACTGGCTTTTGCTGTTAACGTCCGAAAAACTCACCTCACTGGCCAGTTTCTCATACTCCTCCATCAGCCGTTCATTCTCCTGGTTCACAGCCAGAACCTTACAGATCCTGTTAGCCGCGGTCTCGGCCTGCAGAGAGGGACGCAGAGAAAACAAGCCGCTCATTTAGTGCCATAACAAATTCAGTTTAGAGTTAATGCGCCTGTATCCAAGTCTCCTCACTTCATTTACTTTGTTCATTTACTCTGCGTTACACTGGAGAGCGTCTGGAAGCTCAGTGCATTACTCAAATCAATTTCCTTCAATCATTTACACAAACTGATCCCAGTTTATACATCTTACAATATAATAATGAAAAAAAAAAAACATTAGTTTGGGAAATTGAATCCACATCTGATTTGATTTGTGGCTAATTTTACCTGCTCGGCACCGGCGAAAGCATGGTAAAAGCAGGACACATAGGTCATGATGGCTTTCTCATCAGGTTTAGGGGTGTTGACGATGTCTGAGGACAAAAAGAAACAGAATCAAGTTGAGTTCAACCAAAGGCCCTTTCCAGCAGGTCTGCGGTCATCGTGGCCAATCGTCTATGAAAATTCAACAATCTGTTTGTCAAGATGAGATTGGTAACACTGGTATCACAAATTTTGGTAACACTTTATTTCTATAGTCCACTTTAGACATTCTACTAACAGTAAGTAACTTTGCATCTACATGTCAACTAGCAGTCATTAGAGTATCAGTAGACTGTCTGCTTAATATTTTCTAACACTTTATTTTGATGGGTCCACAACATACAACAGACTGACTATCAGAAACTTTGCAAGTATATGTCAACTTATTCTACTCGCCCTAAACCTACCCTACTGAGAGTTAGTAGACATGTAGTTGCAAATTAATGAGAACTAGTTGACATGTTGTTGACATGTAGTTACAAAGTTACTTCTAGTTACAAAGTCTAAAGTGGATTGTCAAAATAAAGTGTAACCCAAATTTTAATCTTAGGTCATATTTATAATACAGTACAGAATGTGACGAAACAGGAAAATAACAGTGTTAATGTTGTAAAATCATTTATCCTATATGAAACATTGTTAGTAAATCACCTGCAAAATTTTCCCCTGGCCTCCCATCGGCGCTGTTATGGAACTGCGCTCTAAGACTAATTTGCTGTTTAGTAAATCTGGCCCTTGATATTATGTTATTAGTGTCATTATTCAGCTCAATTCAGTTCATATTTTGCTCTCATCCAATATTATCAGTGCAATTGAAATGATAATATTACTGAATATTAATTGTCATTTAAAGCCCGACTAAGGAGGCCAATGGCCTGTGAATTAAACTCAAAAACTCCTGATGAACAGGATTGATTTCAGAAGTGATCTTTCACTCACCTTCAGCGTCCAGCATCTTCGGGATGTCCAGGTATTTCTCTGCCACCTCAAACGCAGTGTTCAGGTTTCCAATAGGGTCGTCCTTCAGAGGACCGACAAAATCATTCACTCTATTGCACTTCCCATCAATATCGTGCGTTTAGCTCCTCTGTGACTTTTTTTTTAAAGGGCATTACAGACATACTGTCACTTGTAAGAGTTCAGGCCTTATATTGTACACTGTTTGTAGACAGTGCCTTATATTAGCTTCTACGAATTTTCCTGATGTCATAAATAATAGCATTTTCTTGTAGTCATATCTGAAATTTCATTAACATTACTTATTTTAAGCCATTCAAGCAAAATGGAGAGAACAATCATAGATGTTTAGAAAGAGATTCCAATCAGATCTATCAGTTATATAATGAATAATTTGAGATTTCTGAATCAGTCATTTGAGCCTGCAAAATCATAAGCTGGTTGGATAAAACAAGAGCTTTGGAATCAAGGATAAACCTTTTGATGATTAAATAAATTAAAAAAAAAAAACATTGTGTGTGAACTCCACACTGGGAATAAATGTAAAGCATTTGAAAGCAAATTGGTGGATAAAGAGCGAGTGACTGGTAGAAAAGACAGAAGCAGCACCTTTCTGAGTTTAGAGTAGTCGATGAGGTCTGGTCTGTGTCTGTGGATGAGGGCACACAGAGCGAGGCCATCCTTCCAGCTGACAACAACACAGACAACATATTAGAAAATCTGACTGCTGATATATAAAGAAAAAAATAATAAAAAATAAAAAATTCAATAACTAAATAATAATGAAAATAGAAACACCTTTACAATAAGTTTCAGTTTCTTAACATTAGTTAAATGCATTAGTTAAAAAGAACTAACAATGAAAAATCTTTTTTTTTTTTTTACTCGTCATGCAAGTATTTTTTAGCATGAAAACTAATGGTGTTTTGAAGTTAAATTAATAAATAAATAAATCAAATAAACGTGATGCCAATTGCAAAGCAATATCAAAACAATAAGACTGAAATTTCTATTTTTATATAATTTTTTGACAATTGTTATTCATTTAAATTAAACTAAATTGACACAATTAAGTACTACATAGTTCACAGTCTTTGCAACATGTTTCTGCAATGCATTTCTAACATTTATAATGTGTTTAGAAACAATTCTCAGAATTAACTTTACACGGACTTTAAAGACTGTTTAAAAGTCAAAATTACTGAAAAAATATAAATGTTGTTGTTAAACAAATTCTGATTATTTCCAGTTCAGGTCTTTTAAATGTAGTGATGACCTTAAACATTTTATTATTTTTTTTCACAATTTAACAAAAATTTCCAAAAATATATATTAGTACTTGTATAAATATTGACAATGTTGCTGTTGATAGTATTTGGTATCACAACTGAAAATGCTACAAGTACAATAAATAATGTTTTTAAACAAATGTGAGTTCAATTGAATTGCAGACATTTCTGACAGGGATAAAGAAAACACAAAGATATTTGAAAACTTGTGTTTATTATATTTAGTTACAAAGTATTGTCACGTTTAGTTTATAGTATAGTGAATAGTTAGTATTAGTTTTAAATATTTACATCTAATCTAATTAAGGATGCATTCACTTGTCTGAAAATGACAGCAAATACATTTATAATGTTACAAAAGATTCTATTTCAAAGAAATGCTGTCCTGAACTTTCTATCTGTTTGAACTTTGTGTTCAGGTTTGACTGTCAGTCGTGACTCTCACCTGATGTGGAAGTTCTGTACGTTGACGTTCCTGTAGGGGGCCGTCTTCCTCTGACACCACAGCAGCAGACCCTCTTTAGCAGACGTCTCTGTGGAGGCACACAACAGAAAACCATTCATATGAAGTGATAATGAGTGTTTAATTAGTAACATGATCAGTCACGTCGTGTCACGAATGTCTCTGACACAATGCAAATGTGTGTTTGTACCCTCCACAGAAATGTCCTGGATAGCGAAACGGAGAATGATGGTCCAGATCATTCCGAGGGTCATTTTCACATTGCCATCAACAATCTCTGCAGAGCAAGAGAATTTTGGATAAAATAACATTTAAAATAAGTTAAAATACAGTTAAAATAACATTATAATGTGTGTACATACATACATACTTATATATACACACACACCTATAGATATATATGTATATGTGTGTGTATGTATATATACATAAATAGTTGCACTTTACAAATATTTTGTTAGTAGTAGTCTTAGTTTGAAATATTAAAATTTATTCTAATTAGAAGGTAAACAATTTTAAAAACATGACTAATCACATATACACTACTGTTTAAATGTTTGGGCTCAGTAAGATTATTATTATTTTATTTTATTTATTTTTTTATTTTTTATTTTGAAAGACATTGATAAACTTTCTATTCTTCAAAGAATCCTCACATCCCCTTTTTTCAACCTTGATAATAATAAGAAATGAGATTTCTGAAATTGATTTCTTAAGACTGGAGTAATGATGCTGAAAATTCAGCTTTGCATCACAGAAATCGATTACATTTTAGAATATATTCAAATATAAAACAGTTATTTTAAATTGTAATAATATTTAAGAATACTACTGTTTTTACTGTATTTTTCATCAAATAAATGCAGCCTTGGTGAACAAAAAGGACTTCTTAAAAAAAACAAAAACAAAAAACAATTAAAAAGCTTACCAATCCAAATCTTTTAGAGAAACTAAAATAATTTAAGAGAGGACATTATCAATATACTATATATTTTACTGAACATAATTGATTGCGCTAAATTAAAATTGACAGCCGTAGTTAAGTCTCAATAGTGTACCAATAGTGTAAGTTTCTCACCTTCAGCACCGATGGACACCAGTTTGACTCCTTTGCTCGAGATGAAATCCAGAGCCTTGTTGACGTTGGCGATCTTGTGGAAACGCATCTTTCCTTTGTCAGGCTTGGGCAGTCTTTCACCTGCCGATCAATCAGACCAAACTGATGTCAGTTATTGAGGTAAACTGATCATTATTTTGATGGTGAAGTGTGCAACTCTAGTGGAATTACATAAATAATGACTGCTTCCAAACAGGTTTCCCAAACATCACTATCGCCCTTTCCATCCCACACCCTTTAGAGTAAATTTGACATGTCAAAACAAACAGCTTAATATTTTTAAAAATAGTTTCACAGGTTTACACTATTAGGAGATGGCATTTTAACATTTTCAAACATTGCACGCCTCACCTTTAAAGTCATCTTTAAGTCAAATGATGCAACCCATTTTGATAGCAGTCAAAAGCCATTTCAAGTTATGAACATATTTTGTTTGCTTTGGAATAACATGTACTGATGAATCACTCATAATAATATAAAAATGTGCATTAAGAAAGTAAAAGAAGTGCATTTTGATTTTACGCTCAGACAGCAGGTGATTTTAACTGCAGTGAAAGACTACTTGTTCTGATTCTGACTAATGTACTGAAAACAAACCACAAATGTAATACATGACTCAGCGTCTGTCCTCTGAGGATAAAATAAGCTTTACATGAGTCATGAGCTCCATTCACTGCTTCTGTCTGTAGTCACAAACTCCTTTTAAATATGACTGTACGAGACAACAGCTGAATTTGCTGCAGCATACAACTTCATACTTCTGGCATGAAATATCAGCGATTACAGTGTTAAAATATCACTCTCTGTCCTTATGTTTGCTTCACTAGCTCAGTCCATCCTAACATATCAGTATAATGGAGTACTGTCCTTTATCTTCCTGTCGTTACCTGAGATGACCTCGAGCAGCAGCATGAGTTTGAGGCCATTCCTGAAATCCTCTTCTATGTTCTCGATCTGAGTTCCTGCTTTACGCAGATGAGAGTTACACCACGCCGTGAACGTCTGAGAGACAAAACAGATTATTACATGAAACATTTATCCTCAGTAACAAAAAACAACTGCCATTTTCAATGAATACAATATATTTCAAATGCACGAACCAATTCTGTGCTGAGAACTGTACAGTATATATTATGTTTAATAAAGTATTATTTAACATGAGTCATGGAAACCGATGTTTTCTCAGAATTAATTGTGAGATATAAATTTTGAGTAAAAAGTAAGAACTGTGAAATAAAAAGTAGCAAATACTTTTTTATGCAAACTCAGAACTTTGAGAAAAAAGTCAGAATTGTAAGATATAAACTAGCCTAATGTAAACTTGAAATTGCAAGAAAAAAAGTCTGAATTCTGAGTATATATCTCAAAAATCAGACTTTTTTCTCTTTTTTTTTCTCAGACATGTGAGATATAAACTTGCAATTGCAAGAAAAAAAAAGTGTGCAATTCTGAGAAGAAAATTCCAAATTGTGAGATACAAACTGGCAACTGCAAGAAAAAAGTAAGAAATGTAATATTAAAAAAAAAAAAGGTCTCAATTACATGTTTTATTCCGTGTTGGAAACAAAAAATAAAATAAAATAAATAAATAGAACAGACAAATATAAACTTAGAATTCAGTGGGAAAAAGTCAGAATTACAAAAAGTTTACATCTCACAATTCTGTTTTTCATTTCCGTCATGGAATAATAAAAACTTGTAATCAAGATTTTATATCTTACAATTTTGACTTTTCATCTATGAATAATGAGTTTATTTTGCAATTGAGTTTATATCTCACAATTATGAGATTTAAAAAGTCACAATTGCTTTTTATTCGTTTTTCCCGGGCGGAAACAAGCTTCCATTAGAAGTAACTGAAACAGAATCAGATTCACTGTACTACTTAAAAAAAAATACTTAATAAAATACACTGCTTAAAATCTACTTTTTAGAAGTTAAATGTTAAAAAAAAAAAAGTTTCCTTGAGTTCGTTCCAATACCTCGCAGAAATGTGTTCTGTGTGAACTTATGTATGACTTATTTTGTAATCATTCTCTACTTTAGGAAAGGAATAATCTGACATTTTAATGTTTTAAATCTCTAATAATGCAAATGTGAACAAAATCGTCTGTTCAGCCCCATTGGGTCAATTTGCAGATTACAGTGTGTTTCTGTAGGTTTGGAAAATTATTTATATTTCAGAGATCATATAAATATCCTTCGCTTCCAGTGTGTGCAATGCCACGAAGAAGCAGTCAGTGTGTGTGTGTGTGTGTGTGTGCGCCAGTGATGCGGGTGTTACGGGCAGGGGCGGCTCTAGGGGGGGCCAGTACCCCCTGTCCACAAGCTTGCCCCCCCCCCCGCGCCCCCCCTAAATTTGGAATCATATCACACCAAACAATTTTGGGTGAAATGCGCAGTTTGTCCTGTAAACTATATAAAAAGAAAAACAGCTGCTAAATTCAAATCTGTGTTCGCTGGCTGGCACAGAGCCAGAGACACACATGTTTTTAAAGCACTGCGCATTATAACCAATCACATACAATTCTGTTGAGCTAATGAATGCAATGACCAATCAGAAGCATTCAGATGAAAATGTTCTTTGATAATGTAAATGTTCTTTGCTTTCTTTTTATACAATGAAAGTGTTATGGGCTAATTAGTAACTTACAATGTTTTTATTAAATCCACATAAAATACAAAGTCAGTCGTATTATATTTTTATGGTATGACACTCATATCTGGTACTTAAGTAAAAAGACGGATTGTTTTATGCAAAGTTAATAGATTACACTATCAGGCTACTTTGCCCATCGCCCATTATAGATCAACTAACAATCTATAAAGGTGCAAAATGCATTTACTTACACATATTTGAGAATTGAGATATTGCATGATATATTTTGGGAATATTTCGAATTAAAAAAAAAAAAAAAAAACATAAGCCTATATCAGTTATACAGTGGTATTGTGGCTGCTGTGTGTCATATAACAAGCATGAGAGCCTCCCCCCTTCACTTGTGCCCCCTCAAAAATGATGCCCCTGACATACAAAATTATTTGTCAGATAAATGATACATGATGAAATATTAATTTTAGTTGAAATTGTTATAGATTATTCTAGAGATTGCAATGATACATGACATAGTGAAAAATGACTGAATTAATAATACTTAAAGCAGGTTAGGATGAATTTTAAAATTGTGCCCCCTAAAAGCACAAGTGGCCCCTGTCTGTTTGTTTGTGCTGAACGGCAGAATAAAGTATGGAAGAGGAGGAGGAGTGATGAACAACAGGACATGTAGGAGTTCCTGATGAGACAGACACGGATGGAGAGGTTGAGAGAGGAAAGGAGCGAGGAGGTGTGATTAAACACAGAGATGGAAGCCAGGGGTCTCTGTAGGGCCGAGTGGGTGGGACGCACCACACAGAAACCAAATATAGAACACAGAAACTACAGAGACGAAGAGAAAAGACACGAGAATGAGAGATGAGATAAAAGGAGACACGAACAGAAGGAAAAATGAGCAACGAGAAAAAAAGAGAAAAGGTGAGATGAGGTAAGAACAGACAGAAGGTTGAGGGACAACGAAAGAAAATAGAATAAATTAGATAATAAAAGGTGATTAAAGAAGAAACGAGAAGGAGAGATGAGACCAAATGAGAAGAAAAGAGAAGGGAGAATGAGTGTTGAGAAGAGATGAGATAAAAACAGAAGAAATTAGATGATATAACTTGAGAAAAGAAGAGATGAAAGCAGACAAAGAATGAAAGATGAGACCCAGTGAGAAGAGATGAGAGAAGAAGAGGTAATGAGAGTTGAGAAAGAGAGAGAAGATATGAGAAGAGAATGAGACCAAATGAGAAGAAGAATGGAAGAGAAGAGAAAAGATCATGAAAGTTCATGATCTCTTCATGAAAAGAAGAGACGAGGAGAGAAGGAGATGAGACAATGTGAGAAGAGAAGACATGACATACGATACATGTAAAGTGAGAAAGAAGAGAGACTGAATGAGAGAAGAGAAAAGATGAGAAGTTATAAAAGAAAAAAAAATTGAGATGACAGAACCTGGAAACTGAAACAAACGATGGAGAGAAATACACAAAAAATAGAGATGAAAGGAGACAAAAGAAGAGAATGAGAGAAGAGAAAAAAGATGAGAGTTTAGAAAAGAAAAAAAACTGATGAGATGAGATTATAGGCAGATGAAATGACAGAACCTGGAAACTGAAACCAAATAGAGGAGCTGATGGAGAGAAATACACAAAAATAGAGGCTCATCATTGGCTTTTTGCACCTTAGGTTCATCAAACAAACCTCTTCTAATCAAGACCCATTTCTTCCAGTTGAGTTCTTGATGTCTCACCACAGGTTCTTCAGATCAGTGTTTTGGTTTCTGAGTTCTTTAAAGAACAAGTACAGAGATGGTTTTCAAAGAACTGCATCCAAACTAGGCTTTGCAAGGCGGTTTACGAGGAGATGAAAACACAAACATCTTTTACGTAAAAATTAAAAGAAATGATTTTAAATGAACAACAATCAAAATAGAACACTTACTAAAAAAAGATTAAATAGTTTATGTCATGTGACCAATAACAATCAGAGAACATGCAAATGTGTTGTTAAACTATTGAATTATTAACAATTCAAAGTAATATTTTAGGTTAAAGGGGTTCGGCTGACAAAAACATTTGTGAATCCCTGAACTAGAGAATAAAAACTTCTATACACAGAGACTGGAAAATGTACAGCCTGCGAAAGCCTCTTTGGTTTTAGGTGGAACCCCCGGGAGCCTTTAGGGAGCTTTTAGAGGAGACAAAACGGAGAGGAGATGGATAGATAGAGACACAACTGGGGAAATGGAAAGGTCGAAAAGAGGCAGAGCAGGAAGGCTGGAAGGAAGCGCTGATGGAGGAGGGGTGACAATGTCTAAATGTGGATGTCACAGGACACCCAAGACACAGCTGAGAGCGAGGGATTCCTGAGGAGCAAAGTAAGAGACACAACAGGAGCTTCAGCTCCAACGGGCTCTGTCATCCTCTCACGAGCTTTCTGATACAACATACACGCCTCAAAAACAGCCATAACGTCCAAACACGTACAAAAACATCCCTAAAAATGAACCAAAACATAAAAGCGCTGATAAGCAGCCAATAATGTAACCCTGAGCCTTTAAATAACACCCCTCAGTGAGCGCACGCAGCTGCCACTTCTACTCTGTTAAGTAAATTCACTTCCCAGCGTCCACCTGTTACCAGCATGAGTGTGTGCGTGCGTGTGTGTGTGTGTGTGTGTGTGTGTGTGTTTGTGTGGGGGTCGATCTTTAAACGTGAGGTAATGCACTATCAGCATGAGAGGAGATGTCTGTCTTCTCCAAACCCCACCGGACGGCAGGGGAAGCCCTTTAATAGGTGACCTTTCAGACCAAATTACGACTGACCTCTAGGGTCAGAACTATACTGCTATTTTAGTTAGGATGTGTTTAAAGAAAAACCCTGTTCACCATAAATCTCCAATTCACACTGAGAATGAATGTGAACCCACTTTATAGCAGGAGCTTTGTAATTTGTTGTATCCTATTGTATCACTGCTTATTTGAGGTGTAGAAGTATAAATAATATATACATATTAATAATAATAATAATAATAATAATAATAATAAATAATATATTGTAGAAATAGTGAGCAGCATTTCAAAAATCATGCAAATAGCTTTTTTGCTTTGTCTGACTTTTAAAATGATTAAAATTAGTTGATTTTTGACACTTATCAGCATTTTGTTGCACATGTAAACGCATTCAATATATATAATCATAATGCGTGATCAGATACCAGTCACATAATTTTAAGTTAGATAAGCATAAAATAAACTTCAACGATTTAGTGGGCAAAAAATTAGATGGCTACTAACCAAATAAACAAATAAATGGATATGTTTTTACATTTTTTATGCATGTAAAAATAAATAAATGCTGACTTTATAGATATTTGAATATTTGAATCTGACTGACCAATCAGAATCAAGTATTACAAGTGAGCTGTTTGGTAGCGCATTAAAATGCAATAAATTAAATGTGAGATAGATCTGAAGGGCACCTGTTTATAGAGCTCAGCTGTGAGGTTATGAATGAGGTTCACCTGTTCATTTGATCAGACAGTTCTTTTAAAAATCTTTATAGTGTGCTCATGTGCCACACTGTGGTCAGTGTAAATACAGAATAGCACATTCATAAAGTCTGTATGAATGTAGTGGACAGGTCAGACCAAATACACTCTCTCACACACACACACACACACACACACACACACACACACACACAGGTATGCTCGTCTAATGCCTCTAGTGGGGAGGAATTATCACCTTACCAAAGCATAATTGTGAGTAAATAAAGCAGCTAGGACCGTATTAATAGCTTGTCATTTGTCTGGACGGCTGCCATTCATTCTCCAGCTCGTTCTTTCTCTCGTTCACTCGCTCGATGGAGGTAATTGTCCGAGGAGGGAAAACAATGACGAGATAGCAATGACGAGGCCACAGGGGACAATGCAACAGTCCCCTCGGCCTGACCACTGCTAACCTTTCACATACACAGCCACTGATTTCTGACATTTTATTCCAGCCATTGCATTGAAACACACTAAAATGATTCTCTGAGATGAATAAAGTTCAATAAATAAAAAACAAAGGTAATCTTCAATTCTTCAAGGACTAGAAGTTCTCACAAATGCTACTGACAAAACTGCTCTTCAGACATAGTTCATCATAATAATAATACTTAGGAGGCATCATAATTAAGGTGGGTTTTTTTTTTTTTTGTATTCTACTGAGCTACTTTTCCATTGTTGTTTTATGTAAATATGCACTAGGCAGAAGGGTTGCCAGGTCTACATAATAAACCCACCCAACTGCATTCTGGGGTAAATGACTATCAAAATTGCTTCAACCCACAGCTAAAACAAAAAAAAAAAAAAGAAAAAAAAAAGTGTGGCAGCAGTATAAAAACAGCCCAATTACGCAGGAAAACTGCAGGCTTGGAAACATTGCTAGACAGATGTGTTTGAACGTTGCATTCGCATCTCTTTTCTTTCACGTCTCACATCACAGCAATAAAATCCAACGCTCACATTAAAATAAGTTCAACTTTTAAAAATGCATTATGTATAAATGCCCCTTAACATCGGAAGCACAACTATGGCACCCTAAAATACTCACTTTGTAGGCAGCTCACAGGGTTTCACCTCATCTCATCTTTCAATGTGCTACTTTTCCATTGTTTTTCTATGTAAACGTGCTAGACAGACGTGTATGACCGTTAAACTTTTACAACAAGTGCTGCTGATCAATATCAGTTCCAAAACAGTGGACCAATGAGAAGGTCCCGGAGGCGGGGCAAAGGTTGTGAGTTTGTGTTTACAGTAAGCAAGCTGGCATGGCAACTGTTTTATTTGACAGCAACATGGCGGAGGCATTCTGTGCTTTGCTTTTTCTAAATCCACACCTGAGCACTGCGTCTCATGTTTTCAGACTCAAAAACGTATTCTGTGTGAACGGCCCCTTACGGTGTATTCACAAAGGATGTCACCGTTAATGCTTCTCATGTATTTTGAATTGGTAACGTCATGCGTAGCCAAACTGAACTGTGGGTCCATTGCGTCACGCCACTGCCAGTGCTTACGGCAAAAGTTGATAAATTTTCAACTTTTCAAGCACCAACACAGGCGTCAGCCAATCAGATCACCTTATGCAAATACCTTAGTGCAGACACCAGCCAATCATGTTCATGCAACACCGGAAAAGTAATGTGATTGGCTGTTGTTACTGTGACAATTGTGTCAGTACCAAGCTTCAGACGCCCTCTGTCAAGCGTCGATGCTGACACTCCGTGTGAATATACTGTTACTCACAATCAAAGTCATGAAGCGTTCATGATAAACTAGAGTCATGCAAATGAAGCACTAAAGCTAATACAATATTTTTTATTTTATATTCTTCCAATGATAAAATTGTGCTATTGGTTTTGTGAGGGAACACTGTGGTAGGACTGTTGTTATGATTATTATTAACATATATAGTGATTTTCAAGTTAAGACTTTGTGTAATGCATAATGTAAAATATGCATTTTTGGTATGGGAGTGGAATAATTAATAATAATCAAATAAATAATTTCTGAGTGGTATCGGGGGTGTTATACCTAGTTTTGATACTCAGATCTGGCAACCCTTCAAAAGCTTGAATAACCGAGTGTCCATGATGTCTTGTGGTCAATGTGTTCTTGCGACTCTGTGCTGAATTATGTTAATGGGAATGGAAAATCTGAAATCATCTAAAAGGAATGACAAGGCAGCAACCTTCAGTCACCCAGCACACACACTTGAGGCATGCTAGGACCTGACATCTCACATTTCCACATTTATCGACTGCGGCAGCACTCATTAATGGGTTCACAGAAATGTGACTGACGACGGCTGAGGATTCAATGTGAGAAAGACTGTGTGTGTGTGTGTGTGTGTGTTACTAAACAAGTTTCCTTAAAATTAAGTTTGTCTTTGTGAGTTACTATGGCAACCTCATCTACAGCATCCTCTATGAGACTAATACTGTCATTAGCGTTTCACTCCAAAATCTGCCTTCTCCTGCTTTTAAAAGTGTAATTAGAGCAGAGAATGTTGTTCATAGTTAAGATTGGAGCTCAGAGAAAAAAAATAAATAAAATCTCAGATTTTTCAAGTGACAAAGAATTAGGTCTGTAACAATGAATGTGCCCATAACATGCACATCATGTATGTAAATTATCATCATCATTTCTTTTTATTTAAATTTCTGAATTAACAATTAATACTGGATTTATTAAGATGTAATTTTTGAAGGGTATGTTTACTTGTTATACAGGTATATATGCATTTATACTAATTGTAAGGAATTAACATGATAGAAGAACGTGAATAGTAAATATAATGAATTACAGACAGCTGAAAGAGCATCACACTTAAACTGACTCCTCAGTAATGAGTTGGGCAGATGGACACACACACACACACACACAGAGTCCCTGTAGAGACTAGAGACCACATTACAGTTTAATCTGAAAATATCACCCTAACATCACACTTAAGCCTTACAAAAAGCACAGTAGGGGTACCATGGTGCGTATTAGATGGCTATACTATGGTACTGTGTGATTAACCTATTCATATTCCACAGAATCTACAAGCTAATGAAAGGTACTTTAAACAACACTCTGGTAATACATATGAAAGTATCTTTAAAAACCCATAGTATTACCATTTTCGTAAGTGAAGCAAATACTGATATATAACTGCATATACACAAATCTAAACACACACATTTCCGAACACTTGAACACACACACAAAGCCGTCGTGAGGTCTGTGTGTCCCTCTGGTAGTTTATAGTCCCTGCCCTACATGGCCACAGCTTCTGGAATAGCAACTGCCATCTGATCTGACCACACAATCTCTCGCCCGCTTGCTCATTTGCTCTCTGAAACATTTTCTCTCTGTGAGAATAATGCAAAAATAAGAAATGACACTAATACACAATAGGACCTGAAACTCGTAAAAAAGAAAAAAAAAAAAAATACAGTCAAAAATGAGTCTAAATCTGTTTCTTTTTCAACAAATGATTAAAAGTGCTTAGCCTTTGAAATATGCAAATTAAGAACAAAATTTAAAAAAATTTTTAGTGATTGATATTTTCTAGCCACACACAGATGAGACTTTTATAGACATTTTAAAAGATTAATGTAAGGTAAATGTAAAGCAAGTTGATTGAAAGTTTTTGAAACACAATTTAAGAAACAATGAAAACGAAATAAAAAAAATAGCATACACAATGTCAGAGTAAAATAAGTAATTGTATTAGTAAAATTATCCCTTTTATATGTTTTGTACGTTTGACTCTTCACATACTGTAAATAAATTCAGTTATATGAGAGGTCGTTACATACCACAGCACAAAACACATCCCCACTTCACAAAATCTCACAATACTGAGAATCTAAAAAAATCTCTTAAATATAGGGGTCATTCTCAGAAAATGCATAAAATATTTTAGGAAAAAAAAGAAAAAGAAAAAGATATTTAAGTATTCATAGAAGGTATGCATAAGTTATAAATAAATTAAAGATTATTGAAAAAAAAATACTATTTAAGTCTTTCTAGTTCAAAATTTCATGTTTAACTCAATGCATTACTTGCCATTTCTTTTATTTAAAGAAATAACAATTATTTCTGTAATTTACTAGCAATTTCTGAATGAAAATTGTTTTCACTCTAAATTTGTTTTTTTGCACAGGCAGTGAAAGCATGATATTTTCATTTCAACATGCATCCAATTTAGGCAAAAGTCATTAAAAACAATTCAAATGATATGAAATCCATTAAAATGTAGTAGTGACGAATGGGGATATGCAAATTGGCTCATATTTCCCTGAAAACACATTTAAAAATAAAATAGTTTTGCTAAATGTCCTGTAAATCATATGTAGTGAGTCATGTAGAAAAAGATTAATTGTGCAAAGTCAAGTCAAACAGATTTCTACGCAAATGTCAACAATCTAAATCTGATCTAAATACAAAATGTGCCAATAAATTTTGGCATTGAGAACGACTGCCATGTCCTCTTGATATCTAAGCCTTGACCAATAGATCAGTTCACACTCAGAAGCAACGGAAACATTGTAACTCAACTCAGCGACAGAAGTAGAAGCAGCCCTCACAAAAAATGACTGGCAGAAAGAAGCGACTTCACACCACAGAGAACAGACGTCAACTTAATTTGATCAGCGATGACTTTTCCCACATGAATAACCGTTTGTTAGCAAATAAGGATCTTGATCAGACTTGTGTAAAGGGTATTTATATCTCCGTTTTATAGTGTGACTAGAATCTTGTCTCGCTGTGTTGTATGTGTGGTTATTGTTTACATCTTGATGCATGTCAAAGATTATTTCATGGTAATGGTAAAGTGTGTATATATAGAAACTTCTGCCCTCCAAACAGCAGCAAAATATTTTTCTTAGAGTCTCAAAATAGACATACATTTACATTTTTTAATGATATTAATCAATCACTTCATATATTTGCTCTGAAATTTGTTACAATGTTTCTTTTCAGTAAGTGGAACTGTTATTTGTATTTTCCACTAAATGAAAACAAGAATATACAATGACATTTATTCATGTACCGATATCAGTAACAATAAAAAGTCATTATCAACATTAATGCCATTTTTGTTGCACGAAAGTGTCTTAAAATGCCATGTGAGGACTTCAGGTAAATAAATCTATAGTAATCATCTCATATAAACTCATATCGTTCAGAGACGTAACCGGACAAATGAAACTCAAGCCATGATATTCAAAATGTTGCTATATTTCCAAGAAAACAATCGCAAATATAAATTTTTACTATATTGTCCTGTCCTACAGGCAAAAAACAAAACCAAAAAAAACCCCCTGAAAATTCACAAGTTGCCACACCATCAGATGCACCTTCTTATCCTTAAAGTCAATCTTTCAAGAAATTCCTATGTACATATAGCAAGGATGGTATAAAACTTAACAGTGAAGTTGACATTTTAGCTACATTAGCAATGGCTTAGCTGAAGAAGAGTGTCGTGACGTGCTCGTGAACCTAGTCGCACTTGAGTAGAGCTCCGTACGTTTGGCCCCTTTTTGCTGATTTTTTTCGTTTTATTTTAAGTTTTATTCATTAATAATACTTTCCCTGATGGCACACAATCGGAAACAGCAGGAGTTGTCACCGTCGGCTTCTCCGATTAAGAAGAAATCCAAGCCACCGACCGCAAGCGTATGGTGGACAAGATGGCGAACACTGTTACACACTTTGAGGACATTCTAAGAACTGAGTTGACGGCGATGCGGAACGAGTTCGCTTCTCACATGTCAGGTGTTCAGTCGCTATGCTCTAAATTGGATCTTCTTACAGGGGAGATGAGAGAACAAAAGAAAGTTATCGCAGATCACGACAGGCGAGTAGCCGCGCTCGAGCAACAGGTTGTGGACTTACAGGATTGCAATAGGTGCAGGAATCTGCATCTGGTTGGATTGCCTGAAGGTTCCGAAAAGGACGACCCTATGGGCTTTTTGAAAAGATCACTACCAACATGGCTCCCATCTCTGGTGGGCAAAGAGATTGAAGAGGAGCGAGAGCATCGCGTGTACACAAGGCTCTCCTCAGATTGTGCTAAACCATGGGTTTTCATCTTTAAACTGTTGCGGTACATGGACAGGGAGCTCATTTTGCGGGCCACCAGACTTCACGCCCCGGTGAAAACATCTGACGGAACAACGCTGTCTCTCTTTCCAGATTTTTCTCCGGTCACCACAAAAAGAAGTGCATTTGCGCCAGTTAGGAAGGAAATGAGAGGAGCTGGCATCCAGAATTTTCTTCTTTATCCTGCAACGCTGAAGGTCATTCTCAATCAAGGTGAACCTAAAATGCTGTACTCCCCAGAAGCAGCAAGAGTTTTTCTCAGATCCTATTCATCCACCAACTCTCAGTGAACTTCAGCGGGACATTTGCTGTCTAATCGGAGAAGAGATGCTCTAAATGGTTAGGTGACTGTCTCTTTCACTGTTCACTTTAATGTTCACTTCTTAACTCATAGTTACTAGAAGCTTTCATTGTGCATACAGTATCGCTTACTGACTTTTTAAATAAAGATACTACCTAGTCAATATGTGATTATGGGGCCAGTGTTGGTGCTTCAGTAATGTGCAGGTTTTTGTTGACACCACGAATCATATTAAGGGGTGCTGGCAGATCAAGGTTTGTTCTTGGTTTGATCTGCCATAGTTCATGGGAATGTATTTATGTTTGTTTTTTTTTTAATAGTGACGGGAAGGGTGGGGGTGGGGGGTGGTTTAATGGTAGACTCAACTGGTTTTATTTTCAAACTTGTATTTTGTCTTATTATGCAGTAATTCTGTTCGATACCTATGACTGACCGTAATATTTTGAGTTGTAATATTAATGGCCTAAATGGCCCTCACAAACGTACAGGTTTTCTGGATTTTTTGCGAAGAAGAAAGATTGATATAGTGTTAGTTCAAGAATCCCATTTGAAAGAGGAGGATATACAAAGGTGTAATAATAAGTTTTATGAAGTATTATCTCACTCATCTTCAGATACTAAAACCAAGGGTGTCCTAATATTGGTGCGGAGGACCTTAAATATTACTATTTTTGATAAAGGTTGTGATACAGATGGTAGAATAACATAAAAACAATAATGGAGAATAGGAATATTGTATTTCTTTCAGTTTATGCCCCTTGTACTCCTGACCCTACCTTTTTCTCTGTTTTGTCAACCTATCTCTTGAAATTCTCAGATTTTGAAATTGTATTGGGTGCAGATACGAATTCTGTATTGTCGCATATCCTAGATAGATCTGGACCAAAGGAATCACACTCTCAAGCTTTTTGTTCAGACAAACTTTGTCAATGTGTAACCTCATCCTCATTGGTGGATAGTTGGCGTTTATTAAATCCTTCTGATAAGTCTTTCACTTTCTTTTCTGCTACTCATAAATCCTATTCACGAATTGACTATATTTTCATTTCTACTTCATCTTCAGCTGTTCGTGATGCCGATATCTGTCCCTTATCTCTGTCGGATCATGATGGAAATTTGTGCAGATTATCTTTGATCTCGTTTTAACCCTAAATTGTTACAGGATGAAAACTTTTGCAGTCAATTCAGCAATAAATTTGCTGAGTTTATTGAAATTAACCAAGGTTCAGTGGATGATCCACGAACACTTTGGAATGCAGTTAAAGGATTTATAAGAAATAACTCAATTTCATATGCCTCTTTCCTTCAGAAAAACCGACACAAAAAGATAGCTGAACTGGAATCACATCTCCAGAATTTGACTAGAGATAATCAACGTTGTTTCTCAGACAATACACTCAGTAAAATCATGGCACTTAGGTCCGAACTCAATTCATTACTGAGATCCAGGGCAGAATTCCTGATTCAAAGATCCAGGCAGAATTACTATTTTCAAGGGAGTAGACCAAGCCATCTTTTAGCTCTAAGATTACGCAACAGTGAATAGTTTGCTAATATTTCAGCAGTGAAATCCCAATCTGGGCTCATTATGACAGACCCAAAACCTCTATACTACTTCTGCTGATGGTGACCCTGACTCTTTTGCATCTTTTCTGTCCAATCTTGATTTACCTAGGCTGTCAGATTTGGATTCTGAATACCTGGCTGAACCGATCACTCTTCAGGAGCTGGAGTCAGCAATCCGATCTATGAACAAGGGGAAATCCCCAGGCATAGATGGTATTCCAGTCGAATTGTATACTACTTTTTGGTCGAATTTAGGCCCCATCATGTTAGATATGATACATTTTTCAGTTACTCAAGGCTCATTTCACCCATCTATTAATATAGCTGTTCTTTCTCTCTTGTTAAAAAAATATAAAGATCCTACTTCCTGTTCTAGTTACCGGCCACTTTCTTTGATAGGGACTGATGTTAAATTATATGCTAAAGTACTATCTCGTCGTCTAGAGAAATTTATGAATAGGCTAGTTCATCATGACCAAACAGGATTTATTAAATCTCGCTCAGCTTCAGATAACTTATGCAGGTTATATCATATCATTAATTCAACGAATAGTTCGTCCTCCCCTTGTGCAGTATTATCTCTAGATGTGATGAAGGCTTTCGACCAGCTAGAATGGAATTATTTATGGGTGGTTCTACAGCATCTGGGTCTAGGATCGAGTTTCATAAATATGATAAAAGTTCTGTATGCCAGTCCAGCAGCCACTGTTCTCACAGTTGCTGTTCGCTCTAACCCATTCTTTATACATCAAGGTACTCGTCAGGATTGCCCACTTTCTCCTCTGTTATTTGCCCTATCCTTTGAACCCTTAGCTCAAGCGGTCTGACAGTCTGAAACTATTTCTCCCATAATTATACGGAATACTCATCATCATATTTCTTTGTTTGCTGATGATATTTTATTATTTTTGGAGAAGCCGTCACATTCTATTCCTCATGTGTTGAATTTATTTGACCATTTTGGATCTCTCTCTGGGTTTAAAATTAATTGGAGTAAGTCATGTCTACTTCCCCTCAATTCTAAAATTGATTCCATGTCCCTTTCTATATCTATTCCATTGGTTCAAAACTTTAAGTACTTGGGGATAGATGTTTTTCCTTCCCTGCAGGAAATCGCCTCAAAAAACTATAATAGTATTCTAGCCAAAGTATCCTTAGATTTGGAAAATTGGTCTCGTTTTCCTACTTCTTTTCAGGCTCGTATATCGGTGATTAAAATGAATGTTTCTCCCACGTATTAATTTCTTTTCTTCCAGGATTCCTCTTGCTCCACCGGTTGGCTACGTCCTCGTATTAACCTGACTACCTTACAATGATGTAGATTACATGGAGGTCTTTCCTTCCCCAATTTTAGACTGTATGCTCAAGCCTTTTCCCTCCGCCCTTTATCAGTTTGACTTGATCCTGACGCTTCTGTGTCTTGGAGAGCAATTGAGGAATCTATTGTTTATCTGTATAAATTGAAGCATCTTGTTTTTTCGGGGGTTCCGCTTAGACAGTGTAAATCTCAGTTTGGTCCCAT
Source organism: Spinibarbus caldwelli (assembly GCA_039654775.1). Classification (NCBI taxonomy): domain Eukaryota; kingdom Metazoa; phylum Chordata; class Actinopteri; order Cypriniformes; family Cyprinidae; genus Spinibarbus; species Spinibarbus caldwelli. The sequence goes on along the minus strand of CM077220.1, from coordinate 4,508,694 downwards.
TGTAACCCACCTCCTCTCCACATGGAGGGATGTTGAAAGACGTTCACAACTAGTTACAATATGGCATAGGCATTCGCTTATTTTCCACAATAATAATCTTTTGTCAGGCAGTACTCCATTTCATTGTCCGCAATGGACTCATAATAAAGTAAACACTTTGGGAGATATCTATGATGATAGTGGTTTAAAATCCAGAATCTCAAAACTCAATATAATCTGCCAGGCACCTCCTTTTTTATGTATTTGCGCATTAGATCGGTCCTGCGGGCGTATGGGGTGCTTTGGAACTCTTAAATGCCTGTTCACCCTTAGCGCAAATTAATCCTTCCTTCTGAGGAATCTCCCTCCTCTGCTTCAGTCATCTATCCCTTTCTTCTTGAGCATTCATACAAACCTTTATCTATTACAACTGTTTGGGCTAAGGATCTTAATGAGGATGTGCATGTTTTATTTTCAGATCAGGTATGGGGTATGTTTAAATTGTCTTCTAAAAACCCTAATCACCAAATGATTCATTGGAAATTGCTGCATAGGGTTTACTTGACTCCAATGAAACGTTTTTATATGAATCGGTCATCTTCTCCTAAGTGTAATCTCTGTTCGCAAGGATCTTAAGGCACGTTTTTGCATTTTTTTTTTGGGAGTGCCCCTCTCTCTCACCTTTTTGGACTCACAAGACCTAACATATTTGTTGGGTATTTGTTGGGTTGAGATATGTTTGACTCCGTGCCATTTTTTCATGAATGACTTTTGGGACTTCAACTTGTCCGTCCAACAAAGATGTTTATTGTTAGCTGCTCTCACAGCAGCAAAAAAATTGCTAGTCAACCGTTGGAATCCTCCTCACACAATGGACAGACAGACCTGGACTGTGTATTTGTTGGACATCATCTCGATGAAACTCTCAACTTCTTGTATACATGGATCTAATGTGCAACCTCTAAATTTATGGCATTCAGCCTTTAATTTTGTGTCATCTTTTCTAAAATCTTTGTAAAAATTATTTCATTTATTAATCTATTAATATTAATTTATTTTATGATTATTATTTATTCATTTTATTTTTTTATTATAATTTATTTTATTTATTCATTTTATTTTTATTTATTTATTAATTTATTTTTAAGTCTACCAGGGGGTGGGATGGGTTAGGTTCTGAATTTGCACAGTTGCTTTCTGTTTTGTGCTGCTGTTCCCAGAGGAAAATTTTATAAAAAGTTGTACAAAAAAAATAAATAAATAAACAATAGCTTAGCTGCAGCAACAACAAACAACTGATGTCTTAAAACTCAGAAGATCTCATTTAAATGTTTCACCATTTGTAATAAAATTTATATTTTTTGATATGGGAGATTTCCAATATCTCTATACTCCTCTTGGTGGCAGCACTAAGACTCTTTCCACTGATTTATTCTTTCTGTCTTAGAGACTATTTAAGAGCAGCCATTAGGCTAGCGAGCAGCATGATATCTATTTTAAGCCAGATTGTGAGAGAATTTAAACTCAGAATTTACTAGTCAACAGCACAGCAATGCTCAGAAACGATTTATCTATTTTCTGCTGCCTTTTGACAGATATCAGATGAAACAGCATGTTGACAATCACTTTATTACTGGTACTTCTGTATATGAGCACAGTGGAGCTAGAACAGGTGCAGAACCTCCACCCCCGAGCAACCCCCATATTCGTTTCATCGCAAAATGATGCACTTTCTATATTTACGCTGTGATATCAGCTCCTTATGCTGATCTTACATGCCTGAGGATGTTTAAAGACCATGTACTCAAGTCTGAAACCCATCTAATAGCCCGATTTGAAGCCTTTTATCACTGCAACAAGATCAAGTTAAGAACTTATATTAGCTTAGCTTCATGAAATCAATTGGCATGAGCTCAATTGTCTTTAACGTTTGAAACATTTGTAAAAAACGTCACACAGATCATCCAGGTGGCGCTAGTGAGCACATGAGAAATATCGCTCCATAACCATTTGCTTAACCAAATGGAAAAAAGTGACTAGCTTCTTAAACTTCACCTTTTAGTTGAGAAGCGGGAGGTATTGACATGTAAAGTCTATGGTTTACATCAGAGGAGGTGCTGGCTATGGAACACCACCGTGTGCACCTTAAAAATGTGCGCCATTAAAAATAGCGACAATTGACATGGTGCCGTTTTTTGCTAGCTATCAAATACAGAGGGAGCAACTGCACAGGCAAAGGAGCTCAGAAAAGGTCTTAAGAATGGAGGGAACGAGGGAGCAGCACGGGAGATGGGGCGGCAAGGTTCAGGAGTATTTTTAGGGCATGTTTATTCACAGACTGAAATGAACCCTCCTTGCACTTCTCTTGCTCTTACACCATCTGTTGAAGTCTTTCAGCTTTGTCAAGTCTAGCCAACATCCCACAAGTGAGTCCCAGCACATGCAATGCTTTTTCTACATTATGATCAAGGCCATGTCTTGCAAAAACACATTTTCCCCCCAATAAAACATTCAAGACATTTAAGAATAATGGTTATGTTCTTCTTAAAATATATATGTACCGATAGCGATCAATAGATGTTAAACCATGTCCAAACATGTAGCATAGCTTCCTAAACCAGAAGTGACCATATGACAATTTTCTCAAAATATTTGCATCTGATATAGAAGGCAACTTAAGAATTCATAGTCTTTTTTTTGACTTGACAAACGTATCTGAGCTTGACACCTCGAATCTGTGGTTTGCAGAGATCAATCAGTTGTTCTTGGCTGACGTCACCTCAGACCGTGGCACGAGCTCCACTGACGGCTATTAAACATCACCTGTCATTGCTGTCAACCAGATGATCTTCAAAAACCTCGTTAACTTAACTTCTCTGCTTTCACACAGAAAAGCTGGAGTTTTGACTCTAAAGAACGACTGTTTGTTCGTTTAAATCACAGGTAAGTTTAGAGAGTATGTGTTTTCACATGCATTAAAATTACGCGCGCTTTTCTGAGGTAATTTACAACTCTGAAAATGCAACGATTGTCTAGTATCCGTGTTCCGTAAAGCGATTAGCAACACGGTTTTATAGACTCGTATAACACATAAAGACGATTAAAATTAGCCTAACTTAATGAGGAGGGTGTGGATGTGGTAAGACACGGAAGAAAACTGTAATGGAACCAACAGCTGTACAACATGTGAACTCGCTTGTCAGCTTGAAACGAGAGTAAAAAAAAAAATTAAAATCGTATCCAAGCGTTGTATAGTATGTTCAGTACGAATTTGCTAGGGTTATCATAAATTCCGTTGCAATACCAGTCACTACAGCCAGTCTTACTATAGTAAAAGAGCCATCCTTACTATGGTAAATGAAAAGAATTTCATTAAAGCAATTTTAGTTTCATTATTTTGTGACCATATTGTAATAAATATTGTAGTGACTATAGCATTTTATCTAAATGTATGGTTACCACAGTAAGTGTATGTAATTGGGTATAATTATAAAACAAACATTTAACATGGTAGCCATCATTTACACCAAAACTACAACACTTACAACTACTATAAAATCATACAGTGATACAAACTGTACAAAAATATATACTGTATAAAAATTTACAGAAATAACTAGTAACCATTGGAATTTTGGTGGAAACTATAGTTTCCAAATAATATAACACACACACACACACAAAAAAAAAAAGTGACTTGATTGTGTCGCAGTGATGTTTAGCACAATCATGTGAACATACCTTTCTCTGCTGTTTCTCCCAGGCAGGGTCCAGCAGAAGGTCTCTGTCCCAGTCGTCCTCCTGAATCATGTAGCCTTCCGTAGTAGACATCATGTAGGTGTTGTTATACTGCACCTGCGTCTCAATAACAGTCGTCATCTTTTACACTTATCCCTCTAACTCTTAATATTAGAAGTTATGTGCCTTGCACTCTAGATCGTGAACTCTAAATCCTGTCCGTGCGTTAGAGGAGAACACCCGCTCAGTGTGTACGTGTATATGACCGTGGAGGAAGAGGCCAGACTCCACTTGTCCGAGGTGCCTGTGTGGAGGTGCGAGCAGAACTTCTGCTGCCCAGTGCTCCTGTCCTGGTCAAAAGTAGCACACGTGACTGCACCCCAATAAATAAGAGAACTGGTTGTGTGGGTGTTGGGTTATTCTACCTAAAAGGTGTGAGAGGCGGGACACAATGTGCACTGGGGCCAATAACTGGTGGCTCTTTTAGTGAAGGGCAGGGAAAGATTTCATACACGCCTCCTGGTGCCTTCCACTTTGCTAAGAACACCTGTTGTCCTTGGCAGTAGTCTATGTGTACTTACCCAAGCAGCAGTTCTGGGGCCAGTTTAAACGACAACCAGCTGACTGCTATGGATTGAATATAGGTGCACAAGCAGATCCCAGGCCTGTTAAAATCCCTGACTGTCTCCCTCTTAATAAATAGCAATGCCAGTAACATCTCTATACATGCACTGCTTATTACACACAATAGTGCTTCTTTCACATTTAGAACAAACAGAGACACGTCTGTAATAAGTAATAAGATAGAAGACCCATTCCAAGAAAAAAAAAAAAAAGTCTCATGGAAAAATGTAAAATATTATTTAAGAAAACAACATTAAGAGATTGTGTATGCAATCATTTACTTATATAAAAAAAAGAAAATTAAATCATTCTTAATTTAAAATGATGACAAGTAAATAAGCACAACATAGCGTATGCTGTCATAGTTCTAGTTTATTGCAGTAAGCATGCGATGCCAAACAGTGGTCATGCAGAAGCTGGTGTAGGAGAGTACACTTTACCAGTCGCAAGGTTTTGCAATATACACACATTAACAAAGCATGCATATATTCATTAGAAGGTGATAAAAACATTACGACCAGCTCAAATCCTATCACCTGCAATAGAAATTATTCTCGTTTTATACATGAATTATAAAAATTATGCACTTTGACTTTCAAAAGTCTTGGAGTAGCCTTTTCACTCAGTAGGGGATATCCTTCTAAAGAATCAGAGTAAAAAAAAAAAAACAAAAAAAAAAAAAAAGGAAAATTAAAAACAAAAGAAAATACTGGAGTTTTCTAAATATAATGGGATACAAACACTAGAGGTTGTGTTATTGTCCAGTTTAAACAAGAAGGTCGACGATATCTAGAGAGGAAGTGGACAGAAAGAGCATTCTGTTATACAATGAAAATTTAGGAACATACCATCTAGATTCAAAGAGACTTAAGCTGGAAGAGCAAGTTGGAGAAGAAGGTAAGTGTGATCTGGTTACTAACTGTAGTGTTAAGAACCAAAATTCTGTATGGAAGGTTCTTCTCGAAAACCTCTGATATCTATCTGCTGCAGACATCTTTCATCATTAACGGATGCTACGGACATCACAGAAAAGTCAACCGCAGATATCTGCAAGCCAAAGATCTTAATACCACTAACATTAGGAGTACCGGCTACTACTGGTCTGGCATAAGAGACATATTATTTCAGGTAACTCAGATCTTTTTCCTTCAGAATAAGATGTAAAACTGAGGTCATCTTGTCCTTTTCCCCTCATTTCTACGGCAAAGTTAAACAGACACTATAGACAAAAAGCAATACAGATGTGTGTGACAATGTATGTGAAGATGCTACATCATCATCTGAAAAATCAAGTAAAAGCAAGAACAGCACCTTCTAGTGAAATAAGCCACACTTCACTGCCATGCTCCCTCTGGAGGAAAGGTCCTGTAAGTATCCCTCCGGCAGCTCAGGTTCAGCAGTCTTATTTTTTTCCCCAGCTGAAGCTGCTTTTTTTCTAGGACATTCCTTTACCGGCTATGTAATTTAACCAGTTAGGCGATCTAAATCTGTGCCACCTACTTATTATACATTCAGCTATTTCAAACACAAACATCATAACAGACTCTCATTTGAACAGGTAACACAAGGTAGCTTTCAGATTAACTCCTAAAATAGAATGTTGTTTAATCTGACAAACAAAAACCTAATTTGATAACTGTTTAGTATGACCATACCAAAGCTTCTGCTCAAGAATTGTTTTCAAGCTAGGAAACAAAAGCGTAAGTTCATAATAAGAACGCCTTTTTGGTTTGCGGCGGAGCAGTGTATCACAGTCAAGCACTGCTTGATAAGGGTTGCCAGTGTCACTGAGCCCAAATGAGAGTCTTGCGAATAAAATTTTGGCCAGTGTCTCGGGTCCAGTGACAGAGCTTTTGGGGATGCGTTCAAGCAGTGGTTAACACTGAACAAACGTAACAACTAGCACTGGGGATGCGACGAGGGCGGCGGTGAGCTGGGCGTTAACGGCGAGTAGACTCGGGGCAAGGGTTAAATCAAATAAACAAACAAAAAAAAAAAGGCACATGGAGGGGGGGCCCAGGTGAGGCCGACGGTACTGACTCACAATCACTCACCTTTGTCACACACCTTTATCAGCCACCCTTGTGAACTTGTTTTAACACTCATTTTACGCAGTCTTTCAATCATTTACCAGCAATCTCACTCATTCAGTTGCTTAGGGACACATTATCACCACACTCTCTCCGAAGCTAAACCAACAGATCAGTTATTAGAGCACCAAGCACCCACCCATTACCGAGACACACTAGCCACAGAAGCAGTAAACGGTCACCCCCGCCGCCCCCCTTTTGGCAGTGACAGAGTAGCATAACACTGGTGTTTAGAGAACCAATTGGCTATGGCAGTGGTGACGAGAAGTGAGGAATCTACAAGAAGGGTGGGGTGGTGGTGAGGAGAAATAGAGCGGATACATGGTCAGCCGCAAACGCTATCAGGGAGGACGACAGGTAGAAAGGGGGCGAGGCACAGTGCGTTTACCTGTATGGAGTGAGAGAGTTTCCCGTACACTGCGCGACGCTAACTTTCTTCCCCCCAAACCAGCGCTGCGTATGGTGTCCACAGTTCCATAGGGACCTAGTTCAGTTGGAATAGTCACATCAGAAAGCGTTTGTTTTTGGGGGTGAAAACAACAAAAAGAAGCATGCACAATGGAAGCAGATGTGAGCGAAGCCTTGTGGGAGATATCTTGAATTTACAATTGCAGCCCCATCACGTACAAATAAAGGAAATGCAAAAAGGTTTTACAGTGTGGGTGCCTCCTGACACTCACACATAAACATGTTTTACAATATGCTTGCATCATAAAAGCATGTCAAGGATAGTCATCATTGAAGCACACTCCAGTTAAAGAAGCTGCATGGGGACTATGGGTGGTTAAAAAGTACCAAAAGCTGGGTTGAAGATTTTGCTGCTCCTGGGAAAGGGGTTTGGTATGGTGTGTGCAGCTGGGGGGTATAGAGTGGGGTTGCCCCTAGACTTACCCCATCCATAGAGACAGGGGTGAGATTGGGATCAGTCTCTAGTCCTTTAGCTTCTTTTCAGGGCTCCGATTCATACGAGTCTGGTCGTTTCACAAAGGAAAAACAATCATGAAACATCAAAAGGCAAGAACAGCTAAAGCTCCAAGCAAAAGCTCTTGAGTTCCCTCTTTAAATGATCAGGCTGGCTCTTTATTTGAAGGCTTGTTATAGTCGTAAAGATTGTGTAGAGATCTTTAAAATCTTCTCTTCTGAGAACACTTGCGGCAAGAACAGTTACCGTGATAGAAACTACAAACAAACATGAATGTCGATGCAAAACGTTTTCTAAGGTCACATTCACATTCACACACTGGCATCCTCAGCACATAGGTGCGAACAGGGGCATGGTAAACGAATGAAATACTGTCACTAAATGAGAGGCAGATGCAAAGAGAGATGGAGAGAGATGCAGTGAGGGTCATCTATGGAGTTGCAGCAGCGAAATGAGCAGGAAGACTGAAAGAAACTGATAGGAATCTCCCAATTCATTTAATCCCAAATCACAGCACCACAGAATATACAGCACTTTCGTGTAGCCTTAATCCAGTTTCACTTTATAAGACTACAGATAAAAAAAAACAAAAATAGCAAAACTTTAATACATTTCACTACTAAGGCATAAGAATCATAGGCCACTCATGATTTTGGCTGTTTTTCTAGAAAAAAAGAGAATTTTGGCTATAAACAATCACTGCGAAAAAGCCACAAGAAAGAACATGTTCTCTCTCTTGCAGCTGTAAACAAAAGTTACAAATTAAAAGGAGTATGTCTCTTTAAATGGATAATTGAGTCCCTTATCACTGTTTATAAAAAACTTGATAGCATTAATAAAAGACACTTTACAAAAACAGATTCTGCAATGCATTCTGGCAGTTAAATTGGCGAGCTCAGAGATGCTCCCGTAAGACAGATCCCAGCAAAAGCTGACTAGCTACACCTTCCTCTGATTGGTTGCTTCCCATACATCACCATATCTATGGAAGTAGCTACATTAAAGTTGGAGGGGAGAGAAGTCACAGTGTCTTTCAGCTTTCAGGATGGGTGGACAGGGATGGAAGGGTGGGGTTAAAGGTCATCACTAAAGTTTCTCCCATCTGAGGTGTAAGGGATGCGCATGTATGTGCGTGTGGATTGAGGTCGCTTCCCTGTGCACGTGTACACGTGTGCGTTCCTGTCATGACAACCAATGGAAAGCATACACGCTACACCACAGTCCCAGAGAAAAACAAGAAACACACACAAAGACAAGTAAAATACTGTCCAACCCTGGTCCTACATTTCACACACCTTTGGAGTAAACATACATTCAACTTATTTCAAAATTTTTGAAATGCATCAAAATCTAATGTCTTAACTATATGAATGCGTAAACTGGTTAAGTTCATATAACTATAATCAAGCAGTATTTAAAAATATTAAGTCCAGTATTCATTAATAGACTACAAACACTTAGGAATATAAAAGTTAAAAAGCATCGTGGCTAGTGCCTAATCTACCCTTCAAAACTAATTTTGTAATAGATTGAAGGTTTCTTTAAACAGACAATGTGTTACATTGGTTACGTGTGCAGGAATGAGAGCATGCAGTTTCCCTTTTTAGCCCTGACTACACTGGGTGTGTGTGAGATCAGAACCAAGGTTAGAGGCTCCAGTCTGTAGTTAAAACCGACACAGCCACCGTCTTAAACCCAAGCACGCACACGTCATAAACATACACCTGTGGCTTCTTTCTGACACGCACACACACGCAGCACAAGGAAAGGAGAGGCAGAGAGGACGTGGAGCACACTATCGGAAGGGTGTTTCAGGGGTGTGTAGGGCGAGTTCGGGGCGGCGGAGGAGGGGCTCCTTGTGCGACGGCGGAATCGGCGGTGGCTCATACACGCGGGGTGTTGCCATGGCGATGGCGGCAGCGGCAGGCACGGGGGCGGCGGGCAGCACTGGCCTGAGGGAGTCGAGCGTCGCCACCTGCTGAGTAGGCAGAGTCTGCAGTGCGGACACCGCTGCAAGCGGGTTGGGATGTGGATACGCATACTGGTACTGTGGATACTGCTGCAGCTGCTGGTACTGCTGGTAGTATTCCGCGTAGTATCTGGGAGAAATGGAGGAGAGGAAACACACATGCACATCCACGCAGACAGGGAAAGAGAGACAGAAATCACACAGACATGCATATACAGACATACACACATATATATATATATATATATACATATACATATATATATATATATATATATACATATATACACACACACACACACACACCATTGGACAGGAAGAGAAACACAGAAACAAACACAGAAACACATTTACACGCAAACACACATACACACAACATTTGAAAATTGACAAACTTCTGCTGTAATCATGTATTGTGTCCAGGGCCGGATTTACGCTCGTCCAGGGGGGGACCAAAGACAATGAAGAGATATATAATATTTTTGTTATACTATGGGCTATCTACAACAGTAAAAGAACCAAAAACCCAGAAGACATTAAGCAATTAAATATAACAAACAATTAGGGCTGGTCCGAATACCATTTTTTGAGCTTCGAAGCTTCGATAGTAATTGACACCGAATATTCGAAGCTTCGGAGGGAGGGGGCTGAACATATTCTTCTCTCTAATAAAGGCAGGAATCTCTATGCGTCTGTCTGTCTGTTTGCATTTTTATTATGTCGAGAACCGTTCATCCAATCGACCATGCGTGGCGGGTGTGTTGCTGCGGACCCAAGGGAGTGCAGTGTCGCATTTTGGTGCAATATGGACACACGACATGTTCAGAATTAATAAATTTTTAATAAACTACAGAACAGTGCAAGCCGGAATCGGTGAGCCTCACGCGGGCAGGGCTTATATGTTCCGAGAACGGACACTGCACTAGTGATACAAAACACACAGGTCTGTTAAGAGAAATACTTTTAATAAGGTAGCCCAGTGCTTAATTTGTAAATTGCGAGGTGCCGGAATACAGCGGGGTAACGGATCCAGCATGTGATTAGAGGAGGGAGAGGACCAATCTTTAGTGACTGAAAGCGTGCATCAGTTACTTTTATAGGGTTCGTACGGTCATGAAAAACCTGGAAAAGCTATGAAATTTTAAAACAGCAATTTCCAGGCCTGGAAAAGTTTTGTAAAAGTCATGGAATTTTATTTCACAAATCTCTGTATAATAGAGTTATATTTAATCAGGTCCTGAATTTGTGTGTATATCGCATAGTTTTACTCATTCCCGCAGCTTTCAAGTTTATAATGAGGGAAATTCCTGCAAACATTTATTGAATATAGCATGTAGGTTAGATGAGTAAATAAACCCACACAAAATATCAGATTAAATCAGTTATTTGAAAACAGCATGAGAGATTCAGCTGTACCACATCTTCTCTCTTTCACTCTCTCAAAGCGGCTTCACATCGGCGCATCTCGTCTGCACTACAAGAGCTACTGCACGCTGATCCAAGACTTTCACTCACATCTCGGGACAGTTGACAGAGAGAAAACGCATCCATCACATTTGGTCTTGTGATAGCAGAGGGTCCGTTCACGTCACGTCTTTTGCACGCTTAAGTTCATTATTTCAAATGTAAATGTACGACAAGCGCGCTCATAATAGAAGATTTTTCATGAAATATATGCATGCTATAGGTCAGCTCGAACATCTTTCATTGGCGAACGGTCTGTTGCTGGTGCAGATGTTCAGCCAGGCGGACAAGTTGAGAACCGTTTCGTGGGGAATGCCAGGTGTTCGAGAGAAAAAAAAAGAAAAAAAAAGGGGGATATTTGAATCTCAAAATTGAAAATCGAATGCCAACCCACCGAACGAATATTCGAATAATCGAATAATTGAATATTCTGGTCCAGCCCTACAAACAATAGGGTCAAAAATGACAATCTATTTCCATGTTTTCCACCTTTTTTATGTACGGAAATCACACATTCTTTCTCCCGTTCTTTCATACACCAATGCACACGCGCGGAGACGCAAACAGAAACTGGTTGTCAGCGCTTCCCTGCAAATTTATCAGTAAAACAGTTTTGCAGCCTAAAAGCTACATGACATTTCTTAGTAGCGAGGTTCTTGAAGCAGTTCAACTTAAAGATTTGCTATTAGTAGATGCTGCTTCTCTCTCTAATAACTGCAATAGCCTGGATATCAATGGCTCAAGCCTCTGTTATTAGCTCAAAAATTATGTTTTGGAATTTGCAATGAAAGGTTTGGGATGAGGTGCTTAAGAAATTAGTAGGACGGAAACATGGCAAATGTCTCAAAATAAATCATCTGAACAATGTCTTGAGGTGTGGATGTGACTCTAGGCCATTAGAATTATTAGAGAAATAATGCACTCCCGAATGTGGCCACAACGCCGGAGCCTATTAATAGAACGATCTTTCTCCATTCTCAAACAAATTAAGAACTATATTCGATCTTTATTGACTGAACGCAAGTGCTTATTGCAATACAAAACACTGTAACGGTTTCCACTGATTACTAAATTTTTTTTTTTTTGCTGGGGCGGTAATATTATATATTAATAGAGAAGGGAGGGCTAGGGATGGGCAAAAATTTGTTTTGCCTATGTCACGATAAGAGGTAAATCCAGCCCTGATTGTGTCTCTTTTACTGCAATCAACTCACCTGGCTACAGCGTCATCCTCCTGTGCAGCGGCTTCCTCTCGACCCGCAGGTGTAGGCAACAAGGCTCTGCGCTTGGCCCTCTGGTACATAAATGGTTTCATAACAGGGTCTGGCAGCAGCGGAGCAGATCTTCTTAGCGGACTCCGGTCCCTCTCTCCAGACTTTGAGCTAGCCTGTTGCTGTTCAGCTAGAACTTGCTGTCCTTGTGCAAAGTAGTGCGCCCTTGCTGCCTCAAAGATAGCTGCTGGGTCAGCTGCCCCAAAACCCCCGTAAGCCGGGGAAGTGGTGTAGAGGGCTGGTGCTACTGTATAAGCTGGGTTAACCGCAGCAGCGGCACCTGCCGGTACCTCCATGCTATGCGCTGCAGCTAGAAACACTGGATTCCCTACAGCGGACGTGTAAATTTGTGGACCGTATGCAGCGGCGGCAGCTGCGACTGCTCCGTTTGTCACCTGCCCATAGAGAGCTGGGTTAACAGAGCCATACATCTGTGCGGCAGCAGCAGCAGCACCAGAGTTGAGAGCCTGATTTGCAACTGCCCCACTGTAGAGCTGATTGGAAACCGTTCCGTACAATTGACTAGCTAGTGCTCCGTACACAGCTGGTGCCACCGCGGTTCCTCCTTCCGCCCTCGCACCAGCAGCTGTGAGTCCAGTCAAAGCAGCATACGTGGGGTCAAAAGTTGAGGTGTTGTATACGGAATTGTGGACACTCTGTTGAACCTGCAGTGGAAGGCCAGCCGCTGCAGCGGCGGCGGCGGCTAACACAGCCGCTTGGCTCTGGTACTGCTCCAGGGTGGGCTTACCAGCTGGGCATTCACCTGCATAGTGGCCCTGTTTTCCGCAACTGACACATGGGATTTTCCCAGTTGGAGCCTGCTTACTTGGCTGAACTTTGGACAGCTCCACGGAGAGCGGTCGTCCTTTGAAGGAGGTCCCATGCAAAGCCTCAATTGCCTGCAGCGCATCCTCCTTGTTCTCCATGTGTACAAAGGCATAACCTTCACAAGAACACAGCTTTATTATTATGGGGTCCCGCTAGTAAATGTTAGAATAGTGCAGAACCGTGTGGTACCCTGCATGAGCTCTAACGCCCAGTTTAAATTAAGAGTAGCCAACCTCGCCCTGGAGAGCTAACTTGTTCCAAGACATCTGCCTGTTATTTTCCAGTAACCCTGAACACCTTTAAATAGCTGGTTCAGGTATGTTTTGATTTAGGGATGCATCGATCCGATACTCAGTATCGTTATCAGCTCCGATACTGGCATTCTCTGATGGATCAGGTATCGGTCAGATGAGACCAATCAGATATTGTGCGTATACTATTCTGTGTTATTGTTAAGCCCCACGAAAGGCACAAAAACATTATAAAGCACCATAAAGTTTTGGTGCACTATATTTCAAGTGATCTGAAGCCGTTCCATAGTTCAATGTGAGGAACAGATGAATCTTTAAGTCGTTAAATTCAAGTTCACGTAAACTCTTCTCTCCGCTGCGGCTGTCTGTCATCAAACTGTGTCGCGTTCGGTTACTCTCTTCAAGAGCGCACAATAACTGAGCTTTAAAACTGGTAAAAGAAAAGGCTCAAACTATTGCACAGATATAATACACTACGTATCAATATCTCTTTCCTTTGTGCTTTAAACTTTTCTATGCGGAGCGCTGCGACTCCGTGTTGCTTCAAATACAGTCATGGCCAAAAATATCGGCACCCTTGGTAAATATGATCAAAGAAGGCTATGAAAATTAATCTGCATTGTTAATCCTTTTGATCTTTTATTTAAAAGAAAAAAAAAAATCACAAAAATCTAACCTTTCATTGGATAATAAGAATTTAAAATGGGGAGAAATATCATTATGAAATGTTTTTCTCTAATAAACGTTGGACACAATTATTGGTACCCCTAGAAATTCTTATGAGTAAAATATCTCTGAAGTATATTCCCATTCATATTCATAATTTTGAGCACTCCAGGGTGATTATGAACATGAAATTTTCCAGCCATGGCTTCATGTTTCACTGAAATATAAATAGGAGGGAAAACAAAGCCCAAATTCCCTTAATCATCCATCACAATGAGAAAAACCAAAGAATATAATTCTGATGTGCAGCAAAAGATAATTGAGCTTCACAAATTAATGAAGTGGCTTTAAGAAAAGAGCTAGATCAGTGAAAATTCCCATTTCCACCATCAGGGCAATAATTAAGAATTTCCAATCAACATAAAATGTTACGAAACTGCCTGGAAGAGGATGTGTGTCTATATCGTCCTAATGCACGGTGAGGAGGAGAGTTTGAGTGGCTAAAGACTCTCCAAGGACCACAGCTGGAGAATTGCAGAAAATAGTTGAGTCTCGGGATCAAAAAAAAAAAAAAAAAAAAAAAAGGTCAAACAGTACATACATTGTACAAAATTCTCCTAGCTCATCCAAAAACAAACTCCAGCATATTCAGTTATCAGACATGACTGGAACTTCAAATGGGACTGGCTTCTATGGTCAGATGAAACTAAAAAATTTGCTATTTAGCAGCAAACACTCAAGATGGGTTTGGTAAACACAGAGATAAAAAGTACCCCATGTGTACAATGAAATATACTGCTGTATTTTTGATGTTGTGGGCCTATATTTCTGCTGGAGGTCCTGGACATCTTGTTTAGACACATGGCATCATGGATTCTATGAAATACCAACAGATAAAAAAAATCAATAAGTGACTGACTCTGTTAGAAATCTTATGATGGGCCATGTCTGGATCTTCCAACCGTACAATAATCCAAACACAAACCTCAAAAACAACACAAAAATGGGTCACTGTCTGAGCACAAAACCAAGCTTCTGCTGGCCATTCCAGTCCACTGACCTGAACACTATAGAAAATGAGTAGGGTGAACTGAAGAGAAGAAGCACCAACATGGAGCTGGGAATCTAAAGGGTCTGGGGTGATTCTGGATGAAAGAATGGTCTCTGATCTCTTGTCAGGTGTTCTCTAACCTCATCAGGCATTATAGGAGAAAATTTAGAGCTGTTAAACTGGCAAATGGAGGTTTCAAAAATTATTGAATAAAAGGGTGCCGTTAATTGTGGCCAATGTGTATTAGAGAAAAACATTTATTTCATAATGATATTTCCCCCATTTTAAATTCTTATTATCCAATGAAAGGTTAGATTTTTGTGAATTTTTTAAATAAAAGACCAAAAGGATTAACTATGCAGATTAATTTTCACAGCCTTCTTTGTTCATATTTACCAAGGGTGCCAATATTTTTGGCCATGACTGTACATCATTCTGCACACGGGATGCGCATTCGTGCCGCACTGTATTGGAGCCTTTCGTATTATAATACTTTGCACAATGAAAGATTATTCATATTCTTTCTTGTTCTTTCCTATCATATGTTGCTGCCTTCATTACTGTGCTATACATTTAAAAAGAAATGTCTTTTAATTTTATAGTATATATTTATATAAATATATTTACTTGTTTTTCACGAATGTATTTTACAACAATACAAAGAGCAATGTGTAACACTTTACCAGATTTAGTCCTACACTTACAAAATTTTATTTGTTCCTCACTAAATAATGTTGTTTCACTGAATGTTTAGATTTTATAAAAGTGTGCACTCATGATTTTTCTAGAATATCTTTTGCTGCTGAATTATCCACTAACCTAGTTTATAATATTATTTTTGTCATAGATTATGATTACATATTTTTCCATTTGTTATTTTTCATTAAAATGAAGTTGTCTATATTTAGCAGATTGTGTTTAACACACAAGAGTGATGATCAGGTCAACACACAGAAGTATAGAAATTCTATATTGATTTAAAAGAAACTGCGCTGGCATCGGATTGGATTGGTATATATTCAGAATTTTCGGTATCGGATCGGTTCTGAAAAATGGTATCATTGCAACCCTAGTTTGATTAGAGTTAAAGCTAAACTCTGCAGGATGGTAGCCCTCCAGGAGCAGGGCTGGCTACTTTTGCGTTAAGTTTCGGCAGTGACTTAATACTCTCTTACCTTTCACCTTATCGCACTCCAAAACTTTCCCAAAGGTCTGAAACAGCTCCCGAAGATCTTCTGTGGTGCACATACTACTCAGATTACCCACAAACACCTTCGTCGAGTGGAGCGGGCGTCCTCGAGACTCCTCGACCACAAGGTTGCGTCCTTTGAACTCTCGGCCATTGAGCTCCCGGATGGCACGCTCAGCAGCGCCCTCTCCTTGCAGGTGTACAAAAGCAAACTGTCTCAAGACGCTGCAGCTAACCACCTGGCCGTACGACTCAAAGATGGCTGAAAGTTCTTCTTGTGTGGTGTCCAGGGCCAGATTCCCTACGAAGAGCTTAACCGTGTGGCCCTTATCCATCGTGCTGAAATGAGTGAAAGATGTTATTTTAACTGACATATCAGACAAGGACATATAAACGTGTATGTACAATTTGAAAAGTGAAGGGTGCACAATTCCAGGGGCGTATGCCATATTTGCGTATGGCAGAATCTAGCAGTTAAACAGCCAGATACTCACCGCGCCTTCAAAACAATCCAACCGAGGTGCATAGACCAAAAAAGTAAAATACTTGGAAAAAAGTCCGCACACTCTCAAAAATCAAAAAGTTACAAGCGAGATGAAAGCGGTGTAAGCAATTTACTGAAAAAAAAGTCTCAACAACGCAAATGTTTCAGTCACATGTTGACCATTTTCAATGCCAAGCTAACAATCTTTTTTTTATTTTTTTTATTTCATTTTTTTTTTTTTTGAGTGTGTGGATTTTTTCAAGTATTTTACTTTTTAAGAATATAGCAGTTGTCATACACTAGCATTAAGAGTTCAGACAAAATGTGATGATGCTCGTTAAAAATAATCCAAATATTTTTAGGAGAACGGACCTGAACATGGCTAGGTCGAGGTTCCTAATAATGACAATTTATGGTAGCGGGGTCTGTCAAGATGGGCACTGCTGTTATAATAAGGGATCTCTGATTGGATCCCGCTTCAGGATTGTGGTTAGCGCAGTTTTTACCTGTGTTTTGGTCATTAAAATGTTTTTTTTTTATTATTATTATTTTAACAATGTAGAAATCACAATGGAAGATTTTTTAAAAATCATATAAATGTATTTAGTAATTCTTAATCATTTTCTCTGTGGATTGTGCGCTGTAGCAGTTTGTTGCATCTATTATCGCACGTCTTTTTTTAATACAGTAAAGCTGCTTTGACACAATCTGTATTGTAAAAAGCGCTATATAAATAATAGTGACTTCACTAGACTTATGCAATTAGGTAAGACATGCTGTATGTTTTTATATTTAATGCTGTTCACTGTGAATTTAATTAATAGTGCATCATTCAGAAATGTTGTTGTCGTCCATGTATGGGAATTAAACCCTAGGTTTTTGTGAAACGCCACCACTACACAACTCTCTTACAAAAATTGTGGCTGTACCATGGTACAATTATAGCATCAGATATGAAATATTATTCTATCACAGTACTATAGTACTCTGGAGCATAGTGCATAGTGATATTTATCTACTCAGGTGATTCATGCAGGTAATACAACGGTTTACAGATATGTGCCCGGCAAAAATAACAACTACCATTGTTTTGTACTTTTTTATTAGTTTGATCTCCCATTAATTGGGAAGAGAAATACATTTATACATGCTGGGAGAGGTAATAACAGTTAATTAAAAATGGGTCCCTAGTGAAAACAACATATTGTCTTAATTATAAGTTGTTTTTATGTGTGACAAACAAAAAGTCCTGAGGACACCACGTTTTTCATATCAATATCTCATACATACATATCACTTCATTAAACTTAGTCCTATCACAACGCAAACGCAAATGAAAAAACTACGTAAAACATCAAGGAAACATTTATTCAGCATAGAAATAATGAATTAGCTGCAGTCACAAAGCCATAGCAATCTGGTGACGCAGAGCAAACACGTTCACTTCCTCAATGTAGAGCTCACGCAACGAACAAACACACTAAAGCTACTTTAGATGATAACTGTTTGATTGCAACCCTGAAAACCGCGCAAATCCTATTTAAACGACCGCTCGGACGAAATGTGTGAGAAACGCTGACTCGCTGTTCTCTTTAAAGCGCTTTGGCTTCAATAACAAGAGTCGCGCGCGTGTCGACTGATTTACTGAATGCAACATTTCTGACACCAGATGTTTACAAAACACGCCAGAACGCTTCCGTCATTGACTCCACTAATGTCCGCTATGCAGTTTAATACATTCATTATATACATGTGCGTATTTGCTATTCATTCTTTCCAGCCGAAATCTCTAGATGACTCATTTTGTAGGGATTTATTTTTTTGGGTGTCCCCGAGCTCGCGCCACAAAACCTTTGTGTTTCTCTATGAATCACGCCGCGGGCTCGTCTAATATCATCCCGCTTTTCATCGGCCATCGTTAACAACTGATCCTGTATGATCAATTATGGAATTGCTTAAAAATAATCATATAGAGAGGAAAAGAATCTTCCATCTTACCTAAGCGGTGCGGGGTTTCAAAATGGTCGGTCCACTTCCGTTCTTTAGAATCGCTCTCATTCTTCAGCAGTGAATGCGTGCTGATGCATTCACACACACACACACACACACTCAGACCGGGGACTGTGTGTGCATCTGCATTGCTTGCACACCATGCATCATTTAGTTTTTTCTTGTTAAACAGGAATCTAACAGAACTTAATTGAAAGCAAAGAGAGACCTTGCAAAAAATGCTTTAAATGCGCCACAGATCTTCAGCTGCTTTCAGTTCTTGTTTGTTAAATCAACTTGATATTATGCATTGCAAGCTGTTTTTGTTTTTTTTGTTTTTTTGTTTTTTAAATAAAGTCAGATATAAATATGTGACCCTGGACCACAAAACCAGACATATTGAGTTTTATACATCATAATGGTTTGTTAGGATAGGACAATATTTGGCCGAGATATAACTATTTGGAAATCTGAGGGTGCAAAAAATCTAAATATTGAGAAAATCGCCTTTAAAGTTGTCCAAATTAAGTCCTTAGTCATGCATATTAATAAACAAATATTAAATTTTGATATATTTACGATAGGAAATTTACAAAATATCTTAATGGAACATGATCTTTACTTAATATCCTTATGATTTTTGGCATAAAAGAAAAATCGATAATTTTGACCCATACAGTGTATTGTAGGCTATTGCTATAAATATACCCATGCTACTTATGACTGCTTTTGTGCTCCAGGGTCACATATAGGCAGCTGCATATGTCTATTTACAGCCTTTTTCAAGAGTACTGTCAGGTTTTTTTATACATGGCACAAAAATGATTAATTTGGGCTTATTTTAGTAAAAACAGATGTTTTTTTAGTGGGATCTGGCTACACTGGTATCATCTGATTTACATGGTACACCATGTGACATTATTTGATGTCCAAAAAACAAGCACTTTTTGTTAGTGGGAATATAAATAAACAGGTGCTAACTTTGGTTGATTTTTTTTATTTTTGTAAAATATTTGTACAACAATAATCATTACAAATGACACTTTAATTAAGTCACTTTAGGTTACTGCTGAAGAGCTTGTTTATAAGAATGAGAAATTGAGATTAAGGACAGGCTGAAATGCTATTAATAATTAATAATATATAATAATAATTCATAATATTGTATTTATTATTTTTATTTTCTTTTATATTATCTTCTATTTAAAAATGACCCTTTCAAGAAACATTTTTGTTTTTTTTATCAGTCATGGTATAATAACTTTTAGGTCTTTTCCCCCCTAAATTTAAATTTTGATTTTGAACTTAAAGCAGCAGTATGTAAAACCAGACATGCTAAAGTATGACAGAATCACTGTGATAATCAGAGGTAAATTTCACTATATATCCACACCATCCATTCACATATTTACACACGGTTTGATTTCTGTGGATACATCAAAACTTGGCTCAGAATCTCATTCAGTACAACCTGAAGGTACAGCTTCAGACAAGCACGTTTTTGGTCTCTTATCATTCATTCATGTCCATCTGCGGTCCCTAACGTGTAGGAAGGTCTCATCCTCATCCCATTACAGATTCGCAGTCGGTGCATCAGTGACTTTACGTCCTTTCCCAGCGGCGGGCCGATCTCTCTCCTCCCACAGCGTCACACCATCACAGGCACAAATCTGTTTGGGGTTTTGAAACAAGCCGGCGGAGCGGGCGATGATTCCACAGGCCAGCCTGAGAAAGGAGCGAGAGAGAAGCGGACATTAAGCAAACACACACGGTCCACTGAAGGACATCAAACAGCAGGGAGAGAGCTCTGGACGGACTGGGATTTCTGTAAGAATAAATACCAAGAGCGCTGAACGGTTTTAAACAGCTCAGACTGTTTGTATTACACACACAAACACTCTACAAGAAGCAGCCTGTCTGTTGAATGTTTTTGTCTGGATAAGAATGTCCTTCACCTCTCTCCAGAGTTTCCTGTTATTTTGGACAGCGGGTGATTCCCACGGCCCAAATCATCCTCCCCAGAATCCACCACCAGAGATCGACCAATCACATCCCACACCTGCCAGGAGAAACATGTGACGTCATAACAACAAGCATATCACAACCAGAGACTAATTAACCCAAAAACTGGCTTTGGTGAAAAATTAAATACAGCATGTAACTCAGATCCAGTGTTGTTTTAGTTTTGACTGATACGCTTTTGTAGTTTTAGTTAATATTTTTAATAAATATATATATATATATATATAATTTTTTTTTCACTTTATTTTTAGTTAAAATTTTTTGAATATTTTTTTGTGTTTGTCATTATTATTATTATTATTTTTATTTGTATTATTTTTTTTTTTAATATCCACGTAGTTTTTATTAATTCTATCTCGGTTTTAGTTGTTTTAGTACTTCAAGTTAAACTAAATGAAAATGAGAAATGTTACCTTTGCATCTACCTTACATAAAATACGTAATTTTTTTATTTTATTTTAAGTATGAAAAGTAATGTTTTTGTATGCTTTAGTTTTAGTTGTATATAACTACAATATATGAAACCCATTTCTGCCACGGCCTAAAAAAATAATTAATTGTGGTAATTGTGACTTTTTAATCACACAATTCTGACTTGCGAGAAATAAACTCCCAATTGCGAGTTATAAAGTCCATTTTTAAAGAAAATCAAGTCACACTCACAGTTCTAATATTTTCTTACAATTTTAAGTTTACATCTTGCAATTTTGACTTTATAAGTTTACATCACACATTTCAAAGAAAAAAGTCAGAATTGTGAGATAAAAAGTTGCAATTACCTTTTTTAATTTTTTTATTCAGTGGAGAAAACAAGCTTGCATAATAATAACCCTGCTCAGATCTGTGCATAATTATTTGCAATGACACAGAATGTTAAAAGAATTAAAAAGAGAGATGTGACTATGAATGTAGTGACAGAGAAGTTAGTCAGAGTGTAATTAACTTAATAACAGAGGCTTTATATAATTACTGTACATCCAAAAACTCTACCGCAGGGTTTATAGACACACACCTGACTGCTCTTACTATCAGCTTATCCCTCTGAGCAACGAGACTGTATTTTGAAGTCCTAATGACGAGCACAGATTCATTACCTTGATCTGAGAGTCTTCTAGCCGGAATGAAGCTCTGCCATCAGGACCAGCCGTAATATTCCCCAGATCTCCTACATGCTAGAGACCAGACAGAGACGCAGCATTACTCCAGACCACCTCCAATCATCTTTAACCACAACACTTTATTTTCAATGTCAATGTCAGTCGAAATAGAATATATTTAACCCTAAACCTTACCAAAACAAAATAAAGTAAAAAGGAATTAAAAAAAGATTTAAATAATAAATAAATGTAATATAAATATGATTATAAACATTAATAAAAATGCATTCACTATTAATAAATGCATTGTGTAAATAAATAAATAATTATTTACTAATATAAATTAATTCAATGTAAGTATATAATATTAAATAATTTATTTTTAATAATTTAATTTATTGCTTATTCTACCAGAGTAAATTGCTTAAAAAGTAAAAATAAATAAATAAAATTGCATGTTTTAATAAGTAAATAAATATTAATATATGAAATATAATATATTTCAATATAGTATATTATATTTTCTATATTATATTATATTATATTATATAATAACAATTCTATTACATTAATATACCACTTAACTGTATATAATATTACATAATTTGCTGTGTGTGTGTGTGTGTGTGTGTGTATATATATAACAAGATTCTGTTATCAACTTTAATAAATAACAGGCAAATAAACAATAATAGTAATATACATAATAAAAGAAATACAATTATTAAATAAATTAAATAATAAATTAAATGCATGTATTAGTTGCTTCTACCACAATATTTTCCATAGTTTTTGGACATTGTACCATAAAATACCACTTAGGCATTGTATATAGAATACAACGGGGCTAATTGTCCTCTTAGCAACTATAAGGTTTATATGTTGTTCTCAAACGTACAGGTGCATCTCAATAAATTAGAATGTCGTGGAAAAGTTCATTTATTTCAGTAATTCAACTCAAATTGTGAAACTCGTGTATTAAATAAATTCAATGCACACAGACTGAAGTAGTTTAAGTCTTTGGTTCTTTTACTTGTGATGATTTTGGCTCACATTTAACAAAAACCCACCAATTCACTATCTCAACAAATTAGAATATGGTGACATGCCAATCAGCTAATCAACTCAAAACACCTGCAAAGGTTTCCTGAGCCTTCAAAATGGTCTCTCAGTTTGGTTCACTAGGCTACACAATCATGGGGAAGACTGCTGATCTGACAGTTGTCCAGAAGACAATCATTGACACCCTTCACAAGGAGGGTAAGCCACAAACATTCATTGCCAAAGAAGCTGGATGTTCACAGAGTGCTGTATCCAAGCATGTTAACAGAAAGTTGAGTGGAAGGAAAAAGTGTGGAAGAAAAAGATGCACAACCAACCGAGAGAACCGCAGCCTTATGAGGATTGTCAAGGAAAATCGATTCAAGAACTTGGGTGAACTTCACAAGGAATGGACTGAGGCTGGGGTCAAGGCATCAAGAGCCACCACACACAGACATGTCAAGGAATTTGGCTACAGTTGTCGTATTCCTCTTGTTAAGCCACTCCTGAACCACAGACAACGTCAGAGGTGTCTTACCTGGGCTAAGGAGAAGAAGAACTGGACTGTTGGCCAGTGGTCCAAAGTCCTCTTTTCAGATTAGAGCAAGTTTTATATTTCATTTGGAAACCAAGGTCCTAGAGTCTGGAGGAAGGGTGGAGAAGCTCATAGCCCAAGTTGCTTGAAGTCCAGTGTTAAGTTTCCACAGTCTGTGATGATTTGAGGTGCAATGTCATCTGCTGGTGTTGGTCCATTGTGTTTTTTGACAACCAAAGTCACTGCACCCGTTTACCAAGAAATTTTGGAGCACTTCATGCTTCCTTCTGCTGACCATCTTTTTAAAAATGCTGATTTCATTTTCCAGCAGGATTTGGCACCTGCCCACACTGCCAAAAGCACCAAAAGTTGGTTAAATGACCATGGTGTTGGTGTGCTTGACTGGCCAGCAAACTCACCAGACCTGAACCCCATAGAGAATCTATGGGGTAATGTCAAGAGGAAAATGAGAAACAAGAGACCAAAAAATGCAGATGAGCTGAAGGCCACTGTCAAAGAAACCTGGGCTTCCATACCACCTCAGCAGTGCCACAAACTGATCACCTCCATGCCACGCCGAATTGAGGCAGTAATTAAAGCAAAAGGAGCCCCTACCAAGTACTGAGTACATATACAGTAAATGAACATACTTTCCAGAAGGCCAACAATTCACTAAAATTGTTTTTTTTATTGGTCTTATGAAGTATTCTAATTTGTTGAGATAGTGAATTGGTGGGTTTTTGTTAAATGTGAGCCAAAATCATCACAATTAAAAGAACCAAAGACTTAAACTACTTCAGTCTGTGTGCATTGAATTTATTTAATACACGAGTTTCACAATTTGAGTTGAATTACTGAAATAAATGAACTTTTCCACGACATTCTAATTTATTGAGATGCACCTGTATTTCAAAACAAGTTCCAAAGTGACAACCCCATCGAACTACACAAGGTCAGAATGTGTTATTTATTTATTTCATTTCTTATTGTTTTTTTGGTTGAATAACAATAGAATTTTTCTGAAACCAATGGTTTGTGTATATAACTGAAATGTAAAAAAATAAATGTACCCTCTCTGAGTCCTGAGGAGCTCCATGCTGTTTCCTGAACGGATTGAAATGATCTCCACAGCTGAGAGACAGAGACACAACACAAATAAATGATCATTTAGCAAAAACCCTGCAAGACAAAGACATATGCATGCAAACAGCACCGCTAATACTCCACTGCTCTGATCTCAGCTACAGATAAGGTACTGCAGTCTGCATTTAGTTTCAGGGGAGCTTCAGTTTGGCACACGATCACCAGACCATCATGAATATCTCGGATTTCATGCTTTTAACCCCATTATGACAAACACAGATTATGCACGTTGCCGTCACGCTCTCTAATGGGTGCCTGTCTTGTGCTCTAAAGGTCAAAGGTCGCAATACCTCCTGCAGTCCTGCGTAAGATCGCCCAGTTCGTGCACATGCAGGCCGTGAGCTCCGGGCATCAGTCCGTCAATCGTCCCGTCAATCAAACAGCGCTCCTGTGACAGCTGCAGGAATCTGACCACGCCCTGCACTAGCCCCGCCCCACTGACCATCGCCACGGCAGCGCCCAGGTCTGACGAACACAGACACACACGGATGAGAGGCATTAGGCCCGTTCACAGCGTTCACACTCACAGCGCTTGAGTCTCACCTGTCTCTGAGCCGCCCATTCCCTTCAGCACGGCCCGTCTGCCTGTGCTTTCAATCAGACTCTGGACCTGAAGAGAGGTGAGCGCCGTCTCCACCAAAACCTGCTCCTTAGCCAGGTCTACATGCACCGACTCAACTCCTAAACACACACACACATGAACAAGAGAACTCTGGAGGCTTGTTTCTGCCACGGGATAAAGAAATAAAAAAACCGAGTGTCTATTCACACTAAGTGCAAGTAGCCCGCCTTGTTGGCAGAGGCTATTTACACTAACTCCGCCCACTAACGTGTAATTGGGCTAGTCAACATTACAAAAGATGATCACCAGTCAAAAGTTCTAGTGGCGCAGATGGTAAAACGTATGTTGTGCTCATTTTGACGCAATCGACCCGGGTCCGAATCCGCCTTTTGGCAAAATTTTTTTCTCCCTTTTCAAATCACATCAGAAAAGCATTTATTTTCAATAAAAATGAAGGAAATAATCATAAAGTTGAAAATAAAGTATCGAGTAGGGTTAGGGTAGGTGTAGGGTGGGCTTTATTGTCCCAATAAGGTGGCATGCATTTAATAATTTGAATTATAATTATAATTTACACTCAACAGGTTATTATTGCATACTGTTTTATAATGTACTACAATACTGAAGTGCAGATAATTGCCACTATTTGCAATAAGTAGTATAAATAGCAGAAAATCTTGCTATTTTAACATAGTGTAAATAGAATCTATAGCTATTTGCACTCAGTGTAAATAGCATATCACTAAAAATGCTGCTATTTTCACATAGTGTAAATAGCCTCTATTGCCATTATAATAGCCGCTGCCATAAAAAAAAAAGGTAATTGCAACTTTTTCTCTCACAATTCTGACCATTTTCCTGCAATTCCGACTATTTTTCTTGCAGTTCTGAAAAAAAAAGTCAGAATTGTGAGATATAAACTCAGGATTGTGAGATATAAACTCAGAATTGTGAGATATAAACTCAGAATTGCATTTAAATGAAAAGAAAATTCATAAATGTGAGGTAAAAAGTTGCAGTTACCATTTCATTTTTTAATTCTGTGGCCCAAAACAAAAAAACAGAATTGTGAGATGTAAAGTACAAATTTTGAGAAAAAAGTCAGAATTGCAAGATGCAACGTCAGAATTCAGAGGGTAAGTTGGAACGGGGAAAAAAACAACTCTGAATTATTTTTTTCCTCAGAATTCTGAGTTTAAATCTCACAATTATGAAAATATGTTGGAAATTTTGAGATAAAAAGTCGCAATTACATTTTAATGCACTAATAAAAAAATAAATAAAATAAACAGTCAAATGTCAAACGTTTTAATGAGAAAGACAAAACGAAGCATTCAAAATGTATCATTTAACTTACAATCTGCAAAGATGTAGGAAAATATGTCCAAATACTACATTTAATGTCAAAGAACTTAAACACAAAATCCGTGTGTACAGGTGTGTAGTAAAACACACACAGATAAAGCAAAAAAGGAAAAAAAAAACATCTGGCTCATGTTTGCATTTTCTTCAGTCACTGGCCATAACTTGGGTAAAGTTGGTTTTATATTCGCACATTGGGACTATTGCATTCAATTACTTTGTTAACCGCACTACACTGGACATTCAGCAGACATTCGCAAGTAAGTATGACATTAAAACAATACTTGGCCATTTTGATCGATTGTGAAAAACATGTAGTAGGTTGACAATGATGTCGCTGATTAGAATTTGCAAAAAATAACTTTATTGCACATATAATTAGAAAGTTATTAAACGCGGAAATGTGTGAATGTTGTGAATGTTGTGAATGTGCGAATATAAAACCAACTTTACCCAAGTCTGGCCATAATTCTAACCTTGAACTCGTGATTAGGAATAGAATAATGCTATACATGAGAAAACGGGCTGTGAATTGAACAATAAGTTATATTCTGGCTCAGAGGAAGACTTTGTGGTAGATTTTCTGCTGTTGAAAAGGAAGAACACAAAACTTTTTCACCACACAAATGGTTGTCAAAAGCAAAAATGCTATAAAATTAATTATTTTTTGTGAGCTCAGAAAGGTGTTTGCTGTAGAGCTTGACTCACCTGGTTCTTTCTCCAGGACGCTTTTTACTGCATTAACACAGCTGCCGCATGACATCTGCACCGCAAACTCCAGCTGCGCAAACACACGAGTAACATGGACAGTTTTAAAAGCTGAATGCATATCAATGTATAAGAGAAAGTGTATAGTTAAGTAATTATTAGATACCATTTTAATAATCCTTTTGCGGTTCACTTAAACTTGCAGTGTGACAAATGCCTTTATTTATTTTTATTTTTTTTAAATGCTAATATTGAATGTATTCTCTCTAGTAATTGAATATATATGTATGTTGTATATGTTATAATACACATTATAATAACAATGTATAATAAAATACCTAAAATACTACACACACATATATTTGTTATGTATACATATGCATGTTTCTCTAATTAAGTTTATATGTATTAATTAGCTCATAATAAGCTACATGCATAATAATCATTTCATGCCAGCTTCCTAAATGCAGACATTAAAAACTATAAAGATGTCCAGTAATATTCCTGAATCTATTTGACAGTTTCCATTAGTTGAAATAAATAAATGCATATATTTATTTGCAAGTGCAAGACTAAAACAGCATGTAAAAATGAAGAAGTAAATAACTTTGCAAGTCATCAATAATAACACGTTATGGAGATTATGCTGGTCATTATGATGAAATCAATAATATGAACTTAAATATGACTGGTCTGTATTACAAGTTGACCTACTGATATTCTTCTTAAACAAGTAATTTTAACACTCTCATATATTAAAAAAAAACGTAATTAAAGCTCATTATTTAAATTATTGAGTATTCATTGCAGTACTTTTAAAATAATCATTATAAAGTCATATTCACACCTTCGCTGTTCTGTTTGTGTCCATCTCTGCATCGCACGCAAGCGGAAGTTCCGCGCTCACAAAATGTTATAAAATAAAAGTCCTAGTAAGGTATTAGAAAATGACATTAGTAAAATAAAAGTCCCGGGAAAAAACGATTGCAAACCAAAAATTGGTTAATTTAATATAACTGGATTATGTTTGATTTAAACATTAAATGTAATAAATGTAATAAAATATAATATCAACAAATATATAATATAGAAATGACAGCAACAACTTCAGCTGAAAAAAGAAATCAGCCTTGTAGTTAAAATGGTTAACCAGAAATTGTAATATATAATATAATATAATATAAATACAAAAAGTTGTATTCTATTCATTTATTCTATTAATTTGACATTGCTTACAGTTTCTGAGAAAAACAAACTCAAGATTAGCCTTTTGCTTATTTTATTGAAAAATATGTCAAATATTAAAGCACACCAAAATAATTAGATATACAACACATCAGATTCACAAAGTTGTTGATATAATACAATATTCACAGTTATATTTGTGTAAAATCTAAGTGGCTGATGGCTGTTGTTTCTGCTCTTCATTTGTGGCTGCTGCTGCTGCTAAATGTTGTGGGAAACTGAGGCCCTTCTCCAGAGCGTAGGATCTCCAGCGCTCGTCATCCGCCTCGTGCGTGAGATAGCGATTTCCCATCCGCTGCTCAAACTCTCGCAGGTCACACCACATCTGGAAGTTCTGCAGCGGGAGAAACAGACCAGATATAAATAAATCACACTGTACATCCAGTCAGTGCCCTGAAATCTGCATTTGCATGCCAGTACAATGTGTTTTGGGTTGGGTTGATTTTTGGAATAAGTCACCAGACCTGAAACCAAGGATGACCCATCGCTTTGCCAACACTGAACCTGCGTCTCAGCACCACCTGCAGCAGGTTATTGATCAGATTCACCGCTGAGAGAGAGACAGAGAGAAATGAGTTAACAGAAAGAAAGTTAGGTAACTATCTGGTATTCCTCACTTAGGTTATAAAACTATGGAAGCTTTGCCCATTTCTAGCATGGAATTTAAAAAAAATTGCTGCTTTTTATCTCACAATTACATATTTTATATATTTTAAAACCATTTTGCCTTTTCAAATCATGCCCACATTTTAAGTAAAAATGTGAAAAATTTAAAATGAACTTAAATGACAAAAGACCACTATATGCATGTCTTTATGTTTATTACATTTTAAGTAAAATAATCAGACTACTTTTAGATTACTTTTGACATAGCTCATTTCTTATATTGATTTAAGCAAGATAACCTTGTACCATATTCATATAAAACACAAAGAGAAAAAAATATCATTCATTAGTAACAACATGAAGTGTAGCACACATTACATTACG
The DNA here is from genome assembly GCA_039654775.1 of Spinibarbus caldwelli. NCBI lineage: Eukaryota > Metazoa > Chordata > Actinopteri > Cypriniformes > Cyprinidae > Spinibarbus > Spinibarbus caldwelli. The sequence continues at coordinate 4,479,474 of CM077220.1, read as the reverse complement.
TCAAGGTTTCCCAAACTGGGGTTCGTGAAGGAAGTGCAGGGAAAATAAAATGAACGCGTTCATCAGTAGTTGATGCAGTGCTGAAATGTTGGGAAACACCTTTTTTAAATTGAAATGATTTTTCTAAATCCAGTGGTCAAATGCTGTGTGGCCTCGTAATTTCGTAAATTTCCTACTGTAAATATATCAAAAACGTAATTTCTTATTAGTAATATGCATTGCTAAGAACTTAATTTGGACAACTTTAAAGGCGATTTTCTCAGTATTTAGATTTTTTTGCACCCTCAGATTCCAGATATGTATCTCAGCCAAATATTGTCCTATCCTAACAAACCATACATCAATGGAAAGCTTATTTATTCCGATTTCATTTCGAAAAATTGACCCTTATGACTGGTTTTGTGGTCCAGGGTCACACACACATATATATATATACATGGTCTCTTACCCTCCAGTGAGACGAGGGACCACGGCTGGCGTGGATACATGAACGAAGCGTTGGTGATCTGTTGATTAATGTCCTCGTCCTCGTTGAAAGGAAATGTTCCACTCAGACTGACATATAAAATCACACCCACGGCCCACATGTCCAGAGAGCGATTGTAACCCTTACTACAGATGACCTCCGGTGCCAGATACGCAGGCGTCCCGACGAGAGTGCGCCGGAACGACTTCTGTCCGATGATACGAGCGAAACCAAAGTCACACAGTTTGACCTGAAACAGAGACATTGTATTCAATGCATACATTTTTTATGCAATCAGTTTTTGCATTCCCTGGAAATCAAAACCATGATTCTAGTATCGTGCTCAACTGTTTAAACTCTTCTAGAGCTAAAAAGCATTATCTTAATATCTCCATTGGACACATGCAATTCTAGACTTGACTTTAAAGGGTTAGTTCACCCAAAAATAAAAAATTCTGTAATTAATTACTCACCCTCATGTCGTTCCAAACCCGTAACACAAATTAAGATATTTTTAATGAAATCTGAGAGCTCTTTGAGCCCCATAGACAGCAACCCAACTGTAATGTTAGATCGATTACAAAACCATACAGGTATTCAAGGGCAGGCTTTAAGATGGTTTAGATCCTACCTGTCTGATTGCTACCACTTTGTTTATTTAAACAGGGAGTCATCTCAATTATCATCAGTAAAGTATGGAATACCACAAGGATCTGTCCTAGGTCCTCTGCTATTTTCAATATACATGTTGCCCCTTGGTAATATTATTAGAAAATACGGGATTAGTTTCCATTGTTATGCTGATGATACTCAACTATATATCTCAACAAGACCAGATGAAACTTCTAAATTATCTAAGCTAACAGAGTGTGTTAAAAATGTAAAAGATTGGATGACCAATAATTTTCTCCTATTAAATTCAGATAAGACAGAGATATTACTTATTGGACCAAAAAACAGCACACAGAATCTCTTGGATTATAATTTGCAACTAGACGGATGTACTGTTACTTCCTCTACAGTCAAAAATCTGGGTGTTATATTAGACAGAAACTTGTCTTTTGAAAATCATATTTCCCATGTTATAAAAACAGCATTCTTCCATCTTAGAAACATTGCCAAGCTACGAAACATGTTACCTGTTTCTGATGCAGAAAATCTAGTTCATGCATTCATGACCTCTAGACTGGACTATTGTAATTCACTGCTAGCTGGTTGTCCTGCATCTTCAATAAACAAGCTACAGGTAGTCCAAAATGCAGCTGCTAGACTCTTTACCAGGTCAAGAAAATATGATCATATTACCCCAATTTTACAGTCTCTGCACTGGCTGCCTATTAAGTTCCGCATCAGTTACAAAATATTATTACTTACCTATAAGGCCCTTAATGGTTTAGCTCCTGCATACCTAACTAGTCTTCTACCACGCTACAATCCATCACGCTCCCTAAGGTCGCAAAACTCTAGACTTTTGGTAGTACCTAGGATAACAAAGTCAACTAAAGGAGGTAGAGCCTTTTCACATTTGGCTCCCAAACTCTGGAATAGCCTTCCTGATAATGTTCGGTGTTCAGACACACTCTCTCTGTTTAAATCTAGATTAAAGACACATCTCTTTAGCCAAGCATTCACATAATTCATCTCATAATCTTTTACTGCAGTTATATCTGATCAAACACACATTATTGTTCTTTAGCTTGGATTGAACAAATTATTTTTGTTTGGTTGAAACAGCAGCTACGCTAATTATGTCTCTATTTGTTTCTCTGTTTTTGCCACGGGATTAACATTTACACAAGCTTCAGTCTGGATCCAGAACACCTGAGAAGAGATGATGCCAACCCCTCAGAGGACCTCAGATGATGCCTACCCTCAGACAACATACAGAACTACCAAATTTCGCCATAAGTTAAATATATTAAGTTTCTACAATATATAAATATATTGTAGAAACTTAATTTCCTGTAAAGCTGCTTTGCAACGATTTGTATTGTGAAAAGCGCTATACAAATAAATTTGAATTGAATTGAATTGAATTAATGTTCCCAGGTCCAGAAACGTAGTAAGACAAAAATAACATAATTTATTTAACAATTCTTCTCCCTGAGTTACCGTGCATGCTGCGCATGCATTGTGGTACTCTCCAAAATGGCGGAAGATGTTAACTCGGGGAGAAGAACTGTTGAAAAAGTTATGTTATTTTTGTTTTCTTTGTGCACAAAAAGTATTCTCATAGCTTCGCAAAATTGAAGTTGCGCCACTGATGTCATATGGACTATTTTACCAATGTCCTTGCTATGTTTCTGGGTCTGGGAACATTGCAGTTGTGTTGCTGTCTATGGGAGGGTCAGAAAGCTCTCAGATTTCATCAACAATATCTTGAAATGAATTTTCATTTTTGGGTGAACTATCCCTTTAAGTGTCAAAAACATTGAAAATCATGAATAAAGTGCCATATATGAGAGTGTCAGACCTGAGGAAATGGTTCAGGTGAAGCCAGCAGCACATTTTCTGGTTTCAGGTCACAGTGTGCAACGTCCCTCATGTGCAGGTACCTCAGAGCCTCCAAAACCTTCAACACCAACCACAGATCAGCAAAAACCCCAGCAAGACTGAAACTTCTTTAGTCTCCACTGATTTAAACACTCTTAAAAATAAAGATTCCAAAAGCGGGGTTTCACAGCAAAGCCATAGAAGAACATTTTAATCATCTAAAGAACCTTTTTCACCATAAAGAACCTTTTGTGAAATGGAAAGTTTCCACACTCTTAAAAAATAAAGGTTTTTATGAGCATCTATATGGTTCCATGAAAAGCCTTTAACATCCATTGAATCTTACCATTCTACAAAAGGTTCTTTAGAGTGGAAAAAGATTCTTTAGATTATTGAAATGTTCTTCACTAAAAAAAGCAATGGTTCGTTTAAGAACAGGCCACTGAAGGATTCTTTGAGGAACCAAACATGATTCTTCTATGGCACTGCTACAAAACCCCCTTTGAAAGCTTTATTTTTAAGAGTTCTTCATGGAACCATAGATTCATGGAAGAGCATATGAAGAAGACCTATATGAAATAGATTAATATGAAATTCGTGCACAACTGTTTTCAAAATTGCTAATAATCAGAAATGTTTCTTGAGCAGCAAATCAGCATATTAGACTGATTTCTGAAGGATCATGTGACACTGAGGACTGGAGTAATGATGCTGAAAATTCAGCTTTGATCACAATAATAAATTACATTTCACAATATATTCACACAGAAAACAGTTATTTAAATTGTAATAATATTTGACAGTTTTTACTGTATTTTTAATCTTAGCATAACATGAGCATGACAAACTTGTAAGTTATTAAAAAATAAAATGTAAGACAACCATGAGATAATGTTCTGTTTGAGGTGGTCAGAAAAATCCTTCTGGCAACTTTTTTTCAAGCCTAATAGACAGCTTGGAGAGCTTTAGGATTAGGTTCCTCCCAAAAATGGGAATAACATTAGAGGAACATTCTGTGTTTTAAGACCAAACAAGCTTCTTTACCTGTGTGACCAGAAAGCGGGTGGTGCGTTCAGTCAGACGTCCGTTCTCATGAGATAAAATCATCTCTAACATGTCGCTGTGGAGCTTCTCCATCACAACGAAAGTATATTCCATTGTCTTAAACATCCCTTCTAAATGAATGATTCCTGGATGAGACAGTCTCTGAAACACACACACATATGGATGATATAACAACAACAAAAACAACACAAGTGTTTGAATTGTGGGGAATATGGCATCTTGAACTCATACCTGCAATATCGAGACCTCATTTTTGGTCTGTTCCTCCTGTTTAGTGGGAAATCTTGTTTTATCAATGACTTTAACTGCGACTGGACGGCCCGTGTGTCTGTGAGTGCCTCCGTAAACCACCCCGAACTGACCCGAACCCAAAACTTCATCAGAGAAGATCTGATAGAGCTCACTGATGTCCTGCAACACACACATGAACACACAGACACATTCAGACGCTTCATTCCCTCTTTGAAACACAGTGGTCATTTTAGAAATATTTTTATGATCAAAAATTGAGTCTCACCTGGGTCTCGTCACCGTTCTTTCCATCACCTGGCAAGAGAGGAGGTGTCATTTTATTTGGCATTATAGACAAGATGAGGATCATAGAAGATATGGATGAGTTTGTTTCTTCATCAGATTTGGAGAAGTATAGCATTACATCATTGTCTCAGCAATGGATCCTCTGCAGTGAATGGGTGCCATCAGAATGAGAGTCCAAACAGCTGATAAAAACATCACAATAATCCACAAGTAACCCACACCACTCCAGTTCATCAGTTAACATCTTGTGAAGTGAAAAGCTGTGTGTTTGTAAGCAACAAATCCATCAAGATGTTTTAACTTTGAACAGTCGCTTCTGTTTAAAATACGAGTCCATAATCTATAACAATGCTTCCTCCAGTGAAAAAGTCCATCTCCTGTTGTCTCTCACATCAAAATCCACCTAAACATATTTGTTTAGAACTTTTTTTGATTGTTTTCGCTTGTAAACGGTGTTTGATCTGTGCAGATTTCACTCCTGATTCAGAGTTTTTCACTGGAGAAAACAATATTATGGATTACGGACTCATATTTTAGCAACAGTTCAAAATAAAAACATCTTAATAGTGGATTTGTTTCTTATAAACACATTGCTTTTCACTTCACAAGATGTTAACTGATGGACTGGAGTGGTGTGGATTATTGTGATGTTTTTATCAGCTGTTTGGACTCTCATTCTGACGGCACCCATTCACTGCAGAGTATCCATTGCTGAGACAGTGATGTAATGCTACATTTCTCCAAATCTGATGAAGAAACAAACTCATCTACATCTTGGATGACCTGAGGGTGTGTGCATTTTCATTTTTGGTTGAACTGAGAGTATATTTATATTGTGTGGAATCTGAGGCTCATGAATAATTCATGTCTTGTTGCTCTAACCGGTGTTGTTTGTCGTGTGGCATACGGTGCCCTGAACCGGTCTGAGGGCCTGATTGAAAGCTGACTCCCATGACGGGCCGTCCTGATCCGCAAACACACAGTACACCAGAGATCCCGTCACCAGCTCGAACGAGTGTGCGCTGTTGCCTGCCAGCACTGGAATAGTGAGCTGAGCCGGACCTCGAACCTGCAGCACCTCTGAGAGAGAAATCTCCTGAAATGAAGCACACGCAACTATGTTAATAACTTCATGAAAGCCCTAAGATGAACTGTGTGTCAAATGTTGCTGTATTTTGCATTATGAAGTGGTAAAGGTGTCACGATGCATTTGAAAGACTTGCAAACCTTATAGTACTTAATGCTAATTTCATTCGGGTACAGGGTGATACTTTTCCCATCCAATACCCAGTAGTGACGTTTTCTCTGAAAAAATAAAAAATAAAAAAAATAAAAAATACATAATATAAATAATATATAGAAATAATACAAATGATATAAAAGATTGAAAAATATAAATATTTTATAAAAATATAAAAGATTATACATACATATATATATGTATATATATATATATACACACACACACATATATTTGTTTATTTTAATGTTAAGAAACATTTTTATTTCAAAAAGATGATTTACTTCTGAACTTTCAATTCAAAGAATCCTGAAAAAATTAAACAGAAAAATCTGAAGGATCATGTGACACTGAAGACTGCTATAATGATGCTGAAAATTCAGCTTTGATCACACAAAATAAATTACATTTTACAATATATTCAAACAGCAAAAAGTTCATTTAAATTATAATAATATATCAGAATATTTTTCAAAACTATTAATAAAAATTATTATAGTATCTTATTGACACTAAAACATTACAACATTTTTTTTACCAACCCCCAAAAATTTTAACTGTAGTCTATATAAATAAAAAATTATAAAATATATATAATATGTTAATAAAATATATAATAATTATTCTACGTATGAATAAGAGTGTCTCACCAGCGTGTCAGTGTTGGTATGATGGATTAACCAGCCTTTCTTCAGCACTCCACTGTTTCTTCTCTTGCTGTGTTTGACTGATTGCACCACTCGCATCAGAGGAATATTACTGCTGAAACACGGCCTGACACACACACACACACACACACACACACACACACACACACACACATACACACACACACACACACAGAGGTGAACACCTGAGCTCAGTCTGCAGCGCTGCATTGATCAGGATCAGGTGTGATGTGGATCCTTACGCGACGGATGGCTGCAGCGGCGTTATATCTATGGCCGGTGGGTCTTTATATCGCAGCTCTTCATACAGATCGTTTAATGTAACCACTTTCATGTTGTCATCAAACTCTGAAAATACAGTACACTTGCTTTATGACAACACGCAACTGTGTCTTTAAAATAATAACATTATACAATATAAAATTATATCATACAACGTTTTATATATAGCACTTGCATATCATTGCTCTTTTGTTGTTTTTGCTTGCTTCTATTGTCCTCATTTGTAAGTCGCTTTGGATAAATGCATCTGCTAAATGACTAAATGTAAATGTTTTACAGTAACTATCATGTAGAAGTACACAACATGACTCTGGACGTTTAACATACTACAAATATTTAAAACCTTTTACCTCTTTTTTAATATATTTACATTTTTAATATATATTTATGCATTTCAAACTATTCTGAACTTCTATATTCTGCTCACCAAGGCTGGATTTATTTGATCAGAATTGTGATTAATTGTGAAATATTATTACAGTTTAAAAGAGCTGTTTTCTATTTGAATATATTATAAAATGTAATTTATTTCTGTGATCAAAGCTGAAATTTCAGCATCATTATTCCAGTTTTCAGCCTCACATGATCCTTCAGAAATCATTCTAATATGCTGATGCTCAAGAAACATTTCTGATTATTGTCAATGTTGAAAACAGTTGTGTTGCCTTATATTTTGTGGAAAACCATGATACAATTTATTTTTCATGATTCTTTGATAAATAAAACATTCCAAATGCTTTACTATCACTTTTGATCAATTTAATCCATCCTTGATGAATAAAAGTATTAAATTTAAAATTATCTTTAATACATTAACTTTTGAATCATTGTGGAAGTAAACTTAATTTGCCAGAATTCTATAATTTACGCAAAATTTACGTCAATACTGATTTACAGTATTTTATCAGTATTGTGAAAATTTTGTATATATAATATAAACAAATAATTTATATAATATAAATATTAAATGATAAACAAACAAATAAACAAGCAATTAGGCAATAAATAAATGTAAATATTCTGTATATATAAAAATAGCAATGAAAATAAATTTTAAAGAAATAAAATATTTAAATATGAACATAATAAATATAAATATTACATAATAAACAAAGAAATAAGCAATTAAGCAAAAACAACATGTTTAACTGCATTTAATTTATGCTGATTTACATTCAAATATGTCTCTATAGTGGTGGACACAAACTAAAGCAAAAACATTTTATTTAAATGTCAAATAAAATTATCACAATGCAAAAAGTCTTAAAAGTAGGCTGAAATATCTTTATGGAAAGTTTGATTTTCCTCTTTTGATTTGGGGTGAAATGTGAACTAGAAACATTTTTATCCCATGCATACATAGTCAAACTGACCTTCTCCGTTTGCTTTCTCACCATTACACTCAGGAGGAACAAGAGTCATACACCTGCGATGACAATTGTACTTACAATCTGGAGAGAAACACAGAGAAAGCAAGAAGTTATTGCTCTTTCACAGCTCAGAAGACTTAAAGAAGTAAGCGCTTTCTGAGAAATGCTGTTGAAAGTGCACCAAAACACACTTCCAGGCAATCACCAATAAGGGGCGTGTCCATTTGTGATGGGGGAGGGGCCTGTTGCATAGCATGTTCATGAGTTTGGGGGCGGAACTTTCAAGATATAGGCGTGTTTGTTTTGGTAATTTCAAATATCAACAGTGTTTCTCAGAAGTCGAGTACTGCACCTTTAAAGGGATAGTTCACCCAAAAATGAAAATTCTGTCATTAATTACTCGCCCTCATGTCGTTCCAAACCCGTAAGACCTTTTTATCTTCAGAACACAAATTAAGATATTTCTGATGCATTCCGAGAGCTCTCTGACCCTCCATAGACAGCAACACAACTGAAATGTTCCCAGACCCAGAAACGTAGCAAGGACATCGATAAAACAGTCCATGTGACACCAGTGGTTCAACTGTAATTTTACAAAGCTAAGAGAATACTTTTTGTGCGCAAAAGAAAACAAAAATAATTACTTCCTTGCTACGTTTCTGGGTCTGGGAACATTCAGTTGTGTTGTTGTCTATAGAGGGTCAGAGAGCTCTTGGATTTCATCAAAAATATCTTAATTTGTGTTCCGAAGATAAAAAGAAGGTCTTACGGGTTTGGAACGACATGAGGGCGAGTAATTAATGACAGAATTTTCATTTTGGGGTGAACTGTCCCTTTAATGAAGTTCTCAGTATCAACTTGGACACTGAAAATGTTTTGAAAGAGACATAGTTTGTGGTTGTTGTTTGCACGCTGCTCTCTCACCGGAGCACTGCATGCCCTGTCTGAAGAGGCCCTTGAGCAGCCGGAAGCAGTGCATGCAGACGGTGGGTTTGGTGTAGGTGTGAATGTGGAAGGTGTGAGGGACTCGCGGTCGGGTCTCCTTCCCCTCCGACAGCCCCACAGACACCGGCACGTCGGCCCAGGACGGCGGGCGCGAGCGCAACGGCTTCGACATGCTGATCTGAGGGAGAAAACAAACCATTTCAGAGCATTTCAAACACCTGTCAGAAACGTGAGCGTCGGCTGGGACAAAGTCCCTTTAAAGCAAATCATGTCACTCGGCGGCCATCTTTGAAATGCCTCTCGGGCATGCAAGTGCATCTCTTTGAATGGGGAAACGTCAAATTCTCCAAAACTGTTCACTAAGCTTACGATTAAATTTCATATTTGAAATCGCCAATGAAATCTGACAACAACTGTATCATAAGTGTTTTTTATTTTGTTCAAATAGCGTTAAAAAATGTATTTTTCAGGCTAGACCCGCAAGTGCGCATGCGTAGTCTCAGAACCCTGATGCTGCGTCCTAATTCGCATACTATCATGCGCACTCTAACGGCTAATATTGCACATAACACATTGTGTGGTGGACAAACATTCGATTAGAACTACAGACATAAAAAGTGTTTAAAAACTACAAACATGGCGGGCATGCGAGACCAACAGACAGGCAGAGAAAGGGGTTTGAGTGATAAATAATCAATGTCTAACCTAATTAAAAATATTTATTTAATGTTATGCGCATTATAATTAATCTGCAGCAACATTGTGAACTTTTATAATGATGCGTTTGGTCAATTAAATGCATCATTAGACAAACATATGAAGAGAGTGGCATGATAGACCCACGACAGGCAGATCAACGTGCCTCTTCATTAAACGAAATGTGGATTTTGTTAACTGTGGCAAGATGATTGACAGTGCAGTTTAAACAGTGACAGGCTGCACATAACTAAGCAACAGAGCGTCTGTTAAAGACGCAGTCACGGCGAAGTAGTATGTCCCAAAGCTTGCCTACTATTCTGCTACAAGCTCAAAAGTATGTACTTTTTCTTCACAAAAAGAGTACATACTTTTAGGGCATAGTATAAGTAGGCGAATTGGGGTGCAGCATGACTGTTTCTATAGCAACCGAGACAGCTGCAGTGACACTGATTTTACTGATTAGGGATTGGCTCTTTTTGCTCAGAAGGCGGGGCTTCGATCAATAGATCGGCCATATTGAGTGTTGCATTTTTTCCCCATTCAAAACTATACGAGTGACACATCTTGGGTATTCTATAGTCTTTGGTTAGGATGGTCACCTCCTCCAGACTCCCGCCGGTGTTACTGGAGAGCGTCGGGGTCCGGGGCCGACCAGGAGGAAACAGCGACAGACTCGGGCCGCAGCGGCGATACACACGAGAGCAGTCATTGGGCAACTTAAACGCACAGCGCTTGTGGAAATCCAGACCGCAGCCTGCAGAGAGAAAGCCAAAGAAAAACTCTCAAACACTTCACTTTTCAGATTTGTACAAATCTGAAACAAAATGTCATATAAACTTAATAAAATCAATAATAAAATACATTTTCAATAGGTAAATATTTATAAATAATATAATTATAAATAATATATAAATATTATAATAAATATAAATATTAAATAAATAAATAAATAAATAAGCAATTAGGCAATAAAATAAAATGCAAATATTCAGTATAAGACTTGATAAGTAAATATATTATGTAATAAACAAATAAGCAATTAAGCAATAAATAAAACTGAACATTAACAACATATTGCAGAAACTAATGTCATAGAAACTAAGCAAAAAATCTAATAACTTTAAATACATATTTATATATAATATAATTTATATTATAAATATTAAATAATAAATATACTGTGACTAAAATTAATCAAAAAATTTAATTAACATTTTGATAAATATTCTAGATAGTATACTTTATTTTAATAAATAATAAATACAAAATATAAAGATAAATATTATATAATAAACAAATAAATAAACTCATATATTCATAACACAATAAATATAATGTTCCAAACAACATAATGTTACAAAATTAAAATCAAGCATTATGTCACAGAAACTAAGCTGAAAAAATAAATAGGCCTAATACATTTATAAAAAAATATAATTTATATTATGAATATTAAATAAGAAACATGAATTTATAAATATAAATAACAAGTGATAAACAAATAAAGGCAATTTACCAACAACAAAACGTAAATGTTTTGTATAAGTCTTTTAAGTATTTTGCGCAGTCGTACCTTCACATTTTAGACCCTGTCGTATGAGTCCCCATAACATCTCACCGCAGTAGTGACAAAACGTAGGTGTGCGATACGAATGGACGACCAGAGAATGTGGGCGGTACTTCGTCTCGGTCACTGAAGCCGTTCCTAAAGTGATTAACATGATTGACAGCTGTCAACATCACCTGCAGTGATAATAGTGATGCTAACAGTGACTGGATGGAGTGTGAGTGTGTGTGTGTGTGTGTATGTGTGTGTGTGTGTGTGTGTGTGTGAGAGAGTGTGTGTGTGTGTGTGTGTGTGTGTGTGTGTGTGTGTGAGAGTGTGTGTGTGTGTGTGTGTGTGTGTGTGTGTGTGTGTGTGTGTGTAGTGTGTAACTGACCAGCGAGCACCACCTCCACCAGATCTCCGTTGCGTATGTCGTGTTTTTCAGTGAGTCTCTGTAAGATCTGCTCTGTGTTCGGCTCATGTCTGAATAACAGCAGCTTCTCGCCAAGACCAACAACACTGCACTCCGGAGCCTTACACACACACACACACACACACACACACACACAGAGTAATTATTATAAAAATTACAGAAAAGCACAACAAAATGTAAACATTATTTGAAATATCATAATGCAAGAAAAGTAATACCAAACGTTGTCATAGAAAGTAAGCAAAAAAAATTATGTTATAAACATTAAATAATAAATATAAATATTATATTTCTAAACATTATAATTTATATTATAAATATTAAACTAAATAAATAAAAATAACAATAAAAATACTGTTAAACATCATAATGCAACAAAAGTAATACAAAACATGTCAAAAATTAAGCAATGAAATAAAATAACAAATACATATTTAGAAATAATATAATTTATATTATGAATAATAAATATTAAATATAGTAAATAGATTAATACAATCATCATAAAACAATAAAATACTGTTAATGCAACAAATATCATACCTCATGTAATACTTCATGTAAAAAAAAACATCAACAACAGCGAAACAAATGAATAAATAAAATCATAACACAAAAATACTGTTAAGCATCATAATGCAACTAAATTAATACCAAACATCAGGTCACTGAAATTAAGCAATAAATTAAATACATTATAAATAAATAAATAAATAAAATAAAATAAATAGCACAATAAAATACTGTGTTAAAATTCATAATGCAACAAAAGTAATACAAATCATCAAGTCATAGAAACTAGGCAATAAACAAAATAAATCAATACGTCTAATAAGTTAGACTTCTATCTTGACTTCTAGCTAGTCTTGAATAAACAAGGATACTTCAACAAACTCATTTATTTGAATTAAAATTAAATTAATGTTTAATTAAAATTAAAACATTTTAATGCATTTATGAACCTTTAAATCAAGTTGGTTTTAAGAGGTTGTACTATATTTGTTAAAAAAAAATAAACCAGAAATTTCAGCAGCGAACTCCTGCACCGTCTCACACTGAGACAAAATCAAACACTGAAAAACTACTCAAACACACACAGTGTGAGCAGACCATTGATTACAGAAACGCTTCATCATGTCTGTTCTCTTCTACAGTGCATTTCTTAAGATCACCTAAGATAATCACAACCGCACATTCACACAGACACATGCTGGGCACGAACACTGTTTTAAGAAAGGTAAGTCTGAGTCAGAAGCCGCAGCTCTAACCATGATCAGCTTCTTCAGATGAGGCTGAAAGTGGGTCAGATCATGATGGCACTGCAGCAGCTGAACCACTGCGTAACTCATGCTGATGGCTCTCAAATGTCAATCATTTGCTTTTCAAATCCAGCGGATGTGAGTCAAACTGAGACTATCCTCAATAACTCACACCTGATACTCAAGGTCTCTTAATTCTGAACATAAACAATGTGAATTGTACTAATTGGCCATCAATATTTTTAGCAATAAATATTGAGACTACAAAATCACAGAGTGCTTAAATAGTGTGAATATAAATTGTAGGGCCCTATGAAATCTGTCTTATTATTATTTATATATATATATATATATATATATATATATATATATATATATATATATATATATATATATATATATGCATTTTAATTTTTCTAGACTGTTTTAATGGTTAAATAAAATTTTATTCATCAAAAGACCTGTCTAATTAATTGAAATAATAAAACTTACAATATTAAACAGCAATTTATACAAAGTTTAACAAAAATTAAATTTTTAAGGCCCTATGAAATGTTTTTTTTTTTTTTTTCTCAAATTCAGCTTTATTTTTACCAAATTCGGTTTTCCATAAATTTTCTGGATTCCATTTTAATGGTTTCATTACATATTAATAATCAAAAGCATCTCTAATTAATTGACTTTAGAAAAAAAAAAAAATTATTATTATTTTGTTTATTTCTTCTTTCCAGAAATACTGTGTTGTGTATTTAAATTTTTCTGCTAAATAAATTCCGGTAAATAAGCTTTCTGGTAAATAGTTATTCTAGTATAGTGTAGTAAATGAAGCCGCGCGTCTGTGCCATTCATTCACACAGAGACACACAGAACATGCAGGATTCATATTTAAACTGTATTTTTGCAGCTTAATACTCACGGACACTAGTCTATATTGTGTTTTGATTAAAGTGTACTGACATACTTTTTTTTGATCCATCCAAAATTCGGCAAATTACATGACATTCCGCTTTATACAGTAAATTTTGTTTTAATGACTAGATTCTGCGATTCCTTCCGCGTTTTCCACATCACAGAAATCATTGGGCCCAAAAATTGTTTACAAAGGCCTACCTAAATAAATGAAAATGGGGAGCAAACAGTGATCGTTTTGACAAAGTTCTCGTCTTTATGCAAAAGTTTTCAAAGACGCAAAGGAATCATTTTTGCTTAAATTAATTAATTTGTCATTTGCATTATTATTTATTATTGATTGATGTGAATTGGAGCACTATAGGGGCAATCTTTCAATGATAGCACTAACTGCATGTAGGATTACAGTATTTTTTAAATAACCCTCTTTTTAATTTTAACATCTACTTAAGGCATACTTTAAATACCACAACATTTCACCATCACAGTAATTACTTCATCAGCTCAATACCATATTCACAGTTTCATGGTTCCGCCACAGTAATTTCTTTGTAAATTAGGCCTTCCTCTTCCACATCAGCTTCAAACACATTCAGCTTCCTGTTTGAGACTAAACACTGAGAACGTCTGAGAACATCAGCAAACACACTCCCCCTCAACTTAAATGCATGACAAACAGACAAAAAAATGTGAAACTATAAGCAGATCTTAGAGGAAAAAATAAACTCATTTCTAAATGATACATTAACAATAAGGGTTGAGGGTGTTAAACCCACTTGAAAGGTCTGACAACTTGAACACAAACACACGATCGAGCTGCATTTCCGTTCCACCGGTCGCTCACGGGCAGGTCAGGGTGTCGCTTTGTTGTGGTGCTGCACAGGTGTGAGGTGTTTACCTCATTTTCAGATCACTGGAGTCTCTGGAAACACTCAGGATGAAACCTCTCAAGATAAAGTATGGGATACGCTTCACATTGCGTGCTACTGTGCATTCACCTGCAGAAGGGTCGTTCACAAGCTGCACATGTGCAAGAGGCTTCATCTCTGACATTTACGAGTTTCGTTTCCTCAAATGGATCGTAGGTAGATATCACCTCATCCGGCGATCTTTTTATTTTCTGTTTTATAAAGTATCTAGTTATTTCGATGTGAGAAACCGTTGGAAATGATTCAGTGTGTGAGTGAACTGTCCGAATGAATCGAATTGAATCACGAACACCTTTTTTCAAAACCGTTTGACCAATTAATCTAATTTGATCAAAAGTGATTCGCTATTCATGAATCTCGACTGGCCCGATTCTTATCAGCTGATTGATATATCATCAGGTAAAATGATTCTCAGGTCGTTATACGGTATTATATGTATAGTATTATATAGTATTAGTTTTCACGTCACACCTTTACAGGATTGCCCACCTGGCGGGCAAAACAAAGCTTTCCTCCACTGACCGCCGGTTAATTTTTACAAGGTTTGCGTTAGGCCTAAGCAGTAGTGTACCCAGCAGGCACCAGACGTCTATGTGACGTCAGGTTGACGTTGGACATGACGTCGGACAGACATTGCATTTTGGTTGAAAATGAAAATCGGGTTGACGTCAATATTTGACGTCAATTTGACGTTGACTTAACGTTGGATTTTGGTTGCACAACCTAAAAACAACAAAATCTCAATGTCAGCTGACGTCGGTATTGGACATCAATTTAACATTAACATTAGATGTTGAATTTACGTTGAATTTTGGTCACCCGACGTCGCAACCAAAATTTAACCAAATGTCAACATCTTATGACATTGTGTGCCTGTTTTGTGCCTGCTGGGTAGTAAGACGGTGATATTTAAAGGCCAAATTCAGTATACACCGTTTTGATTATGCATACTTTGTACAGGAAAGCAGATGAACCCAGAATATGAACGCAATGTGCAAATATTTTCCCATAGCAAACTGTTATAAAGAAAACACTTAACCATTTAGTGTATTCCGTTCATACTGAAGCCTCATCTTCTTGCCTGTATAAAGTACTCATCATCAATAAGATGTGTACTGGATTTGATCTTTTAATATCACTGTTTTAAAGGCACTTTAAGTGTTTTCATATTAAACGTTTAATAATGTCACGCTGTTTTTAATTGAAATATTGAGGCGGGTGTTTTATATGTATTGCAAAAGGCCAAAACTTGCATTTTGTACACATATCTTTGTTTTATCCTTTTGAGAGATGATCTAAATATTTGTGGATTGGAAACAACTGTTTATCGCTATTCTCTTCGTATTTGTGCGTTTCTCCTACACCGTGACAAAACTATGAATTCCACCTTATTTTGCAATGCGGAAGTAAGCAATTTTCTGTGAATGTGCCAGACCTCCGATACATTAACCACTATAGGAACATAACTATAGAAGATTCGATGTGAGAAACTTCTGGAAGCTTTTTAGTGCGTGAATGAACTGTCCGAATTATTCAAATTGACTCACGAACAATTTCAGACCTTTTTTCGAAACTGTTTGACTGATTAGGTGATTTATTTTCTAATAAGGCATCGCCTGATTCTTAAAAGCTGATTGAAAACACAAGACGTGATTGGTGAAATAATATTGTCAGGTAAAAAAAATGATTCTCAGGTGGTTGTAATCTCCACAAAGATTTATCAGTAATAATATTATCCATCTTATTTTGCAACACAGAAGTAAGTTATTTTCTTTGAATGTGCAAGACTTTCAATACATTAGTCGCTATTGGTAAATAACTAGAAGAATAACAAAGTGTGGTAAATGGTAAAACTATTTGTGCTGTAAACCAGTGTGTTTATGATTATGATGTTAAATTAAAATAATAAATAATGATATCAAATATATCAAGCATCATAACCTACTGTTTTTGTACATTAACTGGAAGTGAATGACACCGAAAGTCACACACATTCAAGTTAATAGCCGTGTGCACTTACAATAAAAATAAGGTGGATGCTGAAGCACAGGAGTGTTTTACTGAAGTTCATGCCCTAGAAAAAAGGGTTTAGCGAAACCCTGGTTCACAGTTAGCAACTATTCTACGCCCTATTTTCAGGCCAAAACCTTTTATAGATATAGGCTAGATATGAACCTTTTTTCACCAAAAATTTGCGTGAAACCAAAAAATATTTGGGGACCAACTGCAATGCCATCAGTCCCATAAACATCATTTGCCAAAATGTGCAGTTTACAACCAGAGCACACCGAACACAACTGCATCCCACAATGCAATGCACTTGCCTTGACCTTACATTTGCATTGAACCGCTAGCGATAAATAAACCACGTTTTATTAATTTCCCCCTGATTATGTGATAGGTTCTAAGATGCTTTTATAAAAACAAAAATAGAAGGAAGTGCAACATTTTTAAAACATATTCAAAATAACCATTTTCATATAACCACATTTCTGAGATAAATGAAATTAAACATGCAATGTAGTGAGGTCATGTAAAATATGGCTTGTACTAGTAACATAAGTCGTTGCATACGACTTATAGAAAATAGTTGGAACTGTAACGAATGCATATGTACATGTCTCTAATGTATATGAATGACGTTAGGTGAGATCGGTGAGCATTCATTTACATTTACATTTATGCATCTCGCAGACGCTTTTATCCAAAGCGACTTACATTGCATTCAAGTTAAAGTTTCTACATTTTATCAGCTCTTGCTTTCCCTGGGAATCAAACCCATGACCTTGGCATTGATAGAGCCATGCTCTACTATTTGAGCTTCAGGAAAGCCATTCATGTGTGTGTACATGGGAGTGAGTACAGTGAAGGTCAATGTGTGTGTTTGTGTGAGATAATCCTGTCCCACTGCAGTGGAAATGGCACCATAAGAAGGTCAAGCAGAGAAAAAGGTGAGTTTGTGTGTGTGTGTGTGTGAGATAGGGGAAGAGTCTGTGGTTGGAAATTTACATGCACATGCTGTGAACCACAGCGGACAAACAGAGAGGCGGCTGGAGGGGGAGAGACGCTGAAGGAGGGCGGCGATACTGATGAGTGTGTTTGTGTGTGTGTGTGTATGAATGTCTGAGTAGCACCTAATTCAGTAGCATCTTCACACACATTCTTTTTAACTTCCCCTTCTTTCACAAACACACAGAGGTGAGAATTCTTCAAATTATTTCTAAAAACGGTTTAGAAAAAACTTGTGCATAGCAACAACAACCTAAAACCCTGATAAAAATGAACATACAACAGTTATTATTCATGGTCTTCACAATCTGTTGAAGGTAAACTCAGACTGCATGTTCGTTTTTTAGGCACCTGTTGTGAACCAATCATTGTTCAATCCGCTAACGAAGAAATGAACAATGTTTTTCACACACTAAAGGCAGAAGATGCAGTACGTTTGATGAAACTGTGGGTCCTGCTAACGTTCCTTTTTAAAACTGAAAGGCTGGAGGCAATGAAAAGGTGCTTTTGTTGTTGTTGTTGGAGAGAGAGAATAGTCCAGTGTGTGTCACAGTGGTTTGTATGGATCGCCTTTGCGCGCTTGAGCAGCTTTCACTGAAGCCATTGTCAGTAATGCTGTTATTAGAGTGGGTGTTTGACTGACACTGCATCAACGCGTGAACACGTACAGGAATAGTTGACCAAATGTGTAAATTCTGTCATCATTTATCCAAACTGTTACTAAATTTAAATTGTAGACGATATAAAATGTAGCTCTTAAATCTCAGTTACATTCACATGCATTCAATCAAGGAGTATCAGAACGTATTGCACCAGATTTGGTGTGTCTGTGTGACGTGTCTTGACGCACCATATTTAAACATGTATGATTGTTCTTTTCAACGTTCAAAGCTATTATATTGTATTGTTTTGTGTTATAATCAGTGCTGGGTAGTAACTGATTACATTACAGATTACAAAATTACTTCTAATTAGAGAATATTACATTTTAAAATTCTCATAATCAGATTACAGTTACTTTTTTATAGATTACATGATTACTTACTATTCAAACCTGCAAGACTTTTGGCATGTAATGTCATTGCTGTTTTAATGTTGTTCAGGTAATGCAGGGACTCCCAAACGTTTTTGTCAGCTAAACCCCTTTGATATCATGAAACATCTCTGAAGAAGTTAATAACAGTTCAATAACATAACACATTCGCATGTTGACAGTTCTCTGATGTTGGTCAATGGTCATACTGACATGCAGGTAAACAAATAAAATATTTCTATTTTCAGAGTTCAACTTTTAAAGTTATTTTCATTTTACACTTTATTGATTTAATTACTAACTCACAAACACACCCACCAAAAGCAATCTAAAAGTAATCTAAAAAAGTAGTCAGAAAACATGAGTAGCCTAACAGATTTCTATACTAACTACAATTTTCATCATGTAATCTGTAATCAGTATTGGATTGCATTTGCAAGTAATCTACCCAGCACTGATTATAACGCACAAACTCCTTTTATAGTGCATTTTTAGCTTGACTGCCCCGTTCACTCAAATGTAGCAGGGAAGATTTATTGTAAACCACTTCTTTAATGTTTCAACATCACATTTCCAATAAGAACTACACCTCAGAAAGTGACAAGTTTGTTGAAGCTCTGCAGTACCTTTCTCTCAATGATTTCGGCTGCGAGATGCTTCGCCTGTTGGAAGCTGAGGTGTCCCTCAGGGATCTGTACGTCCTCTTTGAGGAGTCCGATCTGAAAGTGGACACATATGGGCCCCTGTGTGGAGGACTCGGGCCCCATGGACAGCAGAGAGAAAGCGCCTGAGGGAAAGAGAAGAGTTAATTCAGATCAAACAGCGCTCCTTTAGATGTTTACATGTTCACCACAGTTTACGTGCACCCGTCTCGGTGTTTCTTGAAGCGTTTTATAGCGATACTGCAATAACTTTTTCACTAATTGTTTATTGTTATGTACATATCATCATCAGAAAGTCTTTAAAAGCTTTTGGTGTTTGAAGGAAAGGCCCCCAAAGGCTTCTTCAAGTGCAAGGCAACAACTGAAACTAGCATTAACCTGCCTAAGATTAACATTAAGATTAAAGTTTAATATAGTCCAGCTCCGAAAGAGGACCTTACCAGAGACATGACTGCTGATGTCAATGCTTTTTGGGCGGTGGTTTGAGTTGGCTGCCATTTTCTTCACTTTGGTGAGTTGGAACTAGCACATTTCGCAGCCCTGTTTCAGACACTTCTGCCGCTGCTCTGGTTTCCTTGTGTGAAAGCATCAGCAGACGAACGACAGGCAGCTGAGACAGGAAGTTGACGCTCAAACTTCAGTGTTTGTGTGTGTGACATGAGTGGGTCTGACGAGCTGCCCACCAAACACATCAGACGTTATCTGATGAACTTCATACAAATGAAGCATATTTGTATATTTATTTGTTATATTTATATTTATTGTATTGTATAATAAATATTGTGTATTTATTATTATCTGGATTGACAGATAGAAGGAATTAATCACAGATGGATAACAGTAGATAGACAGAACAACGGAACAATACATAGACCGAAAGAATGACAGAGAATGATGCAGATAGATAGATAGATAGATAAGATAGATAGATATTTGTCTGGTTATCAAGCCCATTTAATAATGACACATACAAACATTAATTTGGTTTGAAAAGCAGAGTTTATTCCGAACCTTTTAATAAAACACACAGGAGGTTGGCCCCGTTCACAAGTGAAATGCATCTCTGAGGAAGGACTACAGTCTGCAGAGCTGCTGGAGCGTCCCTTCACAGCTGATCTGAGGACGACAGGCTGCTTCTAACCGCGCTACGCTTTCTGAGCAACACAGGGGGCGCTGTTCCCAGATCAGTGCAGAAGGGCCTCGCAATCTGACCACTGAGACGCTCATTAATAACGGTCATGTGGAGAGAGGAAGGCATCACAAATCATCAGAAAACATGACAAACAAGACAGCCAAAGGTGGGTCACATTCATAAGTGGTGTAAACACGGCATTATTACAAACTACACACCTGTCTGTGCTAGCATGAGGAGGATACACAAGTGTGTGTGTCAAAAATTTTGCATTTTACAATCAATAGTGACATTCATATCTATCGCTCTGATTCCTTGTTCCAACTTTTCAAAACTGTTTTCTCTCATCACTCGAGCACTTCCTAGATCCCTTATTTTTATTCAGCTTAACGAAATGTAATCATTAGCATGAACGCATTGGTGACTTTTTGCAATGCATTCCGTTTGAGAAAATCTCACAAACCATGTCAAGAACAAGCTTGTGTCATATTTCACCGCAAAACCAAAAGTTAACAATTACAAAATTGGAGAATTAGATAGAATAAAGAGTATTAAGGGGAATTGAGCATGATAAAGAAGCTTTGTGACGTTAACAATTAAGCACATTTAAACCCCTAAATTCTCAATAATGTAATACTGTAACACAAGATTAATGCACAATGTCAAATAAATTACATTTCAATGATGAATTATTAATTCTAATAGTATTTGTTGTATTCCTCATTTTTGGGTTTTTAATGTAATGTTATAGAGGGGCATACACATAGTATATATTTTTTGTTTTTGTAATTAGAAATTATGAAAGTAATGTGACACTACAAAGAACAACAACAACAAAAAAAATCTCTTTATGGAAGATGTGACTGCATATGATCTGAGGTGAAATATGACTCATTTATTTATGAGATTTGCCCATTTGTATGGCTGGTTCCCAAAGCTAGCGTCGTCTGCACTACCTCTGATGAACACAAGAAAAATCATTCAAATAAACCCAAATCAACGCAAAAAAGGGGTAACGGAGTCACATAAAGGTGCAAACAATTACATACATGTACAAGACATTTGTTGTTCCTGTTAGAACATGCAATTCATAAACATGAAAAGATAAAACAAAAACAAGAGGATTTGTCCGGTTTAGCCACATCTTTATATTCTAGCAGCTAGAAAATAATATAAAATGAAAAACACGTCATTTTAAACTGATGGAAAACTCCAGTTATATAGGTTTGGCCTTTTCCACTGATTGTTTTTTTGACAGACAGCGCTAAAGTTTGACTTGCAATCAGATAAAAATGACTGAGCGCTTGAATTATGAATCTAGATTTGCTAATAAATAAGAGCTCTAGCTTGAATCAGCTTTAAATCATAAAGCAGAAATCCTTCATCGTACCGTTCAACACGATTTCCAGTCGCTCCAGGACAGACATCCAGCTACAGTGTAAACGAAATACTTGTGCGCTAATTTTGCGAAACGAAAAGACCTTAAATAATTTAAATCATTATATACATCAAACTCAGAAGGCAAAAGTGAGGTCGTACCAGTCAGTGCTCTCGAATTTCAACTCCACTAACGCTCATATTTTTCGTAAGTGCATTCGCAGTAGTTTTTCGCACCATTTCAACTTGGTCAGGTCGTTTTGTGCAAGTTGTTAGCATTCACAGCGTCTGTGCATCTACTATATATGAACTTCATGTTTTCTAAATGGCAAACATATGCTTTGATAACTTGATCGTTGTACGCTAAACTACGCGATTTTGCCGCCATGCTAAGATGTAATTTCACCACTGGACGTCTGTGGTCTAATAGGTGACAGTGTGCTACATTGCGTTTGATTTCGCTAATGGCGAAGCAGAGAGACGAAGCACAAATTTTGCAAGCGATGTGAAACTAAAAGACATGATTTTGCTTTTAAGACCTTTTTCTTAGGAAAACGTTTGGAATAAGGATCATTTAATGATATTTTCGGTTCAAGTAGGTAGCAAACAGCCTCTCCGTTTGGTTTCTTTTCCACGTCCAGACGTCGCTTCTAGCTGATCAGAGAGCTGCGTCTGGTCAGGTCCACATTACTAGCGCTCAGTCCTCTGGATTCTGACAGACCACTGTTAGATTCCTGAAGACACACAAACACATGAAATTTTTAATCATGCACCATAATACTGTGGAAATACACAATTTTAAACACCACAGTGAAAATTTACTGCAAGATTTAAAAAGCATAACATGAAAATCTTAATCTTACTGTGAAAAATTCATTTGTGTATGTCATTCTAAATCTCATTGTTTTAAAGTAAATTCATTCGATTAAAAATACAGTAAAAACAGTAAAATTGTGAAATATTATTACAATTCAAAATAACTCTTTTCTATATGAAGAGTTTATTTGCAAAAACAGATAACTCAGTTTTTTTAAATGTTCAAAAATCATGTTTTTAATTACATTATCATGTTTTTATGTTGTTAGTTACCTGTATTTATTTTTTAACCTAATCAAAATAACCCAACTGCAGTCTGATTGAGATTAATTGGAATGCACAATGAAAAAACATGATTTTTGAGAATTGTTAAAATTGTTATCTGTTTCTGCTATTGAACTATTCATATTTTAAAATTTAATTTATTCCTGTGATCAAAGCTGAATTTTCAGCATCATTACTGCAGTCTTCAGCGTCACATGATCCTTCAGAAATCATTCTAATATGTGACCCTGGACCACAAAACCAGTCTTAAGTGTCAATTTTTCGAAATTGAGATTTATACATCATCTGAAAGCTGAATAAATAAGCTATCCATTGATGTATGGTTTGTTACGATAGGACAAAGATGCAACTATTTGAAAATCTGGAATCTGAGGGTGCAAAAAAATCAAAATATTGAGAAAATAGTCTTTAACGTTGTCCAAATTAAGTTCTTAGCAATGCATATTACTAATCAAAAAGGAAGTTTTGATATATTTACAGTAAGAAATTTATAATTTATCTTCATGGAACATGATCTTTACTTAATATCCTAATGATTTTTGGCATAAAAGAAATCGATAATTTTGACCCATACAATGTATTTTTGGATATTGCTACAAATATACCCCAGCGACTTAAGACTGGTTTTGTGCTCCAGGGTCACAAATGCTGATTTGCTGCTCAAGAAACAGTATATTATTATACACACCTGTGAGGTTTCTTCTGCGCTCTTGTTGAGGAAATTTAAGGAGCTCGCCCTCTTCATCCTTTTGAACCAAACAAAATCAGCAGTTACAGCATCATGTCTCATTGCTTGGTTTGTTCTTTGGAGAAGACTGAGGGTGAAGTGCTGGAGTCTCACCCGGGGTTGCGTGGCTCCTGTGGGCCGCTGCCCTGCAGCTTCTTCACCAGCATCTCACTGCTGCGCCGCAGCGCTTCACGAATCTTCCCGAACGAGCCGCTCCTGCGCAGGACGCCGTTACCATCCTGTGCCCAGAATATATGATCAACTTCAAGATGTATATTTAAACACACAATAACAGCCAAAAATTATGAATGAATGAGATTTTTTTTTTTATATTATGATTTTGAATCATATACAATAATACAGCAATTTGATAAAAAATACAGCAAAAATAGGAAAATTGTGTAATATTATTACAACTTAACTGTTAAAATAACGGTTTACATTTTAAAATGTAATTTATTTCTGTGATGCGCAGCTGAATTTTCAGCATCATTACTCCAGTCTTCAGAGTCACATGATCCTTCAGAAATCATTCTAATATGCTTATTTGCTGCTCGAGAAACATTTCTGATTATTATCAATGTTGAAAATAGTTGTGCTGCCCAATATTTTGGTGGAAGCTGTGACACACTACGATTCCAAAGTTTGGGGTAAGTTTTTACTTTTATTCAGCAATGATACATTAAATTGATTCTAAACTGACAGTAAGGGCATTTATAATGTTGCAAAATATTTCCATTTCAAATAAATGCTGTTCTTTTCAGCTTTTCATTCAAAGAATATTGAAAAAAAAAAAAAAATGGTTTCCACAAAAATATTGGGCAGCACAACTGTTTTCAACATTGATAATAATCATAAATGTTTCTTAAGCAGCAAATCAGCATATTAGAATGATTTCTGAAGGATCATGTGACACTGAGGACTGGAGTAATGATGCTGAAAATTCAGCTTTGATCACAGGAATAAAATAAGTTTTAAAATATATTCACAAAGAAAACAGTTCATTTAAATTGTAATAATATTTCACTATATTAGTGTTTTTAAAGTATTCTTAATTAAATAAATGGATCCTTAGTGAGCAGAAGAGAATTATTTCAAAAGCATTACACAATATTTGCATAAAAGTCTGGAATAATTAAAACATATATAAGCAAAAAACAATGACTCTGTGGGCTCCACCGACCCCGCTCCACTCGGCTTCGTCTCCATCACAGTCTCCTCGGGGGCCTCCGGGGCCATTTACTCCGTCCCGACTCTGACGTCTGTCTCCTCCAGCACAACCTCCATCCTTCAGCAGCTCCACCACCTTACTCTGATTAATGGCATCGATGCCCTGACAGACACAAAGAGCGATTTCATGAGCTTTCACACTGTCATGGTGTTATTTCTAGAGTTGACAGTCAATTCAAATAATGAATGAAAGGTAAAACAAGTAGAATAGAGAAGTCAGTGAGGTTTTCTTAACAGCGTTCTCTTCCTGTATGAGTCATCTGTACAGGAAGTCAACCTTAAGTTTTGTAGGTCGAGCGTCAGGTGGGAAATCAGCATGCGCATCGTACCTGTTTGCGGTTTTTTGTGGCACACTCCTCCAGCGTCTCGGCGGCCTCCAGTTTTCCCTGCCGGCGGTACAGCGCGCCCAGACTCTTCAGCGTGGTGTTAACAGTGGGGCTGCTCGAGAGAAAAATCCAGAAAATCACTCCAAATCACTGAGTCCTTCACACTTTAATACCCATAATCCTCTGAGGGACACCTGCACACTCACCTGTCCACTTTGCAGGCTTTGTACCAGCTGCCGTACGGACCAGAGTCCTTCCTCTTACCCTGGAAATGAGCATCAGACAAATTGATATAAATTCACACTGAAATCAATTCATACTATACACACAGATTAAAATAGGAAATGAGAGCATTACAAATATGAAACCTGGTAAAAAAAAAAAAAAAAAAAAAAAAAAAAAAAATTAAAAAATAATAATAATAATATAAGAGAATCAGGCTGAATTGTTGCATTGAAGAATAAAATTTAATATATTTTGTTGTAAAACAGAAATGTCATATAGCTTAAATATAATTAATATAGATATGTTTATTAACATATACATCATATTTAATATACATAAAATACACGCATTATTGTTTAAAAGTTTGGGGTCGGTAAGATTTTTTAATGTGCTTGAAAATAGTCCTTTTTGCAAATTAAGGCTGCATTTATTTGGTCAAAATACAGTAAAAACAGTAATATTGTGAAATATTACAATTTAAAATAACTGTTTTCTATTTGAATGTTGTCAAATGTAATTTATTCCTGTTATCAGAGAAAAGTTCAACAATGCACCCTTGCTAAAAGTACAAATTTCTTAAATAAATAAATAAATAAATAATAAAAAAAATAAAAAAAAATTATATATATATAAAGAAAATAAAAAATAAAAAATAAAAGCTAAATCAAAATACTTTAACAGTACATAAATAACACTACAATAAGACTGCTTAAAGGAAAAAAAAAGGCAAAGTTGCCATAGCAACTAACTGAAAAAAAAAAAAGTATAAATACTAAATTTGCTGAAACTGGTATAATTTTTTTTTGATTAATTTTTATAGAGCTATATAGAAATAATAATTAAAAAAATAAAAAATTTAAAATTTAAATATATTCATACAAATATTTACATTTAAATAAATTTATGTTAATATATAATTTAAAGCCTATAATACCTTGCTTTCTTCTCTTTCCTCTGCATGCATCCAGATTGGTTTGTTATCATCTGAGGAGTAAAAAAAAATATTAATTTTCTTAAAAAGAAAAAGAAAAAAAAAAGGCATTTTGTTGTGATTAATTCAATATTGGTACTTTTTTCTAGCAATTTTCCCTGCATGGCATCAGATAGCAGACTAGTGGCTAGTCTTCTTTTAACTATAATTAGCTTGGTGAAGCTTTCAGGAAGAGCAGGTAGATGTTTGATCGTAATCCTGTAAGCGTCTGATTGGCTTAAAAGACTGTGATGTCACAACAGATGGATTAGAGTCAGATAAAACCTCTGAAAGATCAAACATCTCACCACGTCATCCCGACAAGAACTGATCATGAATTACAATTAAAAATGTGTCCATTCTAAGCAAAACACATGGTTTACATAAAAAAAAAAAAAAAAAAAAAAAAAAAAGTTTATGCAAGTCGCATAAAACGAACATGCATATATGAATATGGTTTGTGTAATGATAAATACACACTGTTGACAGATCCGAACTCTTTCTCATGCGCGCGGGTCAGGATCTCCTTGTAAAGCGTCTCTGCGTCTTTGAATTTGCCCTGTTTCAGATAACACGTGGCCTGTGGAGGAAACACAATCACGATCAACGAGCTTCAGACAGAACAATGCTCTCGAGTTTTCAGATCCAAATGTTCCTGTTTCGTATCAGAATTCACCCAGAGGGCTTGTTCTTTGTCACTGCGTCTGCAGTTTCTCCAGATCGTGATCTTTATTGACCTTGAATATTAACTTTCACAGATAAACACGAGAGCAGGAGACACTCAGGACGTGATACATTAGGAGCAAATTTGATTTAACACAAACAGAAAGTTTAATTCTGTTTATTTGCTCTCAGAAAGCTTAGCGATTCTCTTCTTTACATCCTGTTTGCTCTGTGTTCGTTTTGATTAAAGCATTTGTGAGAAAGCAGAAATCACACTGTAATGGCAGGATAATTATATTCATGTGCTCAAAAGACATGACTGTGATAAAATACTCAGTGCTGCAACCTTTGATGCAATGTAAGTAGATCTAAAATTCATGATTAGTTAATCATGCCAGGTCCACATATAATATTTATTTCATATGTAAAGATGTTAGCCAATCACAGCAGTGGGTGTTTACATTAAGTCTTCAGAGAAACACGCCCTTTAAGCTATTGGGCTAAAATAAGGGTGGAAAATGGCCACGCATATTATTTGTGAATTATAACAAAATAAATATTACAAATATGTATTAAAAAACAATTGGTAAAAATATGACAATTTCAATTTAAAAAGTAAATAAAATATAAAAATATACAGGTAGGAGGAAATTGAGAAAAATGATATATAAATAATATAAAATGAGATATAAATATTATTTATTACAATAAAGAATATGACCATAAATAATAAGATATAATTTATTAATATATTTTACATTTTTAAAATAAGATATATTTATTGCACTGTTGTGTCATATTGCTTAATTATTCATATAAGTACATATAGACAAATATAAATAATACTTACTAAATATAAAAAAAAAAACATTATATGTATTTACATTTATATAAACAAAGAAATAAAGTCTAAAATCAGGATAGAAAATGTCATTTTTATATGTCATTTGCCATTTCTAAATTATAACAAAATTTTTTGATGGAAAAATCCTACTAACATTATAAGGGCACCTTAGGAAACACTATAACATAATAATAATAATAATAATAATAATAATAATAATAATAAATGTAATTCATCATCCCTTTAACCTTTATGTTGAGAGGACTTTTTTGTTTTTTGTTAATGTTAATGTTATCGCATTGGAGTATAACCTACTGTCGTCTTCTTTCCACACTCTGTTACACTTGTGGTGTTCCTGGTCAAAAATGACTGGCCTACAAAAATTTGTTTGCATATTGGGTTCAAACATTGGATTCAATCTTTTTTTCCCCTTGTTTTCTTTCATTTAGCACAGGTTTTGTATTTCTGAATTTATGCACCTAATATTTTGAGTGAATACTGCCAAAATTATTCACAAATAATGTTTTTTTCACTCATAAACAGGTGTGTGAGCTATGTACAAAACTAGATTGAATCCAAGATTTGGTGACAATATAGCATAAAAACAGATTTACAAGCAATTTTGAAAAGGCTGGTCATTTTTGAACAGAAACACCAAATTAGGTAAAGATTTTCAGCACAGAAAAGAGTTTAAAAACACTTCTGTATCAGTTGTAGTTGAGTGGATCTGGCCTCACCAGGTTGTTTTTGGTCTTGGCCACATTGGGGTCGTCAGCACCCAGTTTGTTCTCGTAGATCTCGAGCGCCCTGCGGTAATAATACTCCACTTCCTCATACTTCCCCTGATTCTGACACAACAGGGCCAGATTATTGAGCTGCTTCGCCACATCAGGGTGGAATTTACCCAGAACCTGCAAACACACATGCACATATGTGACCCTGGACCTCAAAACCAATCATAAGGGTAAATTTTTCAAAATTGAGATTTATCCATCATCTGAAACTGATGTATGGTTTGTCAGGATAGGACAATATTTGACTGAGATACAACTATTTGAAAATCTAGAATCTGAGGGTGCAAAAAAAAAAAAAAAAATCAAAATATTGAGAAAATCACCTTTAAAGTTGACCAAATGAAGTTCTTAGTAATGCATATGCATATTTTTGCACCCTCAGATTCCAGATTTTCAAACAATTGTATCTCTGCCAAATATTGTCCTATCATAACAAAACATAAATCAATGGAAAGCTTTCAGATGATGTATAAATCTCAATTTAAAAAAATTGACCCTTATGACTGGTTTTGTGGTCCAGGGTCATACTACTAATCAAAAATCAAGTTTTCATATATTTACGGTAGGAAATTTACAAAATATCTTAATGGAACATGATCTTTACTTAATATCCTAATGATTTTTTGGCATAAAAGATAAATCGATAATTTTGTCCCATACAATGTATTGTTGGCTATTGGCTACAAATATACCCATGCTACTTATGACTGGTTTTGTGCTCCAGGGTCACATATATAATCATATAACAACACCGGCTACACTAGAGCAACAGTAGTTCAATGCAAATCATCTGTTTGACAGCTGCAGGTTCTCCACCTTCTCCCGGATCTCCAGCGCTCTCTTGCAGAGCGGCTCGGCCTCCTTGTGTTTCCCGCGTTTGCCGTACAGCACAGCCAGGTTGTTGAGGGTCGCGGCCACGGCGGGGTGATCTTTCCCCAGAGTCTTCTCTCTGATGGCCAGAGCGTCGTTCAGCAGGTGAGCCGCCTCCTTATACTTATTCTGATCCCTGGAACAAGACGCAGGAATCGGGTTGAAGTGACCACACACGACATAGTTTCTTGTAATGCACCAAACTAGGGTGGGGCGATATGGGCAAAAATTCATATCTCTGTATTTTTTGGCCGTTTTGCCATATATGGTATATATCTCGGTATTTTCATTTTTGTATCTGGATTTTTTTTTTTAAATCTGTATTTAATATATATATATTTTGCATTCCGCCCAATGTTGTCCAACGAAACAATGCATATTAAAGGCTATGAAAACTAATAAAGTAAATGTAACAATGTAAGCCGCCTTATGTGCAAAAAGGGTCAAAATCACATTTCATTCCAACATTTTAACATTACAATCTAAAAACAAAAATAATGCTTTTAAAGCAGAAGTTAAATTCACTAAACTAAAAATGGAAATAAATAAGAACAAAAGCACAGACTTCTATTAGGCTATTTTGATTACCCCGTTACAGTCACTTTACAGTTAGTGCTATCATAAAAATACACTTACCTGTAGTTTTAAAATTCTACATATGTCACATTGTCCAACTACAAATATTTCAGCGAAATATATATTTTAGTCAGAATTACTGCACTCCTATTTCATTGCGCTATCTGTTTGGCGTGTGTGCTCGTTGCTGCGCTCGTTCACTGAAGTCTGTGAAGTTTAGCAGTGATTAGTGAAGAAGGCTCATGCACTCCAGAGAGCAAAATGGAAATATTTCCATGACTTTCTAACATTTACAGATGTAGAATATACCTGTAAAATGTAAGTTATGCATTACGATTCGTTAGCACTTCTCTGATGGTGTGTTTTGACTGTGTCAGTGTCTATTTCATGATAAATTAACGCTATCTCACGACCAATTCACTCGTATTTTACGAGGTGGCTAATTCGTACGACCTCACTCGTATGATTTTGTACAATTTGTCTAAACCCCAGTGATGGGTAGGTTTAGGGGCGGGGTTAGGTGTAGGTCATTCGTACAAATTCATACGAATTGTGCAACTCGTAAAATACGTACGATTTAGCAAAAATCGTATGAATTTGTACGAGTGAGGTCGTACGAATTAGCCATCTTGTAAAATATGTACGAATTGCCGTGAGATCGGTCTGGATAAACTGCAACAGGTGAACATATATATCATATATATATACACACACACACACACATAAATTAAAAAAAAAAAAAAAAAACTTTCCTGAGGTGAGCTTATGTTAGTAGGATTTTTTTTTTTACATCAATAACTGAGATAATTAAGAAATAAAAGGCCATTTCTACTGTGATTTTAGATTTATATAAATTTAAAAAGAGTTTTTAAATACATTTAATCAACATCTTGAATACATCATTAAAAAGTTGATTTAAAACAGCCTTACGTGCAATGCAAATGTTTATATACAAAGCTTTTATACGAGTGGTGATTATTTAATATATTTAATTACGTAAGTGGTTATTAAATAAACTATGTTTGGTTTTTGGCTAAATGAAATTTTGATTTTGGTAAAAGGTTTCAGTGCATGGCTAATATTTTCAAAAGCAGGCTGCGCTGATCTCTGACCTGTAGACCAGGGCGAGGATGTTGAGCATGGTGGCCACGTCTGGATGGTCGTGTCCGGAGGTTTTCTCCAGGTCCTCCAGAGCCTGTTTGCAGAGCGGCACGGCCACCTCATAGCGGCCCTGAGACGCGTACTGGATCACCAGGTTATGAAGCGTTCGCAGACGGGCCGGGATCTCGTAGCCTCCCTGCTGCGCTGCCACTTCACCGCTGGGCTGAGCTGGAGAGACACGTTACACATAAAGGAGCTTAACTTTATAAAATATCTGATACGTGATTTTCTAAAGCCTCTAAATGATCAAAACTCCACTGAAAAACCTGTTAAACTACTATATGCCTTCTGTTGTCTGATTGATAGTTTAGGAAGTAAAAGTACAAATGTCCACTTTCTGCTCATGGTTCTTTGTGAGAATCTTTATTGATATTTAAAGTAAACATAAGAATAGCTATTTTGTCATTTTTTTTGTTCATAATATTTCAAGATGAACATTTACTGGACAGAAGCAACTTAGGTTTACTTGATTATCTATGCATTATTTTTAGTTATTACATTCAGTGATTTTAATAACTGAAAATTTAGATTCACAAAGATGAAGTTTCTTATGTACTAAAACGAAATATTTTTTTGTTATATATTAAACTATTTTAACGTTTTATTAAACCTTTTTATTATATATATATATATATATATATATATATATATATATATATATATATATATATATATATATATATATATATATATATATATACACACACACACAAACACACATATATACATACACTATTATATTATATACTGTAAAAACAATTATATTAAATAAAAACATTTATTAAATAAAATTTATTTGAAAACATTATATATATATATATATATATATATATATATATATATATATATATATATATATATATATATATATATATATACACACACACACACACATACATATTATATATAATATATATATATATATATATGTTTAATAACAAAACATATGAATCATTTTTTATTAAAATAATCATTAAATCAAAATAATGATTATTTTAATAAACAAAATTTAGACCAGAATTTCATCGTTTTTGTCATATAAATATCAGCATCTTCACCAAATTGCATATTTTTACTCAGTTTGGGCCTCTGAATAAAATTGACATGTTTTTCCTTCATTATTCTCACTATATCAGACTATATGAGCCATAAAAGCCTGATGGATCAAATACGATACTCAACAAAAAACACATACAAATATTAAGATTTTGACTAAAGCTTTAATAAACTAGTCCGTTTAAAAAAATAGATTTTTCTGACTATGACTACGGACTGTGTCAGGCATGCTTGTCTCTCACCTGGTCCCTGGTCATCATCGTTTGGAAACAGGTCGTCCAGATTGTCCTTCTCCTTCTCCCCAGCCTTCTCCTCGGAGGGCGAGGTGTCCTCGTCCAGCTTGCGGATCTGGTTCATGAACTCCAGGTGTTTCTTCTCCTCCTCCAGCTGTGCGACGCTCTGCTCGCTCTTCTGCAGCTTGTGCTGAGTGCTGGCCAGCTCGTCCCGCAGCCACTGGTTCTCCTGACAGAGCCGACGCACCTGAGCACGCAGCTTCTGCTTCTCAGACTCCACCGCGCTCAGGTGACCCGACAGAGCGATGATCACCTGAAAGCAAAGTTCAGAACTTACACAACTGACTTGAGACGATCTTGTGAGAATGCATCAGTACGAAATTAATACTTTTATTCAGCAAGGTTGCATTAAATTGATCAAAAGTGAGAGTCAAGACAAGATGATTTATATTTTAAATAAATGCTGTTCTTTTCAACTTTCTATTAATCAAAGAATCCTCAAGAAATTGATTCCACAAAAATATGAAGCAGCACAACTATTTTCAACATTGATAATCAGAAATGTTTATTGAGCAGCAAATCTGCATATTAGAATGATTTCTGAAGGATCATGTGACACTGAAGACTGGAGTAATGATGCTGATAATTCAGCTTTGATCACAGAAATAAATTACATTTTACTATATATTCACATAGAAAACAATTATTTTAAATTGTAATATTATTTCATAATATTTCTGTTTTTACTGTATTTTTGATCAAATAAATGCAGCCTTGGTGAACATAAGAGACTTCTTTCATAAAAATCTTACTGACTCTAAACCTTTGAACACTGGTGTTTTCCAAAATTGTAAATATTATAACTATATAGTTTCTAGCTATTATTGCAAATTTTCTTTGTTTAAAATTGATTTGAGTCAGTAAGAATGGATTGAAAATTGCATGGATGTTATTTTAAATAATTGTATAACTTATTATTGGAAATTTAGCTTATTAATTGCAAATAACTTAATAATAAAAAGAAACAAATAAAAACATAACTTTTTTGCATTAAATGTTTGGAAAATATTTAATATTAAAAAATATTTAAAATGCATATTAAATTACATATTTAAAACAAAAAAGCATTTTAAATGTAAATAAAATCACCATAAAAACAAAATTATACATTTAATTTTCTAAAATGATTCACACATATTTATAATTTTTATTTATTTATTTTATTTTATTTTATTTTTTTTTTTTTTGTGGCAGGCTAGTGAAAATGTTGGCAGCACAAGCAACAACTACTGGCCTGACTAGGCGTGCTTAAATGTGACTAATTAATTTCCAGGCAGTTTTCTAGAGCTCTTCCATTCCTTTCTAGAAGTTTCCAAATTACACTCTGCTATGGTGTGTAGGATTTTTCCACCAAAATGCAAAATTGGTGAAAGCCTGATCGATTATAAACTCAAATTAATGCAATCAACAGTTCTGGATATTTCAGCCTTTCTGAGCTCAAACTGAGTCTCTGACTTCGGTGTGGTTCAGATACCTGCGCCTCTCCCAGCCCCAGCTCGATGTCCTCCAGGCTCTTGCGGAGCAGGCTGGATTTCTCCTGCACGATGGGCGGCTGAGCGCAGTCCAGGATGGAGTTGAGGAGCTGAGCGTGTTCCCCTCGCAGCGTCTCCAAACCCTGCATCACCGCTTTGGTGTTGAGCACGATCTCGTCCTGCGTCAGACGCTCCAGCGCCTCTTCTCGAGGGTACACCATGGTGGACATCACCCGCGGGACGCACCGCTCGCTGAGAACAGGGTACCATTACAAACTCATGCCTCACAAACCATCATCTTACATGGCTCTAATTGTAACAAAAGGCATAAACAAAATAGTACACTGCTACATTTATATTTTACATTTATTTGATATTTTGTAAAAATATTTAATATTTTAAATAACAAAATGTAATAAAAGTTGCCAAGTTAGTTGTCAAAGCAACATTGCTCAATTTCATTTAGTTTAACTTGTACTAAAAATTACTATAACTGAAATGAAAAAAATACAAAAACTATACAGACATTTAAAAAAAAAAAAACAATAACTAATAAAAATGGTTAAAAAAAACAGCAAAATTGTTAACTTTTTAACTAAAATTAAACCTAAAACAGATTTGTTACCTGAAATAATACATTAATTGAAACATAATGAAATATAAAAAATGAATTTTATTTTATTTCAACATATTTAAATAATCAGCTAATAAAAATGACCAAAAAAAAGGAATTTTAAAATTAATAAAAACAATAGACATTTTAAAAAAGCAACTAGCAAAAATGACAAGCACGGAAAATAAAAATGTAAATACTTTATAAAAACTATATAGAAATATATATATTGTAATATGTATTTTTTTAAATAAAAATACAAAACAAATAAAATGTATAAAAACTATACAGACATTTAAAATAATAATAATAATAATAATAATAAACACAAATAACAAGAACACAAAATAACTAAACCTTAAATAAAAAAATAAAAAAAAAAACTAAAAAGCATACTTGGAAAAAAAAAAGTAACAAAAAGACAACAAAATAAACTTTAGAAAAATAAAAACAAAAAATTAAATATAAAAAGTAAATCAAAATGTAAAAAAAAAAAAAAAAAAAAAAAAAAAAAAAAAAAATTTCAATGATACTAAAATAACACTGGCTGTAAAACTCTGCAAAATGACGGGTGAGTTTAGTCCTAATGACTCCATTAGACCCTGAAGTCCATCATGATCCATTACTGCACCTCACACCCAAAAACAGCCAATCTGGCAACACTGACTACAAGTGCTGACCTGACAAAGAGTCCTGCTCCGCTGCCCAAAAACATCTGAAGTGATGGACAACAACAGACACCCTGTGAATCAGCGACAATCATCAGGAACCACAGCAGAGTTTACTAATGCAGCAAATAATAAACCATTACAGAAACAGCTGATTAACTTCGCCTGCTGCAGTACCTAATATGATATTATGACATTTCAGACATAACCTCCATCACTGGGCCGATTTCAGCTGCATTTCCACCTGCGTCCAGCAGAGGTGCCATTCCTCTCTCATCACGCCTATAGACTGCAATGCAGCAACAGCAGAGAGAGAAAGAGCGAGAGTCCCGCATCAAACCACCAGATGTGCAGCTTATAAACACACCAGATCAGACCACAAACCGCCTTCTGATGCTCATAACCTTTCATATAATTAGTGCAGATTTCACAATGACTGACAGCTGCCTGGAATAATCAGGAGAAACCTGGAAAAACCCATCAAGGTGACCCACAGGACTCCTCCAGACAATCACAACATCCTCTCATCTGCGCCAAAAACAGGCCCTGCTTTCAATATGAAACAGACAAACCTGCTAAAGCCTCTGCAGCCGACTCAAAACATCAGCAAGCACTTATTTCCATCATGCAAACTCCTCTCATCCTCCATTTTGTGTTCTCATATAATAATATTTGAGAATGAATCATGCATATTTGATTCATAACCCCAGAGATATTCAATGCGCCATCACTGACTGGATGATGAAGACAAAAATCACCAGATGCATCATAAATCAGTCATGCATCATCTGGTTCGCTCTTTCAGACACTGTCAAAAACAAATTATAATGGCATAATTATTTAAATAAACATAAATACAGTCTTTTGCGCTATTTGGATATTAAATATGAGCTATTGTTTTTAGCAGACCAGGCTAATCTTTGTCCCATTAAATCAGCCAGCATTGTATGATCAATGCATGTCATAAACTAAAGCGCAGATCATTTTTGCAATGCGTGCAAGAAAAGTACCTTTTATAATCCGCTTGAATCGGGCTTCTCTTGAACTCAAGCGTGCAAACAATGTGATGTTATGGATTCAGACGCGTCCAGAATCCCAGACTCGCTCTAATAAAACGATATCAGATGTGAATCAGAGGACGCGTCGGCTGTAAAGATGCGCGTCAGTGCTGCGCTTTTGTCTTTGACGCGCTCAGCAAAACAAACGCCCGTGTGCGCGATCACCCGCTTTCGCTTCGTCCATCCTTCTCGTCGCTTTCAGCGTGTTAGTTGGTGGATCTTTGTGCTGGAGTGAGGGAGGATGACCACAGCAAACTGAAAATGGCTGATGCGTGTGTTTGTGCTCCCAGAATCCAAAGCCCTGCGCGCTTACATCACTACACCCGCCCACCCAGCCGGGCGTGGACGCGCTATGCTAATATTTTGGGCTACATTTGAGCTATTTTGACTTTTTGGGCTATTTTGCTTTCATAACATGTCTTCTTTCAGACTAGTGGAACGCAAACATCGAAAATACACATTTAGGTGTTTTATTTTATGACACTTTTATCTATTTGCGTCTGTAGATTCCATTTACAACACATACTGCTTTTTCAAAATGAGATCTATCTCCACTTCAGCAGAACCTACATGCAACAAATTTTACAGTTTTATTCCTAACTATATTCTGAAGGTTTTTACCGAGGGGTTTGTTTATATAACATTCACGTGACTTTATATAACATTTTATTTCTAAACTTTGGTGAAAATTGACTGTTTTCTGAATTATGGAAAGATAAAAACAGATAGGCCTATCCAAAATCTCTTCTGTAAAAACCTTTACCTTTAATATCTCAACAAAATGAAGCAAGAATTTTCAGCCTGGCCTTTCCCAATATCTTGAAATTTATGCAAAGTGCATTTGCATTTTAAATTGCCTTAATAACTTGTAAGTTGTAATACAAAAAAAAAAAAAAAAGTTTTATTATGGTGATTGATCAACTGGGGAAGATAAATATACAGAAACAGATGTGTATTTCATAATTTGTCTTTCATACTAGTGGAGAGAAAACTTCCAAAATATACAGTACATTGAAAAGTTTTGTTTTCGTGACACTTTATCCATTTGTGTCTGTAGATTTCAATTACAATACATATTGCTTTGTAAAAATGAGTTTCTATCTCCACTTCAGCTGAACTTATATGAAACAAATTTTACAGTTTTACTCGTAACTATATTCTAAAGGTTTTTACCGAGGGGTTTGTTTATATAACATTTATGTGATCCGATATATAACATTGTATTTCTAAAATATGTTGAAAATGTACTGTTTTGTAAATGTTGGAAAGATAAAAACAGTTATCCAAAATCCCTTCTGTAAAAACCTTTAACTCTAATATCTCAACAAAATGAAGCAAGAATTTTCAACCAGGCTATTCCCAATATCTTGAAATGTATGGAAATGAGTGCATTTTTTTTTAAATTAGAAAATGCCTTAACTTGTAAAATAGTTGTAATACAAAATATGTTTTATTATGGTGATTAATCAACTGGGGAAGATTAATATACAGAGATATGTTTTGGCCTATTTGGTTCCATAATTTCTTTTTCATACTAGTGGAAAGAAAACATCCAAAATATGTATTTAAGTGTTTTGTTTTA
This sequence comes from Spinibarbus caldwelli, assembly GCA_039654775.1. Classification (NCBI taxonomy): domain Eukaryota; kingdom Metazoa; phylum Chordata; class Actinopteri; order Cypriniformes; family Cyprinidae; genus Spinibarbus; species Spinibarbus caldwelli. Next base: position 4,441,191 of record CM077220.1, on the reverse strand, counting down.
TGACACTTTATCCATTTGCATCTGTAGATTTCAATTACAATACATATTGCTTTGTAAATATAAGTTTCTATCTCCACTTCAGCAGAATTTACATGAAACGAGTTTTACAGTTTTACTCCTAATTCTGAAACTTTTTACAGAGGGGTTTGTTTTTATAACATTCACGTGATTTTATATAGCATTTTATTCCTAAATTATGGTGAAAATTGGCCATTTTCTGAAATGAAGCAATAATTCTGAAAAAAATTATGCAAATGAGTGAATAGTTTTAATGTATGTTGATTAATCAACTATGTAATTATGGAAATATATATTAGTTGAACTTTTTACTCTATTCACATAATTATGGGGCATTTTTACAAGTAGAGTGTTAAATCTATCAGAAAATATTTAATCTGTATATTAACATATCTATGGCAGAGCAATACAAGTGACAAATAATACTTCCACAAATAACAGTTACACTTAATTTGTTGTGCTAAAAATCCTACACTACACAAGAGCATTTACAAATCAGGTGTGTTTATTAAATAAAAAAAGAATACAAGTAACACTTTCACTGTCCATACCACATCTATTGATTGACAACTCAATTATGAAAAAGCAGTACTACAAAAACATGTCAAATAAAAAAATAACACACAATAAAGGAACATGAGTTCATATTACAAGCACTTTGGATATGTACAAGCGTTTTTGTCTAAAGGCAAAAAGGCAAAGAGTTGAAGACTGCTAAAAGATAACAAATGCATGTGCAAAAATACTTATCTCATCCACAAGCTCGGTTCTTGATCTTCCACGACTAAATATTATGCAATGATTTACTTTACACAGCAAGCTAACTTTGGCCGATTCTGCGGTTTGAATCCGAAGCTTGTGGAATTCAGGCATTTTATCTCTCCAACAGATTACATTGACAAAAAGTATTTGTAGCGGACGAGCACCATTCTGATGGGCCGTTGGGATAATTAGTCGACCAATCAGAATGCTCAAATCCACTTCATGTTGTTGAACTTTCACATGACAAATCAACACAGGTACATACAGAGGTACGAGGACAGGCAAAGACCAGACTCCACACGGCACACGCATAAAGAGACAGTCCATGTTCGAGTGACGGAACGGAAATTAGTAGTTGTTGAAAACTCTCTTTTCATATTGAAATGAATTGATTGGAAAATTCGGTACTTCCCATTCCAGACTGCTCCATAAATACTAAAAATCATTTTCCATACATACAAAAACACAAAAAACTAAACAAAATGTAACAGCTGACACTCTTTGGCAGTGACACTCTTTTTTTTTGCCCCTCCTTTTTTCCATTCAATACATATCCATATAAAATTTGAAGCTGGACTCCGAAATAGTTGCCATTTATTGTGTTTTTTTTTTTTTAAAACTTAAAACACTTGTTTGAAGGTTGCCGCAAGTTTTTGCACGCTTGCTCATCATGCAAGCTTAAAACACGGACGGCAAGTGTAACAACAGTACAGACATTTTAATTAGTTTGAAATAATATTCAGCGTGGTTTTTCTCTTTATATGCTCAACATCTATAGGGGGTCTTTTCTAGAAGGTTTCTAAGCTTTGGTGAACATGCTGACCCTCTAAACCATTTATGATTTTCAGATCCAATGAGGAATGATCAAAGCCTCAACAGGACTGTGAAAAACCCTCCAGACACAATCGCTGACTAAAATAATAAAAGCCTTTCTGACATTACTTGCAGCTTTCATGACAGCCACAGTATGCCTCTTTCTATGAGCCTTATAGGATTTAAATCACAAAGATATTCATAAAATAAAAAATGCAATTTAAACCGCTATATAAAAACATATTAAGAACTTATCTGCTATAGATAAATTATTAATGTGTGGATATTTGTTTAATAGTGCGGTAATGATAACCAACATTAACTCAAAGAAATGATGTTTTCACTCTTTTCTAAGAATACGGACAAAAAAAGGAGAGATGCATTTAATGTACACAAAAGAAAGACATTCACACTTCAAAACTATTGCTAAACATCTCTGTAAGAAGCAGGAACAAATAAAAATCTAACTGACCCATCGTGACTTTAATACTTTGTTGTTCTTAATACTTTTAACCACAGAAAAACTGATACCTTCATTCCAGAAAACATGACTCCGATTAGAAAGATTTAGGGTGAATCTCACATCCGGGTCATATATCACCGCAAAAAACGAAATAATATTTATACTAAAATGATTGTAATAATGACTGTAATGCAAATATTTGTATTAGAAATCAGCCTAAATGAACAGAATTACAACAGCTGCTACCATGATATATGCAATTAAAACTCAAAAAAAAAAAAAAATACAATTTTTGACATTACTGTAATCAAATTATACCAATCATGTCACAAAGCAAAATCCTAAATGTTCCTAAATTTAGCTGAATTTTCTTTATGTAAATCTTATTTCTTATTTTTTTATTTTGTTGTGAAATATGACATTTTTTTATGGTTTTTGTGAGATTCACTCTTTCAGTTTGAAAGTAAATTAATAATAATATTAGGAGTTCAGTAGATTAATCATGTAACGATCATTGTATATTAATAATTTATCAGCATTTCAAGCAATTCAAGCTGCAATGGATAAAAGTCGGCTGGGTGGAAAGATGCCGAATCTTGTGCCGTGAAGAACATACAGTTAACACCACAGATTAATTAAACCAGTGAGCACTACTGTCCACAACACACACACACGCACAAACCGACACGCACTACACACTGGCTTCACTCTCACTGTGGCACAACACCATTTCATAGATAGTTTTTTTGTTATTATTTTAAAACCACATTTCAGTGACATTTTGTTAGTTGCATTACCTACCACTCACAAGAATATCTCACAAAAGTTCTAGACAAAATAAAACCACGGTACTTCTGTGAAAGCTGCAATTAGCAGTAATGTAACAAGCTCCAGCTAGAAAATAAAGGGATGTTGTAGTTCAAGATTTACTGATCTCAGATCAGTTTGGACATTTTGTTCACAGCTGCACTGCAAAAAATGATTCTCGCAGTATTTTTGTCCTATTTTGTATTTTATAGTGTTTTCTAGTATTTTCAAATAGCTAAACCTTCATAAATCAAGATAAAGTCAAATGATTTAAGATAATAAGCACTGTTTTTTGAGAAATGATCAAAATTAAGTACATCTTAAGTCATTTTGCTTCTCAAGTAAATGTATCTCGATTTAAGATTGTTTAGATATTTGTACTGGAAAAGACAAAAACAATACAAAATAAGAATAAAATAAGAAAATCATGTTTTTGCAGTGTGTAGTGTTTGTGAATTGTGTTTTAATTGGGCATTCTGTATGAGGAGCTGGTCGCTTCTTGTGCTTTGGACAAAGATATGAAGAAATGAAGGCGAGTTTAAGTGCATAGCATTTGACAACTGATGAAGATGAAACCCTTGAAGTTTTCCCCAAACCAGTTTCCAGCTGTAAAGATGCAAACAAGAACCAAAAACTGCGATAAAACTACATCTTCTCCAATTCTGCTGGCTTACTCGGTGACATTTTCACCTCCAACCTCGTGCAGCCTTTGTCAGGCCTTGTGCTGATTGATAAGACGTAGTTCTTTTATAAATCGAGATTGCCGTTGCCCGTGTTATAAAGGTGACTGACTCATTCTGTCCCGTAATGTTTACATTCTAACTGGCCAGAGATCTTTGGAGATGTTTCATGGAACAAAATAAAACCTGTAGATGAGCTACATATTTAAGCTAAAAGGTCACTTTTAAAAATAAACAATAACTGACACATAAAAGCGTGTTTAAAAATTAATATAAAACTAAATTGAAATAGTTTTATTCTAGATAACAGAGATTAACCAATGCGAACTACTAACCTTCCGTGTGTCAAGGGGAACGCAAGACGCCGCTGCATCAGGCGAAGCGATTTGTGCACAAGTACACAGTGCACTACTGAGCTAACATTAAATGTTAACTTTGCCGGTGCATTATGGGTGATGTAGTTTAAGACATGCAGGTTGGAGGTCAACAACGCATTTTCAGATGTCGTCGACCGGAAGGATAAAACAAACTATGCAAAACATTATTTTTAGGAAATCTAAAAACTCCTCAGTTGGCCGATGGGCACCTCGTAGTCAAATGTAAAATTGGCATTTAACTCCACCTTCTCACTACAGGTGGGAAATTTGCTAATTTCGGAATTTTCATTGGTGCTTTTTTCATGTTTGAATCTTTGTTTACAAAAAACTACCATGGCAACCATAGTTTCTGCCAAAATTCTCTAGTTGCTAAGTAACAGAAAGATTCCAAAGCTGATTTTACTTGAGTAACAATAACTGTAAGTTTATCTCCAAATACAGTTACCATGGTAGATTTTAGCAAAGGTTAAATTGCATTGCTCAATTATGCTGGTTATGGAGGTCAATGATGAAAGAGATCAGTTATGCAAGGGACATTTTGAGGGTTGTTGAGAGTGATTTAAGCGGTGTCATGCTCTTAAATAGTCTTCGACAGGTGGGTGTATCCAAATTTTGTGCTTGGCCCCCATATGTGGCTCTGGGGCCTTAGATAAATAAAAGTGACTAGCGCTGATAAAGTCTATCGAAGCCGCCGAATGGAACGTCTTCAACTCCACCTACCCGCCCACCAGAGACGGTCACATGAGAGTCCCGTCTCAACTGTGATTGGCCAGCATTGTGAAAGTGGCGGCGGTGGTGTGCAATGGGGTGTAGGTTGCAGGTTGAAGGGGCAGGGTTGAGAAAGTGGGCCGTTCTAGGAGGGTGGTTTGCTGTAGCCAAACAATCCCACCGGGAGATACTTGACGTGAGTCGGCCACTGCGCGGCCAGCTGGAAGAACTTCACGTCGTTCCACTCGCATCCATCGATGGTGACTGAGAAAGGAGGAAGAGAAATGTTGTTTTCTGCTTTAACTGACAAGAAAGTGGTTTTCTGGCTGTGATGAAGTATGGTACCTTTCAGGATGGTCTGCTGCTGTTTGGCAGAGCAGATGAGCCGGCTGATGCCCTCAATCACCTGACTCTTAGAGTCCATCTCCCGCTCTTTAGGCTTCTTCCCCAGGAAAATAGTAGGAACTGCACAAAGAAAGCGAGAGAGACATCATTCATATTGTTATATTATACTTGTATATAAAGTGGTACTGATTCTTTGTTTAATATATTAGTTAATTTACACTACCTTTCAAAAGTTTGGGGTCTGTATGTTTTTTGAAGGAATTTATTACTTTTATTGAGCATGGATGCATTAAATTGATCGAAAGTGACAGTAAAGAAATTCATCATTTCATAAAATATTTCTATTTTAGGTAAATGCTGTTTGTTTGAACTTTTTATTCATCAAAGAGTCCTGAAAAATAAAATGTATCACAGTTTCCACAAAAATATGAAGCAGCACAACTGTTTTCAACATTGATAATAATCAGAAATGTTTCTTGAGCAGCAAATCAGTATATTAGAATGATTTCTGAAGGATCATGTGACACTGAAGACTGGAGCAATAATGCTGAAAATTCAGCTTTGATTATAGCAATAAATTACATTTTACAATATATTAAAATAGAAAACAGCCATTTTAAATTCTAATAATATTTCACAATTTTAGTGTTTTTACTGTATTTTTGATCAAATAAATGGTAAGCATAAGAAAATTCTTTCAAAAATATTGAAATTTTGAATGGTAGTGCTCATATACCTGTGTACATTTTATTTTTATTTGTAAATCTGTCAATTCTATTATTTTTTTGGATATATATTATGATACGTAGTTTATACATTTACACTTCCCTCCAAAAGTTTGGAAACACCCCTGGCAAAGTGTGGTTTTGGATGATATCAGCATAAATCCTTATAATTTTTTGGTGCAAATACAGTACATTAAAGTAACTTGACATTATCATTGAAGACCAGCAATAATAATTTTCATTTTGATTACATAATAATGGCAATATATACATGTCAAAGACAGACATGCCCCTTTGCCAGCTGTGATGCCTGGTTACTGGTTTAAACTTGGCCCAGATATTTAAAAGATTTTTGGGTCAGCACACCTTAATAGCTTCAACAATTGATTGCCAGTTAAGTTTAGAATACACTGAACCTGTTTTATGAATGAGCTGTAATAGCTGCTAATGGTGGATATTTTGATGAATCGAAAATTTAAGTATTTTCTATGTATAAACTGTTTATGTAATAAAATATGTTTTCGTAGTTTGTGTTGTCTCTTATCAGTGCAAAATTATCACAAATTAAAAAGGATTCATGCCAATATTGTCCAAAACCCCACTTTTCTAGGGCGTTTCCAAACTTTTGGAGGGCAGTGTATGTAATGTGTATAAATATACAATTTTTAAATATATAATTGTATAATGTGTACTAGTTATTTTTATAGTTTACAGTTTAATTTTTGGATTATTTTTTAATTTATTTAATCATTTTCTGTTTGCCATTTTCCTTTTGTAATTTAGTTGTTTAAATATTTTTATTCTACTACTACTACTACTCTGGACTTAAGTATGCCTGATATATGATTTTCTTTTTAGTTTTATTTGATTTATTTTTTTATGTTCAGTATTGGATTGGTGTAATTAATTTTCTTCTCACTTATTTTGCCAGCTACTATTTTTGTGTTTCATGACAAATAAAAAATACTGTCTTGTACAGTAAATATAATTTTTACTACATTAAATTACAGTTTGTCAAACAGATTTATTTCTAAGCTAACATGGATCTTCTGGATGCTTTGAACGTCCATCGTATCATTTTGCATGTTTCATGATGGTCTGCTCTCACCTTTCTTGTTCTTCTCTTTGGTGACCACGGTCATGGCCATAGTGTTGACAGGCGCCTGCGGCTCGCTGGCTCCTCCTCCTGGCAGACGGCTGACCTGCAGCGACCAGAAGGCGCTCTTCAGAGTGTTCTTACCGCCGGTGTCTCTCCTTTCGCCCTCGCGACGCTTCTCCACCAGAGACGCCAGCCAGTAATCCACCTGCAGACCGATGGCGTCCACGCCATGAGACATGCTGGGACTCCTGAGACAGACACAACACATCACATCACATCACATCACAACACAGCAGCCAGGAACTTACACAGTTGTGTTCTGCATTGCTAACAGTCTCTGATTGTTAAATTTCTACATAAAAAGTGCAGGAATATGCAATTTTGAAGCATTTTATTCTTCTTAAAAGGTTGGACCATCAATAAAAGTTGGAAGTACTAACATTTACTAAACTTAAAACTGAAATAAATTTAAACTAAAGCTAAATAAAAAATATAATAAAAAAGAAACATAACACAAAATGACAAACTATAATCTAAAATTAAAATTAAATATAAAAATGATAGATAATTCTAAATAACTTTATAATATTATAGTAAATAAATAAAATAACGCTGCAAAGCACACAGCATTAAACACAAAAACACATCTCCACTGTGATAAATTAACTTAATGACTATTTGGTCAGACATTAAAACACAGAACTTTAAAATTAAAAATACACCATTTTTTTTTTCCAAGGATGTCACTCAATCGATTAAATAATAAAGACAGTAATGTGGCATGCTATTATTTGAAACATTTAGCATTTTATTTTTAAAAGTAATAAAGTATTTATTTATTTGTTTGTGTGTTTGTTTGTTTATTTATTTATTGCAATAAAGGCAATTTTCATGGCAAATGTGTAGTACAAATTAAATAATCAATAATAATTAAATAAATTTGAAATCAAATTATAAGCTGTACTATAAATATAGTAATTATATAGTTATAATATATACATCTACCAATTTGTTCTTCTAAAAAGGTTGAACATTAGTAAAAGTTGAAGTACTAATATTACTAAAACTGAAATAAACTACTGCTAAATTGAAATAATAAAAATAAATGAACAATAGAAATGACAAAAACAAAATGACAAACTATAAACTAAAATCAAAATTTAATATAAAAATAAAAGCTAAGTTAAATTATTAATAAATACTATAATAGCATACAAACAATAGGCTATTTCATGGGAAAAAATAAATAATCATCACATCAATAAGAATTTAAATGTTGTAAAATGTTGTATAAAACACTTTATTAAAAGGATATGTGGATGTATAGAGGTGATTGTGAATGGGGTTATAATGTTGATTGCATTAGGATGGGTGATTATAGGGTGACGGGGTGTTTAGGATAATAATAATAATAAAAAAAAAACATTTGGTTGGTGTTTAATTTGTTGTGGATTTGTTATATTGTAAGGAATATATAAAAAATATATAGATACAGATGCAATATATCAAAAGATATACTGGAACGTTAAAGAATTGTATGGGGTGGGAAAAATAATAAGCTTTTGCTTCATCCCGCTCCTTTTCAGACATTTTGTAATGTACACCGTCTTATGGACGTGGTTTTTCTTTGGTGTTGCAACACATTTGTTGTGTTTGTATATTTAGTTTTATATTGTGCTTTGTTCAAAATAAAAATGAAAATCAAATGAGAATTAAATCAATAGAAATCACATTATAGCAGCCAGAAATTGCTTAGAAATTGTTTTAGTTTTGTTTACTAAAACAAAAACGGAAATAAATGAATGCTGAATATAAATATTAAAAATAAAATAATTTAAATACAAATACCAATAAAAAACACACGAAAAGAAAAACTATAAACCAAAATTAAAATTAAAACTAAAAATATAAAAAATAAAAGCTAATTCAAAATATTAATAATACTAGTACATAAATATTATATATAATTGTATATTAAAAGGTTGAACCGCCAAAAAATCCCTGTGGAAAAATGCAGCTAAATGGTGACAAATCTGGTTTCAGACGGTTTCTACAGGGCCGAGCTGGACTTCCAGGTGGTGGGTACATGGCTGAGCAGGTAGACCAGCAAAAACCCAGCTAAAACCAGCCTGAGCTCCTTTATTCCGCAACACCTGCTTTCTCCAGCAGGATTAGCGAGTCATTCGTCAAACCTTGTGACGCTAGAAATTCCCTCAACAATCCGGACGCGAGCATGAGCCGATCCTGAAGTCACTCACCCCTGCACCGCCAAACCGCCGCCCATGGACGGAGACGAGGGGGGCGTGGCCGTCTCCTTCAGCCCGCCGGGTGAGCCGTGAGAGGGCGGAGAAGTGGAGGGGACGGCTAAACTCACAGCCACGCCCTCTTCAGTGTCGCCTGGGAAACAGAGACGGACACACGGTGAGCGTCTGTCACACTCAGAGTTATTAAAAGCAATCAGCGCTTCAGTCTCTATGGAAACACACACCTGCTGCTGATTGGCCAGGCTCAATCAAACCCACTTTCACCACCTGTGAGACGATCATAACAAATAAATAGAGAGACACATGACAGAAAATACAATATAATATTACCCCTCAAAGATGTTCATTTCATTTGACTGATATCATACATGATAAACAACATATGGTGCTTTGAGTGACACTTGAGCTGTTTGCAATAAATATATAAAGCAAAAAATTATAAAAAGATGACTAAAATTAAAATATAAAACGTAAAATACTAAAAATAAATTCTAGGGGCACATATTACCCCTCAAAAAAATAATTTGTTTAATTATTTAATTTATTATAGTACATGACAAAATATATGACAAAGTAACAAATATATATGGAATAAACAAATTTATTTGTCATACGGCAACTAAAAGATGAATAAAAATAAAAGATAAAAGGTTAAAAGGGAAAATCAATTCTAGGGGCAAATATTATCTCTCAAAAAAGTACTTTTGGAAAGGTTCATTTAATTCATTGTTATACATGGTAAAAGATAATATATTATACTTTGAGTTAAATTTGTGCTGTTTGCAGAAAAAAAAGTAAGCCAAAAGCACTGAATAACACTGTCATAGGACAAATATACATGTATTTTAATTAATCAATGCAAAACGCAATATTATGAATAGTAAGAAATACTTATGGGTGAATAAAATAACATAATAAAAGTAAAATGAAAAAAATAAAAATAAAATAAAAACACAAAATCTAAAAAAAGGATTAATAAAATTAATCAAATAAAAATATAAACGGTAATGATAGAATATAATATTAAATGCTTTGAGTGATGTTTGTGCTGTTTGCAGCAAAAAAAAAACAAAAAAAATTAATTGTCATGTCAAATGTATTTTAATTTATGCAAAACGCAATATTATGGCTAGTAAGAAATGCGTATGGGTGCAATTTCTACTCACCCCAATGAAGGGAATGAATTTCTGGTAGGAATCTTCGTCTCTCCTGTAAGAGGAAGTGATAAGTGAGTTGTGTGTGTAGAGCAGTGAATGATGAGAGAATGAGAGACAGAGCCGTACGTTCTGTGTTTGCAGGTCAGCATGGCCTCAGCGATGGGCAGCTGGTGTGTGAGAGCCGCTCCGCTGATGTACTGAGCCACACGCGCCGCCACGTCCACAGCGTCTACACACACACACACACACACACACACACGTCAACTACAACAACATACAGCTGCCGGGTTAAACGGGCGTGTAACGGATCAGATATCTGAACATCAACAATTATATCATTTTACTATTTTTTAACAAATAAAAGATATAGCAATTATAAAAGATATATTAATTTTATATTTTTTGAAAGAAAATCTAACATTTTCAGAGAAGTTTTTTTTTCCATTCCGTTCATTAAATTTCTGAAGAAAACCAGTGCACAATATAAATTAAAACAGGAATTTCCAATAAAATATGCTTTATATTTTTGTCAGTTGAGTTTTACAAAACTCATAGGTTAGTAATTCCTCTTTCAAATGAAATGAAAAATGAAAACAATAGGCAGCTCTTGCTGTGTGTGTGTGTGTGTGTGTGTGTAAGTGTACTGGTTTTTGTGGTTTACGGGGACAAAATTTGTACATGGGTATAACAGAGGTATTACAATTTGAAGGTGGTTTATGAGGACACTGCCTATGTCCCCGTAATTCAAAAGGCTTAAAAAACATACTAAATGGTGTTTTTTTGAAAATCTAAAAATGCAGAAAGTTTCCTGTGAGGGCTAAGTTTAGGTGTAGGATTGGTGTAGGGCAATAGCACATACAGTTTGTACGGTATAAAAACCATTACGCCTATGGAGAGTCCCCGTAAACCACAAAAACAAACATGTGTGTGTGTGTGTGTGTGTGTGTGTGAGTGTGTGTGTGTTTGTTTAAGTGAGTGAGTGAGTGAGCGAGTGTGTGTGTGTGTGAGTGAGTGTACGAGTGCGAGCGTGTGTGTGTGTGAGTGAATGTATGTGTGTAAGAGCTGCGTGATTGTGAATAAATTAAGAATCACGATTTTTTTTTCTGTGTCAAATAGTGATCACGATTCTCCCACGATTCTGAAATAAACAAAATAATGTGACAAAATATGAATCGCTGCAGTCTATTTAAAAAAGTATTTAATTAGTTTGAATGAATTATTAGGCATTTTAATATATACTATATTACATTTAAAATTCATTTAATAAACCAATTATTAATATTAAAATTAGTGATGCACCGATCATGATTTTTCATGGCCGATTCCGATACTGATTTTTTACAAGCAAACTGGCTGATTCTGATACCGATTTCTGATTTTGTTTTTCTTTAAGCAACAAACAAGAAAGAATGAAAGTATACATAAACAAGGTGTTTATTTGGTATTTAACAGGCCAAACTGGCTTTTAACAATAACTGTAACCATCTGAAATTAACGGCAGTAACTGTGCAGTAAGTACATTCAATACAAACACAGATGGTACTGATATCAGCATTTAGCTTTTGTTTTTAAATTGGGTTGAAACTACATAAAACTGGCCTTAAATGAAAACATTAACTGTAACCATGTGAAATTAAAGGCAACAACTGCATAGTTCTATGATCCAAACAACACAATCGACACACATTCAACAGTCCAAACAAAGATATTACTTAATCAGCATTCAGCATTTGTTTTCATCGTTAAATTTGGTGTAAAGAAAAAAGGTCTTTACCAGTGAAACTAAATAAAACCAAAGTAGGCTATATAAATAAATTATTCCAAAATATTAAATCAAAAAATGTTTAGTGCAACGAGTAAAACAAAGATGCTATAGCAGGTGCTTTTTAAATCAAATTAAGTCAATGTAATTTTAAGGTAAAATAAAAATAATCATCCTGTACAGAACTGTTTACTTCTGGCTTTTCAAAAGTGCATGCGAGTTCTTCTTTACAAAGAAGTTAGTTCGTCTGTTTCGTTTCTCATCCAACACGTGAGAAGCTGAGCTGAATAAACGTTCACGCTTGTGCAGGGTGCAGACAGGTACGCTTGCGCAACTTCAGCGAGCGCCAGAAAGCAGCTCTTATTTGTGCGCCAGTACACCAATGGCTGTTTGCTTCTTGGTATCTGTTTTTCTGTGTTTGTTGTGCCGAATGTCTTCCACACAAATGACATGTTTACAATGTAGTCTGTGCATGCGGGCGCACTTCCGGAAAAATCGGCCGAAAAAAAGACAAAAAAATGATTTTTGGCCGATCAACCAGTGCATCCCTAATTAAAATGATGAAAAAGTGGTTTGAATGATTCAATGACTCACTCATAAATACTTCACTTGTTTCATTACTGGATGAATCAGCGTTTTTGAAGGAATCTCTTGAATGAATGATGTTGGGGAAGTCATGGAATTGAAGGTGGGGATTGTGAATGAACAGCACTCTCTCTGCCTTCGATACCATGACTGAGGTGCCCTTGAGCAAGGCATCGAACCCCCAGTTGCTCCCCGGGCGCTGGAGCAATGGCTGCCCACTGCTCCGGGTGTGTGTTCACGGTGTGTGTGCGCGCGTTTGTTCACTATTCACTGCTGTGTGTGTGCACTTGGATGGGTTAAATGCAGAGCACCAATTTCGAGTATGGGTCACCATACTTGACAATACGTCACGACTTTCACTTTCACTTTCAATGACAAATACATTTTTTACAAGTCACTTGTCGCCACCTAGTGGAGAAACAATGTAATCAACAAACGTTATCTGAAGCGTCAGTTACTTTCAAATTTGGAAAGTATTTCCTCTATTTTGATCGCTACCATCGACATCAATATTTATATCTGAACTATTAACTTTTATCCCAGTATTTCTGTGATAATATGAATGACTGTAAGCCAGAAATAATACTGTGTAGTTGAAAAGACTGTTTGTGAAGTTGTTTCTTACCCAAAAACACGCTAACTGTCTGCTCTCTGTGTCAGCAGCAGCGCGAACGCAGATTTGAATGTTCCGGTATCATTTTTTTCAAAAGTTTAATAGACACGGACAAATCGTTGTCATTTAGAAATTAGATTATGTGGGTGTTTGAATCGAGATCACAATCTTTTAACGATTAATTGTGCAGCTCTAGTGTGTGTTTGTATTGTATGAGTATGTGTGTGTCTCTGTTTATTGTGTGTGTGTGTGTGTTTGTATTGTATATATATGTACACATATGCATGTGTGTGTGTGTGTATTGTGTACCCGTCTGCGGCGGCTCTGATCGGTTGAATGTGTCTCTCCAGGCTCCGTCTAGAAATGCTGCGCTGTAACGGTTGTCAAGGGCACCCAGGTGCTTAGCAACAGGATGAGAACCTGACCCATTTTAAAGAAAGAAAAATACAAACAGAAACACTGAAATTAACATCCAAAAATGTGACCCAGGACCACAAAGCCAGTCATAAGGGTCAATTTTTTGAAATTGAGATTTATGCATTATCTGAAAGCTGAATAAATAAGCTTTCCATTGATGTATGGTCTGTTAGGATAGGACAATATGTGACCGAGATGCAACTATTTGGAAATCTGGAATCTGAGTGTGCAAAACAATCAAAATATTGAGAAAATCACCTTTAAAGTTGACCAAATGAAGTCCTTAGCAATGCGTATTACTAATCAAAAATTAAGTTTTGATATATTTACAGTAGGAAATCCAAAAAATATCTTCATGGAACATGATCTTTACTCAATATCCTAATGATTTTTGGCATAAAAGATAAATTGATAATTTTGACCCATATTGTTGGCTATTGCTACAAATATATCCGTGCTACTTATGACTGGTTTTGTGCTCCAGGGTCACAAATATCCTCATCAAAAAGCAAAAACAAATCATATCTATCTATCTATCTATCTATCTATCTATCTATCTATCTATCTATCCATTCATCCATGAATGGTGATGTTGTTATGAGTTGTTTTCTTACCCAGAGGTACGACCAGGAAGCGGAGGTGATTGAGCCAATCAGACGTCTTGTTGGCCAGCTGAGTGACGAAGAACTGCAGCACTGACCCCAGATAACTCTGACCGCCGACCACCGCCACCTTCACCGGCCGCGGCATCGACGAGTTACAGTTACAGCTGCACACACAGACAGATGAGATCAGATTACACGGGACTTTACGCTTCAAACTCAGTGCTTTCTTCACAAAAGCCCTGTTTAACTCAATTAACTTACAATTTCTGTATCCGTGTGAGCAGAGCCGAGAGAACGGCCTGAATCTCTGCGCCAGAACACGTACAAACCACAGGGTGCTTCTGAACCTGAAGCTGCTCCGCAACATACTGCAAACACACACAAACACACTGCAGTACAGTCACAGTAAAGACATTTATACTGATATAAAAGATTTCTGTTTCAAATAAACGCTGTCCTTTTGAACTTTCTATTCATCAAACAATCATAAAATAAAATTTCCACAAAAATATTGGGCAGCAAAATTGTTTTCAACACTGATAATAATCATAAATACTTCTTGAGCAGCAAATCAGTATATTAGAATGATTTCTGAAGGATCATGTGACACTGAAGACTGGAGTAATGATGCTGAAAATTCAGCTTTGATAACAGGAATAAATTACATTCTAAAATATATTCACTTAGAAAACAATTTTTTTTTTTTTAAATTGTAATAATATTTCATAATATTACTGTTTTTACTATATTTTTCATCAAATAAATGTAGCCTTTTACACTCTAATTACTTAGCTAATTAATTAGATAACTGATATAATGAATAATAATACTTTGTAACCATAAATGGTCCAAAGTTGCACTAATATACTATATTACTTAGCGAAATAACTGTTTATTGTGTTAATTATTACTAATAAATGTATTTTTGACAGAACATTGGTGACTTTCATATCAAGTTGTGGCTATTTTAAAGAGTTATAAGCCATTAAAGGTTGTGCATTATGGTCAAATTCCCACATTGCACTGTCTAAGAACAGGAACAGTACTTTGTCATGGTAAAAATACAAAACACAGCCATCAGGACAGTCTGCTTCAGACACACACACACACACACACACACACACACACACACACACACACACACACACTCGTGTACCTGTCCTTGCCAGTCTGTGCCATTGATCAGGATGAGACTTTCAGGAAGAGCAGCATCAGATAACAGAATTTGATTCAACTGGTCATAGACGGCCTTCCTGAGGACCTGCAAACACACACACACACACACACACACACACACACACACACAGCGATGAGTCAGCCAAACATGAATAATTCACAGTGACTCTGCAGAACAAGATGAAACACTGCATTAACATTCCTTATTTAAAAAGCAAAGAGAGCAAAGAATTTGAGGGAATCCGTGGAGAGCTGTGTTTGGAGAAAGAGAGAAACCCTGTCTACACCTGTCATTAACGGCCACACATTACAGGAATACTTCACCCAAAAATGAACATTTCCAGAAAATGTCCTCAACCTGAGGCTATCCAAGATGTGGATGAGTTTGTTTCTTCAACAGAACAGATTTGGAGAAATGTAGCATTACATCACTTGCTCAGCAATGGATGCTCTGCAGTGAATGGGTGCCGTCAGAATGAGAGTCCAAACAGCTGAAAAAAATATCACAATAATCCACAATTAATCCATACCACTCCAGTCCATCAGTTAACGTCTTGTGAAGCGACAAGATGCATGTTTGTAAGAAACAAATTCCTCATTAGGATGTTTGTAACTTTAAACTGTTGTTTCTGGCTAAAATATGAGTCCATCATCCATAATAACGCTTCCTCCAGTGAAAAAGTCTCCTGTTGTCGCTCACATAAACACATATTTGTTTAGAACTGTTTGGGCTTGTAAACAGTGCTTGATCTGTGCAGATTTCTCTCCTGATTCAGACAGGATGACTTTCACTGGATGAAGCGTTATTATGGATTATGGACTCAACGGAAGCAACAGATTGAAATTAAAAATGTCTTGATGGATTTGTTTCTTACAAACACGCAGCTTTTGACTTCACAAGACGTCAACTGATGGACTGGAGTGGTGTGGATTACTTGTGGATTATTGTGATGTTTTTATCAGCCGTTTGGACTCTCATTCTGACGGCACCCATTCACTACAGAGGATCCATTGGTGAGACAGTGATGTAACGCTGCATTTCTCCAAACCTGTTCCAATGAAGAAACAAACTCATCTACATCTTGGATGGCCTGTGTGAGTGTAAAGTTTCATTTCTGGGTGAACTATTGTTTGCTAAATACAGATGTAAACGAAGTCTAAATCCTGGCACCTGTGTGCTGTGTCTGAGTTCAGGTGATCTCTCGCTGTCGGAGCTGTTGGTTCGTTCACTCAGCGGTTTGGAGAGCTGTCGGTCTTTCACAGGAGTGCTGCGCTTATGGGGTGTGTGTCCTCCATCCAACCTACAACACACACACACACACACACACTCAAACTTTGTTTTGATTGGGCTTTGTTTTCTCTGCATTATTTGACTGTGTTTCTAACCTAGTAACATTATAAATAACTGTCACTTTTGATCACTTTAATGCATCCTTGCTGAATATAAGTATTAATTTCTTTAAAAGCTTTTGAACGGTAGTCTATAATATATTGTATTGTATTGTATTTTTATTGTATTGTATTGTATTATATTATATTACATTACCTGGGTGATGGCATGGACTGAAGCTCGTTCTTGCTGGTTTTTAGGGGTGTTCGTGGTTTTTCAGCCACAGACACGGTTATAGAGGGTCCGACTTCACTGAACAACTCCTGATCATTCAGTTCCTACAAAACAAACACATATTCAACACAAAAGAGCATTAAACATCATAATTACCCAAAAAATTCAAGTCATGCAGAATCTCAGGGGAAATGAATGTAATATACATTGAGGTCAGAAGTATTTGGACTGCATGTAACAGTTTGTCCTCAAAGTCTTTGAACCAGCTGGTGTTTTTAGAGTAATTCACAGCTTTTTGTCAAATGTTTAGCTTGAAAAGCGTGCTTGTACTATCTTTCTAGTTAGATTTTTATTACACTGTAAAAAAAAGGTAACTACACATTTTACAGTTTACGAAACCTTCTGAGTGTTTTGTCATTATTGTTAGTTACTTGTTGTACTTTGATGTAAAGAGATCATCTTTTTAACATTTGTTGATTGCCACCGTTGTCTACATATAAGACTAAGTTATCCATTAAGGTTTGTCATTCGTAAACAAACATAAATTTGATAATGTGGTGACTTTTTTACACATTCTTTTTTTCTTCCAGGAAACAGAACCTCAACAACAGTTATTGTTGTTTCAGTTGCTGTGACAAGAATTTTTCTATTAGCAAAATAAGACAATCAGCATTGCATGAACAAATAAATTTACATTGGCTAAACAAAGTATCTTTACTGAGAAGAACTAAAACAACTGTTGTTGAGAGAACTCAAAAGTTTTACTGCATCAAGTTGCCTTATTTTTTTTACGTTTTCTCAACTATTTATTTATATGCATACATTAAGCAGGGTTATTATAGTTAACTAAAACTAAAAAACACATTTTCATTAATAATAAAAAAAAAAACTTATTAAACTTATTTTATTTTATTTCAGCGATTAGCCAGGCAAACGTTTCTCATTTTCGTTGTTTAACTTAAAGTACTAAAATAATTCAAACTAAATAAGCTAAAACTAATAAATAGAAATTCATAAAAATAATATAGACATATAAAATAATGTCAAAAAGCACAACAAAATTAATTAAAATTAAAATAAAACAGAAAATATTATAATAAAATCTAATTAAAATATTAACCAAAAATGATAATAGTATATCAAATGATGCTAAATTAACAACTGTGACTCCAGAGTCCAGATGCTGTGTGTTTGTGTAGATATCAGTGTAATTCTGTAGAGGAGCGTCTGTCTCACCAGTGTGTCCGTCTCAGACAGAGGCTCGTCCAGGTTACGGCTGCGGGAGTGTTTGAGTTTATCAGACGGCGGCTGCTCTCCCTGCTGGAAACACACAAGAACTACAATCACTAACACACAATAACACACTCACACACATCCGAGCTGTCTGACCCTGAAGGATCTGGACACCATCGACCCCTGGCAGAGTCCACCTCAGAGCTGGACGTTAATGGACGACACCATCCGTTAACACCACAGCTGGCATCACTGAGATTTTTACACCCTTACATATAATACTTTATAAATTACTCGCTGGATTTATTCTCTGGTTTTTGGTGGCCAATTCTAGACTGTCTTTTATTTTACTTTGGGCATCTTGATTGATATTGAGAGTTGATATGGAAAACCTCGAGAGTTGATATTCGGAAAATCATAGTGCCTACATTCAAATGCACTATACATTTTTTGATCATATATTATAAAATATAGACAGAGATAAACATGAAATTGTAAAGACAATGAAAAAGTTTGAACCCTTTCCTAAAATCCAAGTGGTCCGACTAAATATAAAATATTAATATAAAATATTATTACAATTATCGTATAAAAATATAAAATACAAATAAACTATATTCTAAAAATTATTCAACATTACTCTTTGTTTGGTTAAATTCATTTTACTAAAATAATTAAAATGAAATAATTAAAACTAATAAATATAAAAGTAATGAAAACAATATAACAAATACAAAATATATAAATAAAACCATGACAAAAACACAAAAAAAGCTTCCTAAAGTAAAAACAAAATTTTTTTATGAAAAACAGAAAATGATGAGGAGAAGAAAAAAGTTTAAACCCTTTACAATCCAAACAGTCCATAGCAAACTACATATAAACTAAAATATATATAATATATCAAAATTTATATAAAATATTAAAATTAAAAATAACATAAAAATGAAATTCTACAAATACTATAAAATTACATATTAAAAAATAGTTGTTGTGTGTCATGTTCTAAATAATTGAAATAATAGTTTAAATGTTCCTTTAATTCATTCAGATGGTGATTCAGGAACCGCTGACTGATTCATTATTTTATTTAATTTTATTTTATTTAAGTATTTGTCAGATTGATTTAAACTGATATAAAAAAAAACAAAATGAACAAAGTCCTTCAGTGCCTTCAAACGACGTGTTGTTACAGAAAGAAGAGATAAGTTTAATAAAGACTAATTCATATTACCTTATACATTTCTGATGTTTAAATACTTTCTTCTGAATCAGTTTTAATATACAGAGTCTTTTTCCACGCATGCATGTCGTGCTTTCTAAAATCTGCTTCCGTTTCCGTTTGGCTGAGGAGTGTTGAGGAGATCTGTCTGACAGTCATTGTGTTTTGTGATTATATGCAGTATCTGTACTCACAGGACTGAAGAGGTCTCTGCTCAGACTGCCTTTACTGTTCAAGCTGCCGATCTCCGTCTGAGAGCTGGACTGAGACATTCCCTCGAAGAACGGCCTGCGAAAGACACAGAGAGAGAGACTCGTTAAAACATAAATAAAGAACGAGCACAGGCAAACCCGCTCGTCTCTCATCTCTCGGTTCATTACTTACTGCTAAACTCAGAGCATCTGTCTGTGATCTTTTCTAAATGAGGCACAAAGATTAAAGCAGCACAAGTGTCATGAATCAGCGAACGCTTCTTCTGTCTCAGTTACAATCCATGCTAAATACTCACTCAGCAGACAACAGAGAACATCCCAACGGTAAACAATCACTTCAGAAAACATGAAATACAGCGCACATCACATGGTCTCCTTTGATGCTGACTGTTGTTCATATTGAGGCCTCATATGAATGCATTCAAAATCTGCATATTTAGTTTTAGTCATTTTGTGATTTGTATTAGAAGCTTTTTTTTCTTAAACAGTAGCATTACACTAGTACACAGATCTGTAGAACAAGTAGGTTACAGAATGAAATTAAATACTCAAAGTCTATGCTATGTCATTCAGTAAGATTAAAATTAGATATTAAATTAAAATAAATTAGTTAAATTCAGTAGTTAAATTTTCACAAGTAATGCTAAAAACATTCATTAGAGCACTAGACAAACTTATCATCTATATAGCAATGGTTATTAATAAAAACTATAACAGTAATATGTATTGATGCATGAATAATAAACAGCTGATAAAATTATCCACCCCTAACTATAGTAAAGTTTCAACAAGTTTTGATGCAATTAATAGGGAATGATTTAAAAATGATCATCCTTCCAAAACAGAGAAAACATCTTTCACACTTCTTTTAAAGTGTTTATAGTGTATATAATGAGTTGTATTTGTAGGGGTTATTATAGCACAACTCTTTTGCACCCCTCAGTTATTTCCAAAGCCTGGCTCTGGCCATGGGCTGACCGAGTCTGTCCAGTGTCTCAGTAAACAGCAGTAGAGAGTGGAGCAGAGCAGCAGAGGGCGCCGCAGACACACAGTCACCTGAGTTTGGGTTTGGGAGTGCTGAGGATGCTGTCGGTCTCCTCCATCTCCGGCCCGCTGTCGCTGGGGTTGTACATCTCCAGACTGTCATAGAGCTCGTCCAGATCCTCCTCCACCTCCTGGATCTGCTCACGGGACACGTGCTCCAGCCCGAAACCCACCTGCACCACAAACACACCCCCTCAGTCATCAGCTGCACATCAACACAAATAACACAGCCCAGAGACAAGAGTTCACGTCTTTCCATCTTTGAGAGGCGAGAATGGAAAGGTGCTGGACTAAAAGACCAGGTGTGACTGACAACCAGAGTGAGAAGAGAATTAAACATTTATATCAATATTCATAAGAAATCTTATGTGAATAAATCTATATATAAAAGGCATAAAAACATATAATTGCTAGTATTACTAATATGAACTGGATTGCATTTAGTTTTATATTTTCCATTTTTGTTTTAATTATGATTGCATGTGTTTTTGTCATTTTTATTATTAATATTTTTTAAATTTAGCTTTATTTTTATTGCAGTTTTAGTCATTTTTGTACTTCAACAACTTATTTTCAGTTCTAATTTTTGTTTTATTTTATCAAATTTAAATTCTGTTATTATACACATTTCATATTTTTTCCGATCTTTTTGAGGATGATGTAAGAATGAAAAGGTGTTGGAATAAAAGATCAGGTGTGACTGACATCCAGAGTGAAAATTTATTTAATTTTATATTTTAGTTTTGTGCTACCGTTTTTTTTTTTTCATTTTTCTATATAGCTTTATTTATTTATTTTTATTTTTAATTTCAGTCCTTGAACTTTTTTATTTCACTTAGTTGCCAAGGCAATATTTCTAATATACGCTTCAATTTCTCAAGTATTCCATCTAATCTTTATTTCAACTTTATTTCAATTAATGGAAACATTTTTATATAGTTTTAGTTGTAGTTTTAGTTACCAATAACAACTAAAATGAAGGTCAGTAAATTATGACAATTATCATTTTTTTTCTAATCCTGAATGTTAGAATTTTTTCTAATTCTAATCCTGAATGTTTCAATAAAAATTTCTTAAAAAAAATTAGTGTTATTTTTTAGTAATTTTAGTACTTCAGTGTATTTCAGTTAGTTGGAATTTTGCATTTTTTAAAGGCACAGTACAACAAAAAAATGAAAATTCTGTCATTATTTACAGATGCGTATAACTGGTATTTTCCCTTCTTCCCAGGGTGGGAATGTTGAGGTGTTGGACTCTCAGACAGAGGTGTGACTGACAGTCAGGTGAGAATGTCAGGAAATAATAAGGTCAGAGCGGCGCGATCACAGTCATATTTCAGCAGCTTTAATGGAGTCGTCAGGTGAGAAAGCAGACGTTACCTCATCTGACACCTTAAACCTCTTCAGCAGAGCCACAAACTTCTGCTTGATGTTCGGTTGCTGGAGAAAGAAAAGAAAAAAACAATAAAACATCTACAGCACAATTCAGATAAAATACTGTATAAAATCTGCCAGCTTAATGTCAACATCAAATAAAAAATGATCCTATTTTCAGTCTTAAAGCACACTGTGAATTATTCATTCAGTTATGAAGAAAATGAGATGAAAAATATTCCATCAAAATGTAGGATTTTTAAAAAAATTTTATTTGAAGTAAGATAAAATGCTAGAAAAGTGGCCTCTTTAATGGTAATGGTGTGTTAAATGGAGCTCAGTGCGGTCATTCATATTCATTAACGCGGCGATGCAGTGTGTGTGTGTGTGTGTGTGTGTGTGTGTCTTACTCTAGTAATGGAGGCGTTTGAAGCAAGTTTGCATCTGGGTTTCTTCTTCCTCACCTCATCCTCTTCATCATCTAGATACTAAAACACCCACATAAGCCATTAAACACTCGTCGTGTGTGTGCATTCAGCCCTAAATGCCACAAACACACACACACCCAAATATACACACTACAATATAGCTTCAAATGCAATAAGATCTACAGAAGCAAACAGGAAACAGAATTTTAATCAAAATATGAATTTAAATAACAGAAATATACAATTCTATATATATAAACCTCTGCAAGTGTAGTTTTTAAATCCTTGTACGTTTACATCAGTTCATTATGCAAATTTAATCATGTTGAATGCTCAAATTTATCCCAAATATTTACAGTATATGCTATCTGAAAACAATGTGGCAGTTTTGATGACAATGACATATTGCATTGGAAATATGTCTTAAAAGCAAAAAAATGCATTCAACAGTGAATGAAGAAGCATAATTACTAAACTAAATAAATGCCACACACACATGCAAATAGGGTTGTGGGGCAATAAATATTTTTTAAAAACAAAATGAATTTAATCAATTGATTAAAAATAACTATTTAAAAACAATATTAAAATAAACTATTTTTAATGTACTTAAATTAATCTTACAATTTAATAAATCATTTAAATTAGTTTAAGCACATTAAATTTAATAGTTTATATATATATATATATATATATATATATATATATAATACATTATTTTTGAAATGTAATTAAATTAAATACATTTAATTAAAATGACATTAAATCATTCTTACATTTTTACAAGTTATTTAAATGATTTTAAATCAATAATTGATTTTTTTTCATTTAAATGTATTTATTTTAATTACATTTTAAAAATAACGTATTTAATATATATATATATATATATATATATATATATACACACACACAGACACACACACTTTACATTTAAGTTTAATGTAATATAATTTAAATTATAAAAATTATTAATTGTATTAATGTATTGTTATAAAAATGTAATGTAATTATATATATATTCTAAAAGTAAAAAATAGAAAGTAAAAATGGAAATGATTTGATAAATTCATTTTAAAATATGTATTTAAAATTAATTTATTTATTAAAAAATTATTAATAGATTTAATACACAAACACACAAACACACAGTGGACCTACATGATGAGCGGGGTCGTCGCTGCCCTCCTGCTCAGACGAGTAGCTCTCCTCCTCTTCCTCTGAGTAGTTATCAATGTCTGGAGAACGATCTGCTCCAAAGAAAAAAGTGTGAGTCAGTGAAAAAGAACAATACTATAAATTCACTTCGTTCACTCTGAACTGGCAGATGACAGTCACGTGACTCTGGAACACTTGATTGTGATTGGCCAGTCGCAGTAAGTCGTTCGTGTCTCACCGTTCATCTTGGCTTTGGGTCCCTCGTGGTCGATGGGCTGACTGGACAGAGAATAAACCCGGATCTCGGCCACAGGGACGGACACCTCCTTCAGCTGACTGTGCAAACCCAGGACCTGAGCGCCTTCAGTGGGGTGCTGCATCACCTGACAACACCAGCAATCAATCATCAATTAACAAACGAAGGAACGGCTGAGCTGTGCTTCACCTCTGCTAGTGGTGGGAGAAAAAAATCGATTCTCCCATGCATCGCGATTCTCTCTTCAATGATTCTGAATTGATTCTGAATATTTTAGAATCTATTCTGAGCTTGTCTTTTTTTTTTTTACGCACTTGTAAAAATGCAATGCACTTGATGTAATTTTCAATTAAATGTATGTATGCAATGCACTTGCATTTTTGAATACTTTTATATGAAACTGATGTAAACACAGTCAGTAAAGTTTCCAGCGCAGGACAAAACATCTGATATATCGAAATAGATCTGTGCATCAGTGTGAATGCTGCCACTGTCTATGATCTCATCGGTGATAATCAAACAGCAATAATGCTGAGGAAAAAAGAAAAAACCATAACTATTGTCTGTAAACTTTCGGATACTTAAAGAACACTTATTTTAAATAAGTAATTGTTTTAAAAAGTAGCCTGCTTATATAATTAAAAGAAAAGTAAATTTTGCACAAAATAAATTTGATCGAAATAAATATGAAAATGTAGCCATGTGCAGTAATATTGAAAATTGAGAATTGATGCATCGTGATATTGAGTTGATAAATGATAATCGTAATTGAACTGAATTGTGAAACCAGTGAAGATTCACAGCCCTATTTTTAAGATTGCACTACTGACAGATTCCAACTATAAACAAAAAGCAAAGAAACTAGAAAGTTGTGAAGATGTATTTGCACAGCAGAATACTCAAGAATTGTTTTGGAATCGGATCGTGACTCCCAGAATCGGATCGGATCAGAATCAGATCGTGACTCCCAGAATCAGATCGGATCGTGACTCCCAGAATCGGATCGGATCGTGACTACCAGAATCGGATCATGACTCCCAGAATCAGATCGGATTGTGACTACCAGAATCGGATCAGATCAGAATCAGATCGTGACCCCCAGAATCGGATCGGATCGTGACTCCCAGAATCGGATCGGATCGTGACTCTCAGAATCGGATCGGATCGTGACTCTCAGAATCGGATCGGATCGGGAAGTGCTTGAAGATTCCCAGCCCTCACCTCTGCCATGTTGATGAGGCCGAGCGCCAGCGTCTTGTAGCCCAGGATGGTCCTGTTCTTGTACCTCTTCCTCCTCTGCAGCATGATCTGCAGCTTGTTGGCGTCTCGTTTCAGGAAGTGCGGATACTGCGAGGACACAGAGGTTTCTGAGCGTTGGTTTGAGGTGATACGGACGTGATGATACTGTGCTGACACTCACCTGTAAGGAGAACGTGAGCTGCAGGTCTGTTTCTGTTTGGCCGCTCGATGGCAACAGGATCTCATTGGATCGTAGGATTCGCTTCGAGCCCTGAGAGAGAAACAGACAGTCAACAAACATCATTAGACTCTGGGAAGCGTTTTGTCTTTATGATCCGCATAAGAGAGCAGAAAACACAGTAAGAGGACAGTACGATTTTAGTAATGTTTTCGAAAGAAGTCTCTCATGCTCATCAAGGCTGCATTTATTTGATCAAAAATACAGTAAATTTTTAAAATATTATTACAACTTAAAATAGCTAATGTCTACGTGAGTATCTTTTAAAATGTAATTTATTGCTGTGATCAAACCTGAATTTTCAGCATCATTACTCCAGTCTTCAGTGTCACATGATCCTTCAGAAATTATTCTAATATACTGATTTGCTGCTCAAGAAACATTTCTAATTATTATTATTATTATTTAAAAATAAATGAATAAATTACAAAACAAAAAAATTATTTAAAACAGAAATCTTCTGTAACACCACAAATGTTTCTACTGTCACTTTTGATTAATTTAATGCATATTTGCTGAGTAAGAATACTGATTTCTTTCCAAATAGCTAAATAAATTACAAATAAAAATGAAAAATTGAATTAATAAAACTTTTTTGAAACAGAATAACATTATATATGTAACATTATAAATTTCTTTACTGTCAGGAAGAAATATGTAAAATGAAAAATAAACAAAATAAAAATATTTAAAAATAAACAGAAATAAATACTTAATACTAAGTATTTATACTAAATACTATAGTATTTTTTGTATTTTTGTACATAAATGAAAATTACAAATAAAAAAAAAAACAAATCAATATAATTAATATAAAGAAATAATTTGAAAACAAAACCTTTTGTAACATTATAAATGAACAAATAAATACATAAATAAATAAAAAAATTAACAATAGAGTACACAATAAATAACAATATTTTGAAATAGAAATCTTTTGTAACATTACAAATGTTTAACCATCAGGATTTGATTGGATCATAAAAAGTGTGCTGTGATATTATTGGCTGATATTATTTTGCTGTCGTTTCAGATGACGTGCACTGATGAATGGTTCACAATAAGGCCAGAATGTGCATTTAAGTGAACAGAGCTGATTTATGTTTCCTGTTAAACGAGAAGAACGAGAATCAATCACCTGCAGTTTGACAGCGATGACCACAGACGTCAGATCTTTATCCAGCTCCTTCAGCATGACCAGCTTCTTCAGAGTCAGATTGAAGAGCCTGCCAACACAATTCAGTCCACAATTCAATACATCATAACTCAATATCATAACTGGAAACAGCTTAAATCAATCCATTCTAATGGGACTGATGTAGTTTTGCGGTGTGTGACAGAATAACAGCACATGAATGAACACACACACACACAGGTGTCAGTTTGGTCTGGTTCCTGAGGGTCAGGGAAGGTTAGCGAGTGAATTAGCAGCTCTCGCTGCTGCTCCTGAAATAGAGGCTCCTCTGACAAGAGCTTCTGCCATCAATGACAATCTGAAACAGTTATTGACCAGTTAAATAATTAAATATTTAAATATTTAAGTATATATATATATATATATATATATATATATATATATATATATATATACACCCTGTAAAAGTGACAGTTCATCCAAAAATTGTTATTCATGTCTTTAGGACATTATGATAAAAACAAACACGTTTCATCTGCCTCCCATTCAAACACACACAGCAGGATGAGAGCGAGACTAATGACCATCATAAAATAAACCCTAAAAGCCACACAGTAAACTCCAGCCACTAACCCATGTCAAACACTCACTACACACAACTCTAGTACACTACACTATCATCACTGGATCTCAACACACAGTATGTGAACATCAGAGAGCTGGCATTTGGCATTTTAAATACAATTTTGTGGAAGATTTGCAGAAATAACAGGTGTAAATACATTATTTAATAAATTGTGTAATACTAATACTAATAATACTGTATTTATACTGTATATATATACATATATATATATATGTGTGTGTGTGTGTATGTATATATATATACAGGTGCATCTCAATGAATTAGAATGTCGTGGAAAAGTTCATTTATTTCACTAACTCAACTCAAATTGTGAAACTTGTGTATTAAATAAATTCAATGCACACAGACTAAAGTAGTTTAAGTCTTTGGTTCTTTTAATTGTGATGATTTTGGCTCACATTTAACAAAACACATATATGTGTGTGTGTGTGTGTGTGTGTGTGTGTGTGTGTGTGTGTGTGTGTGTGTGTGTGTGTGTATGTGTATGTGTATATATTCTTATGAAATATTAGATATTATTATTATTATTATTACTCCCATTATTACACTTATTTTTTCAACATGCTGTCCCAACAGCATATTAATATGCAAATTAGATACAGTGTATAGATACATTGTGTTTAATGGGGAAACCAGTTAATGGAAATTTTACACACATATTGCATAAAGCAAAAAGAATCATTCTTATACAAATTTTGGTTTAAAAAAATCCTGAAACTTAAAAATTGATTGGTGATTTAAAAAAAAAATTTAAAAATCCCATTGTTTTTGCCTTTTCATGTCTATTCATTTCATTTAATTTTTTGAGTCCTGGTGTCCTTTACAGAGGACATAGCATAACATGAATAAAATATTTTTCAAAAATGTTATTTTTCCTTTTCTTCTTATGCTCTAAACAATGTAATGACATGAAAGATACTAAATTCACAAAGCTTTTTCTTCTGGTTCTCTGGAGGATATTCATCCGCGAGCTCTACATTAAACATGCTAACTGTTAAATAAAGACTCTCAGACGGACGTGTGTTTCTGCACAACATGCACAAACTCTCAGGAGCGCAGACTGAACCAGACTGAACACTCGAGCTGCTTTCTTTGATTAATAATACATGATCCTGACCGCTCCAGTGTGTGTGTGTGTGTGTGTGTGTGTGTGTGTTTGTATTTACAGGACGTCACACCTTCAGCTCGAGTTTATCTCCCATAAATCAGGTTATTAGAGTTATAAAGCTGGAGATAAAAGCTGCTTGGGTTCATAAAGTCTCAGTGTATGGCTACTGCAAGCAGAGCTGATGTTCATGAAGATCAGATGAACTACAAACACAGCTGACCTCCTGAGGACCGGCTGCTCTGGTGTGCAACGTCTGCTCGAGAATGCATTTCTATTGTTGTTAAATGAAGATAAACTCTATCTATCTATCTATCTATCTATCTATCTATCTATCTATCTATCTATCTGTCTATCTGTCTATCTGTCTGTCTGTCTGTCTATCATTTACATAAATAAACACACTTGAGTTTTGCAACCATTCAAAATTTGGGCTTGGTAAGATTTAATTTTTTTTTTTTTTTTTTTTTTAATTTTTTTAATGTCTTACAGTCACCAAGGCTGCATTTATTTAATCGAAAATATAGTAAAAACAGTAACAATGTTAAATATTATTACAATTTTAAATAACTGTTTTCTATTGTAATATATTTTAAAATGTAATTTGTTTCTATGATGCAAAGCTGAATTTTCAGCATCATTACTCCAGTCTTCAGAAATCCTTCAGAAATCATTCTAATATGCTGATTTGCTGCTCAAGAAACAGGTCAGAGTCCAGTGCTGTGATCTACAGTTGTTTGTCAAACTCCCTTCAGCTACAGACAACATGTCATCCATCATCGCAGCCTCTTCTCTGATCACTCTGAGACTCTTCAGAGCGCTGGATGAAGCTCTGCACAGGTCTGTGTGACGCTCTCGCTCGCTGTCAGAAGACAACAGAGGAACAGCAGAGCAGACGACAGCACAAACTCACCGCAGGCTTCGGAGAAGGAAATGCCAAGCTTGTATTTTTGTTTATGCACTCCCAAGAAATCTTCAAAAATAACACTAAAAAGAGCTGTACAGCTGTCAAAATGGCCTGTACGACGACATCGGGTTTTCTAGTGGAGAACATTCAGGTTACACATTACTGATGAGATTTAAAAATAAAAACCCAAAACAAGTCAATTAAATAAATTATTCAATAAGTAAACAAGTACAAAGTCAAATAAATAAATTAGTCAATAAGTAAATAAATAAATAAGTTAAAAAGAGTCAAATAAATAAATTAGTCAATACGTAAAAAAAATAAAATAAAATAAATAAATAAATAAATAAATAAATAAATAAATAAATAAATAGTCAAATAAACAATATAATAAATGTATCTATCTATCCATCCACCCTTCTCTATATATCTGGAAACAGTATTGCTGATTCTTATTAACCTGTATGTTAACATTCAATGAAAATATACTTTTTAAACAGTGTGAAACTTGTGAGAATGAAAATAACCCAGTATAATTCGTTAAGGTATCTGCCAAAAACATATTCCTGTAGAAATATCACAGATCACATGCTAACAGTCAGTAAATGAGGCCTAATGAAGCGTCTTAATGTATTCTGCTCACACACTCCTGTACACACATCTGACCTTGACAAGGACGATGCGTTTATAAGTGTACACACACACACACACTCCCCAGCGCCTCTCATTACATGACCGGTTTTCCATGACCTTCAGCACAAACACTGCTGGAAGGTGATTGGCTCTTTGTTGTCACACATCTGTCTGTGTTTTCATTGCCAGTGTCTCTGGAGGACCTGCCTTCCCTCAACACACACCGTCATACTGACCTCTTCCCATCAGAACTCAAGCCTTTGTTTTGTTCCATTCCTCGTGTATGTGGTCAAAATAATTGTCCTAATGAATAAATAAATCAGATAAATACATAAAATATTATAAAACAAAATAAATAAATTACAATATAAAGTATTTAAAAAAACAAATCTGATATATTATGTTTTAAATAAGTGTAAGAGAAAAAATACACTTAAATAATTTGATTATTTTTTAGAAGAAATGTAAATAATCTGATAAAAAATGTGTGGGCATGTGTAAAAAATAGAAACGTAAAACTATGAAATATATAATATATAAAAAATACACTCACGCCTCATAAATAAACAATAATTAATGTATTGATTTTATATTTGATATTATTTAATATACATCATTTTTAGCAAAAAATAAAATATTTTAAAAAACATTTTTTAAAATGTTAAATACACATGCGTGTATAAATAAAAAAATATAAAAGAAAAATGTAAACATTTTAATTTTATATATTAATACATACTGATACACGTCTGACACAAATGAATAATTAATGTATAAATTTTATGCATGTGTGTGTATTGTATCAATTTTATATTTCATATACATCATTTTTAGCAAAAATATTGAAAAAATTTTAAATATAAAATTTTAAATATAAGATTTAAAAGATATTTTTAAGATATTAAAAGATATTTTTTTAAATGTTACACATACAGACACACGTTTATAAATATTAAATGTAACCATTTCATTTTCATATATACATACAAATTGACAAATATCTGATATTCTTTTTTTTACATAAAATATTTTAAAATTTGGAAATATTTTGAAAATATTTGACTAAAGTTTTAAAAATATTTTTGCATTTATTTTTATTTTAATGTGTGTGCTTTAAAGGTAAATATTTCCAGAGAGTTTTCTTCCAGGGTTTTCTCTCGCTGCTCTTTAGTGTTTGCTAACAGTAATCTAACAGTAATAATGAAGGGTTTGTGTAATGGACATGACCTGAAATCAGCCTAATTACACAGGCTTCCTTAACACCGACTAATCAACTCGACATGCACACAACCTCCTGACTGCTTCATCCAGCAAACACACAGAGAGCCGATTAATCGCCGCCAGGGTGTGATTTCCTACTAAAGTCACATTAAAGCACATCACAGTAACAGACGCCCGTGTTTCTCTGCTCTGATCCAGACACAATTAAACGCTCAAAGCAAACAAACTGGATAAAGCCCAATCCATTAATCAGCCCGGCGCAGCTGTCCTGAAGCGCTGATCCAAACAGCCCCGCACTTTGACGGCCGTCCAGAATCACAGTGTGTTTCCACTGACACAGAGCGAGCATTTTCAATTCATTCCTATGAAAGCTGAGCTTTAACGCGTAAATGCATTATGGGATTGAAAGCAGCGTGGAGAAAGTGTTGAGAGCGGCCGAGAGCATCAAAAAGGTTGAGCATTCCTCGACTTTATGCAAATTTCGAGCGAAAAATGCCGGGCGACAACCAATCACTGTGAAACGTGGGCAAGGCAATATTTTGCCGTATGTTTCCGAGTGTTGGCTGAACTGGTGGATTACTGAGCTGAGATCACGTGTCGTTGCAAAAGTAAATGCACTTTGCATGCTTTCATTATATGTGACCCTGGACCACAAAACCAGTCATAAGGGTCAATTTTTGAATCATGAAAGCTGAATAAATAAGCTTTCCATTGATGTATGGTTTGTTAAGATAGGACAATATTTGGCCGAGATACAACTATTTGAATATCTGGAATCTGAGGGTGCAAAAAAATCAAAATACTGAGAAAATCGCCTTTAAAGTTGTCCAAATGAAGTTCAGCAATGCATATTACTAATTAAAAATGAAGTTTTGATATTTACGGTAGAAAATTTACAAAATATCTTCATGGAACATGATCTTTACTTAATATCTTAATGATTTTTTTGGAATAAAAGATAAATTGATCATTTTGACTCATACAATGTATTGCTGGCTATTGCTATAAATATACCTGTGCTACTTAAGACTGCTTTTGTGCTCCAGGGTCACATATGCTATGGATGGGTGAGCAAAACTGTATTAAACTGTCTATATTACATGAATTATGAAAATGTATTCCTTCACACATTAAGTTTACACAAACATATTGTAATAAACTTTTCCCCTACTGCGAAACCATGTATATGCCTGTGTTCATTTATTTCATATATGATTGTGATGCCTTTTATTGTTGGTTTGTTTTACTCTTGTGTGTTTTATTTAGGGCTGTCTCTATAGGCTGCGTTTCATCATTTTGAATTTTAGGTTGTACCTAGATGGCGCCAGTAAAGTGTTTAGTTTGCGAACCGCCGTTAAAAGAAGAAGAAACAACGCAAAGAGTGTGTAATTATGATTATTATTATTATTATACATAAAAATATGTCTAAACAATTTGCTTTAGGACCAATATGATTTTTTGGTTTGTTTGATAAGCAAACTCTGTCTTTGTAAGACTAACTATGCATATTCACTGTTCAAACAACCAATCAGCTCGCTCCGACAGACAGCAGGCAGCCAATCGCGTGGCGTCCCTGAGATCTCAGACGACTATTCAGTTCATCGTGAGCTGGAGACACAAATCATCTCCTGTTGTCTTCTAAAGATGAACAGGTGAAGCCTCATAAATCAAGCGCAAGCTGTCAGCATTGCTATTTGTGTGTGTGTGTGTGTGTGTTATATATGCATGCAGAAACATCATATTATATAAAATCAGAAACATCTGTAAAAATTGTACCAACCTCAGTTTTATATGGTTAAATTCATTCTGACCAAGGGGTTATTTATTTATTTATTTTTTTATAATTAAGCATTGTTCTCCCATAGTAGCATACATTTAAATCATGATAAACACAGTTAAAACCACAAATATAGCATCTCAATAGCATGGTAAAAGTATAACTATATGGTTTTTAGGTAGCCTATTTGTATGAAAAACAGTAGTCTAAAAACATTCAGTATAAATGCACACATGCTATAGCTTAATCACAAATACAAACACTATAATTATATACGATTACTCCTGTAATAAAATTCATTGTGAATATCCCACATTTCTGCCACAATACCATGGTGCAGTGAGTGTTACTACAGTAAATCCATGGTAAATGATGGCGATGTGTAGATTGAAAAGTCTTCTGACTGTCTCGTTGCACACAGTGTTTCTCCTGTTTGGCTGTAAACTAGTTTAAATCACGGAGTCATTTGTGTTCATCGCTGAATTCAAGCGCTTCACACTGGATCTCACAGCGCGGTTTAGTGCTCGCGTGACCGAGTAACGCATCTGCTCTAGTGAGCTCGTGCCGCGCGGCCGTTTGACTTTGATCCGAGCGGATCCGTGTGACGCGATTCAAATGAGTCGTGCTGTTTCGTTCCGCTTTTGGCGCATACACATTATATCGAACATTTATGGAACTCTTCATATCGTTTTATCGAGGAAAATTATATCGCGATAATTATCGTTATCGAATTATCGCCCAGCCCTATTTTAAATTATATAATAAATAAAAAGCAAACAGTTAGAATAGAAAAAGAATAGAGCAAGCTAGTGTTAGAGGCCTTTTTTGCTTTGTTAACTGTATAATAAATAAAAAGAAAACAAATAGATAGAATACAAAAAGAATAAAGAAGCTAGTATTAGTTTTTTTTTAAGAAAACAAGCAGTTAGCAAATGAATAGAGTGCAAGTCTAAAAGGAGCAAGTTTTTTTTTTTTTTAAAGAATAGAATTAGAATAGAGAGAGTTAGAGGGACAAATAAAGATGGAGGAGATGTGTTTTTAGCCGATTCTTGAAGATGGCTAAGGACTATCTGTTCATCACAAACACTTCATCAGCAGCTCTCTGAGCACTCGCCCACGGCGCGCCGTTTGACCCCGACCCACTCACATCCTGAACCTGCAGAAATATCTGTGTTTCCACGAGCCATTTGGTGTTTACGCAAACGCTTCCTGCTGAAATCATGCGGATGTTCCCGGCTGAACCGGAGCAGCGCCCTGGGAGATTCACGCCAAACACCCGATCCCCGTGAGGTCCCGGGGAGCCTCTCGCATGTCCAAATTACTGACAAATAACGCAGCACAGTGTCATTAACCTGTGAGTGTGTGCTAACGGCAGGGTTTGGGAGTAACTAACCAGAACTAGCAACTCTAGTAGCGTTTCCCAGCAGCGTCACAGACCGTCAGCTTTGTTTACAGTGAGACTTTTTACACTGCTTGTGCCCGGTGACAAAACACGTCACTGCCTTATTGCTCTTACAACTGTACTACAAACTGATGCAATATTAAATAATCATTTCATATTTATTAAAAGAACTGTATACAATATGAAATGCTTTTGTGCATCAATTTTATTTTTTATAAATGATGGTGTTTTATTGTGATTGTGCCAGCCAAATAATAATAATAATAATAATAACAACAAAAACAACAACTATTATTATTATTATTATTATTATTATTATTATTATATCATTAGTTAAATGAAATTATAAGTTACATTAAATAATATTAAATAATAATCAAAACAATTTCATGAAATATAATTTAAATGGTGCTGTTTTATTATGTATGTGCCAGATAAATATTTTTTAAACTAATGGTAGTAGTAGTAGTAATAATAATAATAATAATAATAATAATAATAATAATAATAATAATAATAATAATAAAAATCAAAGCATTATTATTATTACCATTATTTTTATTACATTGTTATATAAAATATAATATTATATTAAATTATCAACATTAACATTGTTCCATAAAATATAATTAGTTATATTAAATTATAAGTTACATTAAATAATATTAAATAAATCATAACCAAAACATTTGATAAAATATAATTAGTTCAACCCTGTTGTGCATAATTTTCAACAATATAAATTATGTTTTATTGTGTATGTGCCAGATAAATAATATTTTTAAACTACTACTACTACTAATAATGTAAAAAATCTAAAAATATTATCATCATTACAGTATTATATAAAATATGATTAGTTAAATGATCAGTTACATTAAATAATATTAAATAAGTAATAATCAAAATAATTTTATAAAATATAATTAGTTAAATCCTGCTGTGCATAATTTTCATATAAATTGACGTTTTAATGTGTATGTGCCAGAAAAATAGTAATAATAATAATTTCAAAACAATATTATAAAACATAATTAGTTAAATGCTGCTGTGCATCCTTTTTTAACAATATAAATTATGATTTATTGTGTTTTGTTATTGTATCTTAATGCCAGATAAATAATATAAAATAAAAATAATATCAAAACAATGACTTATAAAATATAAAGTGAAATGTGTCTTGTATCTTGGAAAGCAGTCGTTGTCCTCAGCGCTGAGGTTGTTATGAAGTTGGGAAATGACTGGAGGAAGGAAATGGAGCTGTCAGAATCACGAGACTGCCTCTCTCTGCCTCTGCGCTTCCCTTTCATCCTCTTTCACTTCCTGTTCTGTGTTCTCCTCACACACAGACCAGAGCATGTTATCCATCAGTCACACGTTCATCTGCTGAGATAAACGAGCGCCTGTCCATTCACATCTCAACACAAGACTCAGAGAGTATTTTACATACAAATATGGCTAATAAATCTGCTTTAGGACCAATATGATTTTTTTTGGATTGTGAAAAAGTACAAACTCTGTCTCTGCAAGACTACAACCTGATGCAATATTAAATAATTTTATAATATTTATTACAATAATTTTATACAGTATGATTAGTTAAATGCTTTCATGCATCATTTTCAACTATATAAAATGATGCCAGATAAATATCAAAACAAAAACAACATTTATAACAACAACAACAACAACAACAATAATAATAATAATTATTATTAATATTATTATTATTATTATTTTACAAAAAATAATCTAAAAAAATTGCTTTAGGACCAATACAATTTTTTTGTATTGATTGCAAAAAAGCAAACTATGTCTATGCAAGACAAAACATATATATTCACAGTTCAAACAACCAATCAGCTCGCTCCGACAGACTGCAGGCAGCCAATCACGTGGCTTCCCTGAGATCTCAGTTGACTATTCAGTTTATCACGAGTTGGAGACACAAATCATCTCCTGTTGTCTTCTAAACGAGAAGAGCTTGTTAAAGATGAACAGGTGAAGCCTCATAAATCAAGCGCGAGCTGTCAGCATTGTTATGTGTGTGTGTGTTATATGCATTCAGATATAATATAAATACATAATTGACTGAGCAGAGAGAAGCTTTATCCTCATCAGCCTCACAGATGAGAAAGTGTGTGTGTGTGTTATTAGTATGCAGGTCACATACTCGCACAGACACAGAGAAACTGCAGGACCAGAACCCACCGCCGATGCTAAACACACACACACACACACACATACACGTACACTGGGACTTTCCATTGAGTTTTGTTTTTATGCTGAGCTAATGACAGTTTCTCTCCTCTAATCCCACACCAACATCAAACCTCAGACAAACCTTTATTGTATTCATATCAGCTTTCAAGTCGTCTAAGACTATTGGCTGATCTCCACCACACACACACACACACACACACACACACACAGAGCGGAGATTAGAAATGAGAGCAGATGTGATTAGCATGGACTCATTCGGCTGCTCCAGACGGAGTCTGTTGTGTCCTGAAGAGTCAAAACAAAGCTAACGTTCAGGCAAAAATGCATCAATGCACCATAGTCTGAAAACAAAAATACTCAATGCATTGATTCCAGAATTTAATAAATCAACTAACTACTAAAAATGACCCATTGTGTAACAGAGAGATTATACACAGCACACTGACCATGAGAGACTTAAATCAGAAATAGCTATTGCATGACATAGATTTGTCATATGATCTGTGTGAAAATTTGTGATTAGACAAAGGTCTGAAGAGAATCGATTCTGTTGATTTTGGTGAATATCAGACAAACCGTCT
Source organism: Spinibarbus caldwelli (assembly GCA_039654775.1). Taxonomy (NCBI): domain Eukaryota; kingdom Metazoa; phylum Chordata; class Actinopteri; order Cypriniformes; family Cyprinidae; genus Spinibarbus; species Spinibarbus caldwelli. Next base: position 4,404,218 of record CM077220.1, on the reverse strand, counting down.
AGGATGAGTTCAAAAAAAGTATATACTATATATATATTTTATTTATTTTATTTTTTTCTCAGAAAATTCAAAATGATGGGACAATATTCATTACAGAAAATGACGATTGATTCAACATGACCCAAGGAATCACAGGAAATAAATTTGTTTCTAGCCCTTATGGTTCAAAACATGAGTGCGAATTTGGCCTGTTGGTGGTGCTAGAGAGTTTGAGTTAGAGACTCCAAATTCGCAGTGGTTAATGTTCAGACTGTCCTCTATCTGTGTGCCAAATTTCATAACTCTCCCGCAAGCGGTTCTATGGGCTGCCATAGACTCCATGGTGAAGGAAGAGGAAGAATCAGCACAGAAAACTTCCGTAATTACATAAATATTAAGTTGCATACACACCAAAAAAACAGGAAAATATTTAAGCATATACTTTCTTTTTACTGCGGAACAAAAAAAATGAATAAAGCATGGGCGACCTATTAAAGTGCCCCTATTATGGGTTATGAAAGGTTCATATTTTGGTTTTGGGAGTCCCCAACAACAGGTTGACATGCATGCAAGGTCAAAAAACACTTTCATTGTCTTATAATATGCATTTACTTTTACCTTATTTGCTCAACAACTCCCAAACAATTTGGTCAATGATTCATTTTTCCAAACCCCTCCTTTGCGTGACACTAATCTGCGGTGATTGGTTGATTGGTCTTATTTCCATCTCATCTCGCCTGTAATGCCTGATAAAGCAGTGTTTGTGAGTGCAGTGCTGCTTTGTGTACAGCGTTATAGGGGAAACAGCTATTTTTACCGCTCCAAAAGCGGCACCTAGTGGCAAAGAATGAATTTGCATTTTCATTCAGACCAACGCGAAAATCAAGTTTTCCCAGGTCCGCACGCGCAACAAGTGGGCGGGCAATATACTAATGTTTCATGTTGACTTCAACATGAAACGGCTTGGGATTCGTTTTAAAAAACGACTCGTTTCAATGATTCAGAGTCGACTCTTTCTTTTGAGAGACAATAACTTTATACACGGTGCACTTTCAGATTTAAAACTTTGCAGGATGTTTTCATTCACTTAGAGCTGTGTTACACTGCATGAAAGGTCATTTTCAAAAATCCATAATAGGGGCACTTTAAATAGTATTAGTCATAACCTCTGGCTAATGTTCAGACTTGTGAGTTTGTGATCGTGGGGCCCACGTAAAACGGCTGACATGAGGCACCCTGAGCGACACAGATTCCTAATGAATGAGTAAATATAAAGCAAAGAGCTAATAGAATAATCAAATGTCAGAATAATAATAATAATTAGAAATGAACAAACAACCAATCTGTATGTCAATCTAAATTCGAGGTCATAATAAAATGGAGTCAGATTTGAATTTAACTTAAGTGAAAGAACTTTGCACACTGAAAAGACCGAACACGCAGGAAACCTTCAGCCACCATTGGACACCTCTGTTGGGCCAATCGTGTGGACCTTACAAATACACTCTGTAAATGTTGCCATGTTTTATGTTCGTATAATGAAAGTCAGTGGGCTTTGGTGTTGTTTGGAGCCTGATGCTCTTCAAAATATCTTTTGTGTTCCGCAAAAGAGTCATGCAGGTTTGAAATGACATTTAAATAAGTAAATGTTGACAGGATTTTCATTTTTGGGTGATTGGCCCCTTTAAGGTATTGATTTAGTATCAATACTAAGGTACTGGTGTCACAGCAAAGAGAAAATTTTGTTACTGAGGTTGAGCCAAACCCATTGTGTGTGTGTGTGTGTGTGTGTGTGTGTGTGTGTGTGTGTGTGTGTGTGTGTGTGTGTGTGTGTGTGTGTGTGTGTGTGTGTGTGTGTGTGTGTGTGTGTGTGTGAGATCCAGTTTCTTCTTTTAATACAGAGCGAATTGATCCAGCTCCCTCTCATTAGCACTTTAGCTCTGAGCTGGTACCTCAAACACACACACACACACACACACACACACACAGACACTTGTTTCGCTTTCCTTGTGGGGACTTCCATAGGCATAATGGTTTTTATACTGTACAAACTGTATGTGCTATTGCCCTACACCAACCCTAAAACTAAACCTACCCCTTACAGCAAACTTTCTGCATTTTTAGATTTTCAAAAAAACTTCATTCTGTGTGATTTATTAGCTTGTTTACTTGTGGGGACCTCAATTTAAGTCCCCACCGTGACATGAGTCCCCATGAGTCTGTGTGTATTCAAGTCCCCACCTGAATAGAAAAACAGGTACACACACAGAGAGACAGAGAGAGAGAGATGTGTTAAACCTCAGTAAATCACTGATCACCATCACTGAATCTATCACTCCAGGATGAGGAGACTCATGATGTCAAACAAGTGATTTTCACGTCTGAGAGATCAATCCTGCTGCTCAAACTGCACCTAAAAACAACTGAGCGCTGAGTTTCCCATGAGTCATTTCTCAGGTAGAAAGTCTTTCGACATTTAACGCACATTCCTGGTGTTACTGAGCATGAGTCATCACAGCAAGACATTCTGAAGAACAATTCTTAGTCCTGGAGACGTTAGGAGTTGTTGTTTTTTTTTTTTTTTTTTTTTTAAGATTAAAACATCAAAAGATATTTCTATTTTTTATAGATAATATAAAAGAGCTTTTTAGTATTATATATTATTTTTATGTATAATATTTATTGTCCAGAAATGTCTGTATCTACAGTATTCCACAGAAATATATATTCTAATATTTACATATACATAATAAATCAGCATATTAGAATTATTTCTGAAGGATCAAGTGACTGAAGACTGGAGTAATGATGCTAAAAATTCAGCTTCGATCACATTAATAAATTATATTTTAATGTATATTAGAATATAAAACCATTATTTTAAATTGCAATAATATTTCACAATTTTATTGTATTTTATATATTTTGATCAAATAAATGCAGCCTTGATGAGCATAAGAAACTTCTTTAAAAACATTAAAAATCTTACTGATCCCAAACTTATATATTTACATATATCCCATATATAAACTCTGAAAAGTAATATTTAAAATACAAAAACCTGCATTCATGTTATAAAATAAATAATAAAATCAAAATCAATAATCAAAATCAATAAGTCAACAGCAATATTTCAACATCAGCAGATTTCATCAGGCAGTGAACAGGATGTAAAGTCACGGAAGATGAAGTATCTAATGAATCTGTCACTCATTTTGCCACTTCCTCTTCCTGTCGGCTCGTACCGTCTCTCTGTGTCACATCATGTGCTGACAGGCTGATCGGAGAATATCCTACGGCATCTGATCATCTGCACAAACATCTCAACATCCAATTCACACTAAACAACAGGCAGAATCCCTCCTGATGCAACCGACTGAAGAAACAGTCACACGGGTCTGAGACGACATGAGGGAGGGTTAATGATGACAGAATTTACATTACAGCTGATGAGACTGCATTGTGAAGTCTGGACCCTCATCATCTAATGCTCAGGACAGGTCTGAGATCAGCGGTTAGCACTTCAAGCGTGTCTAAATGTCTGAGATTGAAGTGTCTGCGATGGGTTCGGGTGAAGGTGACAGAAGAGCTCGGCTGATTGGACCAGAATCACTCTAGTGTGTCTGTGTGTGTGTGTGTGTGTGTGTTTGAGCCCCACGGGAACAATCAAATGATCCTGCAATTTAGTCGTCATGCTGTGAAGACAATAGGCCTTCAGTCGAACCCTGTGGAGAACTGTGTGTGTGTGTGTGTGTGTGTGTGTGTGTGTTTGTGTGAGAGAGAGAGAGAGATTGACTCGGTTTGTTTACGTTCTTTGCGCATGAAAATCAATATGCAGTTGATGCAGATCATTTCTTAAAGCTTTAATTTATTTCTCTGTGTGTGTGTGTGTGTGTGTGTGTGTGTGTGTGTGTGTGTGTTTCAGTGGTTAAAGCAAGCAAACCTGGGCATGAAACTCATCTCTCGTCATTTGAGGTGTGCTATTACTTTCCAAAGCCATCCGGATTATGATTTCCAAACAAATCCCACAAATTTAGATTGAAGGAAAGGTGCAAATCCAGAGACACCTGGGTCCAGATGTGACCACCCAAAACACCCAAGCAACTAAGGATGTGAGATATTGACAAAAAAAAAAATGGTACCTTGATATTTGGGGGATTTTTTTTTTTTTTTTTGGATAACGATAATTAAACAAGATAATGCTGAGTGTGTTTTTATGCTTGTAGTTAGGCTGATTCAAGCCTGTCATGGGTAAATAAACATGACATTAAAACTGCCAGTAGGTGGCAGCAAGTCATTCATTCAAACAATTCATTCAAAACAGCCGATTCATTTAGAAACGGAGCAAGTGATTTATGAAAGGATCATTGAATCACTGACTCAAATGATTCGTTCCAAAACAGATTCCGTCAGAAACAAAACACTGCAGTGATGCACAAATGTTCTACTCCGGCTTTGATTGGAACTATTTTCATTGGCAAAATAAAAAAAAGACAATATTGATTCTAAAATGTAACTCAAATAATATTAACTTTGTTTGTTGAACTGTTGTATAAAATTAATATCACATTCAGGATTGCACTCACATGCTGATATTCATTTGCATCATTTACAAAAACACACATACACAGGGATAAATTTCGCTTTCATAATTTATTTGTAATAGCCTTCATCACGCAGTGAATGCTTTTGGACTCTGAAGAGTGTATTGTTTGTTTTTTGCAAAGTGAGTGACATACTCGATAATGTCAGCTTGCATATCCTTAAAACAACAGTTATGATATTATCATAGACAATAAAATAATCGCACACTCCAAATAGCAACTACCCAGAAACCACCCAAAGGAAGATGGCGCGAATGTTTGCTGCTGCAGAGATCAAACACTTCACTTTTAATAAACAAACTAACCAAAAACCAGCAGAGTCTTATTCTCTCTCCTCATTGTGTTTTCCAGACACAATCTGAGTCTGTCTCACCTAATCAAACCACTGGCCACAATCCAGGTCCTGCAGAACCATCTCTCTCTCTCTCTCTCTGCAACTCATACTAAACTCCTCCAACTCTTTCTCCAGACAAGATGTGTGTGTGCTCATAGCAAAGAAAAATCATATCAAATCAAATATCAAATATAACATATAGTTAGCAAATGGAGAGTTTTCTGTTTGTTTCTCCTGAAACTAAATATAGCAGTAATCTCAAAAGTCCCCTCTCAAGAGCTTCAGAAGAAATCACAGTGTCTCAAACTGGGCTCAGACTTACTCAAACACCAAAGTCTGCAATCTAAACATCTCAATATGAACCCAACACTTCTCGTCAAATCATCTGAGCTGCTCCACATGTGGCTCGATACTCTTACTGGATGTCAATTACTGACAGATTTGGGTCTATTTTTATTTATACTTCTAAGAAATCGTAGGAGAAATGTCTGAGATCAAGCTGATGCTCATCTACACGAGTGAAGTGTGCTGAGCTCTGAACAACACTCCCCCATGTCTCTGCTCGCACGGTTTCACAACTGCATACTTCACTCAGCCACAGTAAAACATGCGCACACACACACACACACACACACACACACACAAGCGTGCACACATACACAGATGCATGCATCTACAAACCACAACTTATGCACCAGTGCTCAGGTTTCCTACACAGTGTCCTATTGTAACAAACAGTGCTGCTCTACATTCAACACTACTGTTCAAAATTTGGGTTAGTAAGATTTTTATAATATTACAAAGTAAAGGCATTTATAATATTATTACAAAGGTTTCTATTTCAAATAAATGCTATATTCATTAAAGAAAACATTCAATCAATTGTTTTAAACATTGATAATAATCAGAAATACTTCTTAAGCAGCAAATCAGCTTATAAGGATCATGTAACACTGAAGACTGGAGTAATGATGCTGAAAATTCAGCTTTGATCACAGGAATAAATTATATTTTACTATATATTCACACAGAAAAAAAGTTGTTTTAAATTGCAATAATATTTCACAATTTTACTGTTTTGACTGTATTTTTTATCAAATAAATGCAGCCCTGGTGAACCTGAAGACATATGATGCTGAAGTCATGTTTTCCCATGGAAAACATGGAAATGATAAAATTTTAATTTGTGCATTTTTAAAATAGAAAAGTCAACATAAAATCTAAATATATTGATTTAAATATTGCTTTATATACTTCTTTCAAAAACATTTAAAAAAAGAATCTTACCAACCCTAAACTTTTGAATAGTAGAGATTATACACTATTATATTTTAGTCTACTTTTGCTGCACTTGCGTCATTAAAAAAAACAAAAAACAAAAAAAAAAACAATTAAATTTAAATTAAAATAAAAACTGAAAATACAAAATAAAAGCTCAGTATATAGATAATCAAATCCTAATATGTGACAAAGCACAAAAGCAGTCATAAGTAGCACGAGTATATTTGTAGTAATAGTCAACAATACATTGTATGGGTCAAAATTATCAAATTTTCTTTTATGTCAAAAATCATTAGGATATTAAGTAAAGATCATGTTCAATGAAGATATTTTGTAAATTTCCTATCATAAATATATCAAAACTTAATTTTTGATTAGTAATATGCATTGCTAAGAACTTCACTTGGATAAATTTAAAGGCGATTTTCTCAATATTTCGATTTTTTTTTTGCACCTTAGATTTTCAAATAGTTGAATCTCAGCCAAATATTGTCCTATCCTAACTCACCATACATCAATTTCAGATGGTGTATAAATCTCAATTTTGAAAAATTGACCCTTTTGACTGGTTTTGTGGTTTATAGTCGTCCTCACTGCAGTGCATAAGTTACTTGAGCTTGTTCTGACACAGTTCAGAACATCAACACTATAAAAGAACAACATGAACATGAGTACAAAACCTCACAATTGTAAAACAAATAAAATGATCAAGCTCCACACTTAGAGTCGGCAGCTCGTGGAATTCAGTGAAAGCATGATCAGAGAGTGTGACCGCCGTCCCGGGGGAAAAAACACCCGCCATCTGTGCGTTTAACGCAATCTCACCGCCACCATTGTCATGACGACAAGATAATCTGTTCATTAACACATAATTGACGATGACACAAATCAAACCCCAAATAACCTAAACCGAAGAGACAAACATACTGCAGCCATCAGGAGGAGCTCACTGCGTCTGCAATGCAGCCGAGAGCAAAACACAACAACAGCAGAGCAGCAGCGGATATACATCACAGACAACTTCACACAATTACCATTTGTGCATTTTTACAATAGAAAATTCAACATAAATTTAAATATATCGCCTTAACAATGCCTTGTCTACAACTCAAATTCCGGAAATGTTGGGAAATTTTTTAAATTTGAATAGAATGAAAACTAAAAGAATTTCAAATCACATGAGCCAATATTTTATTCACAATAGAACATAGATAACAAAACAAATGTTTAAACTGAGAAATTTTACAATTTTATGCACAAAATGAGCTCATTTAAATTTTGATGCCTGCTACAGGTCTCAAAATAGTTGGGACGGGGGCATGTTTACCATGATGTAGCATCTCCTCTTCTTTTCAAAACAGTTTGAAGACGACTGGGCATCGAGGTTATGAGTTTCTGGATTTTTGTTTTGGTGTTGGAATTTGGTCCCATTCTTGCCTGATATAGGTCTCAAAATAGTTGCTAGATGTTCTCCCAGCTGAATCTTCTCAATTTCTTGCTTTTTCAGCCCGTTGTTGCCCCCGTGTCAACTTTTTTGAGACCTGTAGCACGCATCAAATTTGAAATGAGCTCATTTAGTGGATAAAAGTGTAAAATTTCTCAGTTTAAACATTTGTTATGTTCTCTACGTTCTATTGTGAATAAAATATTGGCTCATGTGATTTGAAAGTCTTTTAGTTTTCATTTTATTCAAATTTAAAAAACGGCCCAACATTTCTGGAATTCGGGTTGTAGAAACTTAAGCAGACACAGTTTGAAAGTTCACTGAAGTTAAATGAAGGCCCTGCTAGTTTTGTTTCTAAGGTGCTTTTGAGTGTTTAGGGCATTGCTAGGAGGTTTCTAGGATTTTCTATGAGGTTGATAGGATATGAATGGACAAACAGAAGGAATATAATAACAGCCAGCATAATGCATTCACATAATCAGTTACAAAGCACTGGGTTTGTCCAAAGGTAAAGAAACATGTTACTTAGTGAAATCTGAAGCGTGGTCAGTGTGAACAGGTTGACATATGATAAGAGATCCCAGGCAGTCTCCATGACGACATCTGCTCCTGTTCCTGCCAAACCTGGCAGAGTTTAATTCATGTGCAGATGCCAAGATGAGACACACCTTACAAACACACACACACACACACACACACACACACACACACACACACACACACACAGGTGATCTGCACTGATGCAATCACAGGAAAATACACTCAATTAACAGTACTTTTTTTTTGAAAAGCATTCTATGTTTTTCATTAATTTTCATTCTTTCCTCTTGTTTTTAATGGGGTTTCCTATGATAGATGTTGAAACTGGAACCACACACACACACACACACACACACACACACACACACTCTCTCTCTCTCTCTCTCTCTGAATGTGATAAACATTGTCTGTTCTGTGACATGTACAAAAAACTTGTACTACAAATGATGTACTAAAAATCTTTTTTTTTTTGGAACTGAAATAAATCACTAATAAAAAAATAAAATAAAATAAATGAGTTCATATATTAAAAGTAATAAAGCTAAAATTAAAAACAAAGCTATATAGAAATCTAAAAAAAAAAACACACAACAAAATTACTCAAACTTAAACTAAACTTAAAATGAAAATAAAAAATAACAGTTAATTAAAAACATGCTTTGTATGCTGAAATTAAAATAAACTAGTAAAAGTGACAACTATAACTAGTAAAACCTAAAAAAAAAATTTTAAAAAAGGAAATGAGAAAATGTTTTCGCAACTAATTGAAATAAGTACTAAAATTACTAAACAAATTATTACTAAAACTAAAATTAAAAAGAAAACTGAAAATAGAAAATAAACAGACTGAAAATCTGTTAAAAAGTTAAAAAGATGTTTAAATGGCAATTAAAAACATTCTTACATACTTAATCTGCTGAAAGTGAATATACACGTGATAGACGCTGTTTGTTCAGTGACATGTATAAAATATGCAGTCATACATGAATAAACAAGCCAACGTAAAGAGCCAGAGGAATGAGGACACTGTACACACACACACACACACACACTCACACACGCACTCACACACACACACACACACACACACATGCGCTCACACACACACACACACACGCGCTCACACACACGCACTAGGCTATAATGAAAGAGGAAAGTAGCTGGTCAAACACAAGCACACAGGAGCTCAGCAGACATTTGGCTCGTCAGGTTCTTAATGGATGCTGTACAATAGAGCCGTGGCCTTCACCGTCCTGACAGACTCTCGCTCCTCCGTAATAACCCCGTCCCGTCTCAGCAGCGCTCGCGGCGAGGACGAGTCTGTTCCTTCACGTCCTCCACGGTGATCCGCTTACGAGTCCAGCTCATCTCCCCAGACACGCTGACGACCCCCCGGCGGTGTGCAGATCACACTCACACACACACACACACACACACACACACACACAATTCCTGCTCACTTGAACAGACACACACTTCAAATGGGGTTAGTGGCTTCTTTGGCCCCGTGAGCCGCTCCTGCATCGTCCTGACACTGAACTTCACTTTATTAGGTTTGTGAGGTTAAAGTAAAGTTTAAGGGTACAGTTTGCTTAGTTTTATTTAGTCCATTCTGTTTGTTAGTTTAGAGCATAGCTAGAATAAATAAATAAAAAAAATTTAAAAAGTAAAAAAAAATAAAATAAATATGAGATTTTACTAATAAAAATATAAAATGACAAACTTCAACTTTAAAAATGTAAACAAAAATTGGCAAATAACTGTAATAATAAAACTGTTAAAACTAACACTGAAAAATAAAAAAAATAAAAGATAAATAGAAATAATTAAACGACAAATATAAAAAAATATAATAAACGTGCAAAGGTTAAAGTTTACTTTTATTCAGTTGGTTCTGTCCGTTAGATTTGATCATGGCAAGAACATTAATAAAAGTAAATATAAATATTAGTTGAAAAACTTTAAAATGAGAAAATTAGAAATCTTGCCTTGGCAACTAACTGAAATAAGCTGAAGTATTGAAATTTCTAAAACTAAAGTAAAAATTAAAATAATAATAATAAAAAAATTCTAAATAGAAACATTCAAAAATAATAATAATGTAAGTAATAAACAAAAAATAAATATAAAAAATAATACAAGTGCTAAGATTAAAATATGGGAAAATGAGAACCAATTGTATTCATATAGTGACATTATATTTAAAAATTAAGCACATAGACATCATAAAACACTAATTTGTGCAAATTGTTAAAAAAAAAACATTTATGTAAACTGAACCGAACAAATGACATAAAACTAGTTTTACAAACTATTCACAGAGAAATGTTTGCTATTGTCACCAGCTTAAAGGAAAACGCCACCGTTTTTCAATATTCCAATATGTTTTTCCCTCAACTTAGATGAGTTGATAAGTACCTCTCCCGTCTCAGTGCGTGCACTTAATCACTCTAGCGCGCGGCGCCACTATGCTAGCGTTTAGCTTAGCACCATTCATTCCTTAGGATCCAAACAGAGATGAATTTAGAAGCTACCAAACACTTCCATGTTTTCCCTGTTTAAAGACGGTTACATGAGTCGTTACACGAGTAAGTATGGTGACACAAAATAAAATGGGGCGATTTTCTAAGCGGATAAAAAATGATAACTATAATGTATGGCGGAAGAGCACTTCTCTCTTCTCGCAGCACTTCGACCTCGGCGCAGTAATATGATCACTCCTGAAAACTCCCCCTCTCCCTCTCCCTCTAACTTCCATCAATAGAACCAATATTACTGCGCCGAGGTCGACGTGCTGCGAAGTGCTCTTCCGCCATACATTATAGTTATCATTTTTTATCTGCTTAGAAAATCACCCCGTTTTATTTTGTGTCACCATACTTACTCGTGTAACTACTCATGTAACCGTCTTTAAATAGGGAAAACATGGAAGTGTTTGGTAGCTTCTAAATTCATCTCTGTTTGGATCCTAAGGAATGAATGGTGCTAAGCTAAACTCTAGCATAGTGGCGCCGCGCGCTAGAGCGATTAAGTGCACGCACTGAGACGGGAGAGGTACAGATCAACTCGTCTAAGTTAAGGGAAAAACATATTGGAATATGGAAAAACGGTGGTGTTTTCCTTTAATGTTATTCAGCTCATTACTGTAATCCCAAAATTCTGTATAATTTCATTTGTAAAGTACATTTATAAAGTAGAACTTCAAATATACTTCACGATAGTAGTTATGCAATTAATTTAATTTGTTTTAATAAATAACAAATCTATTGTCTAGATAGGAATGAGATTTACTGCAAATTACAGTAATGGGTAAAAGAGCTTGATTGTCAAGATATTCTTTTCAGAAGATAAAAAATAAGAAGTAGTATTAGGGGTCTTTAAATAGGTTTTGTATTCCTATGAAAAAATAAACATTAATTAAAATAAAAATCTTAAAAATGGGAAACATTTAATTGAAGATCATTTCATTGTTAGATTCACCCTTTACCATTCTTAAAAGCTTCATGTTTGTAAGTTTCATGTCTGATTGGAATCAGATCAGTTTTTTTGTTTTGTTTTTTTCCTCTCGGGCTGAACAGAGGTAATCTCCAGAGCTGAAGACCTGAGCCCTTTCTGAGGGGTGTGTTCAGGACAGATAAGAGACCAAACGCACGTCATGGAACTCCCACACGCAGCGGGACGTCCCGCACACTCAAAACAACCTGTGACATCCATCAAAGACTCGCTTAGCTTTCATTCTCTGAGCTCGACCTTCAAAACAAGCTCAGTGACTCTTTACAACCCACACACCACAGCGGAGGACAGACACAGACTATACAGGGTCACATGACTTTGATGTTAAATATTCTTTGTAAAACAATGTTGATAGTGTTAACTAAAACTCACAGATTGCTTTAGATAACTGAAATAAAGCTGAAAATAAATATAAATTAATAAATAAGTAGATGTTGCCCTGAAATAAAGAAGCTTAAGCTGAAGTACTAAAACTAAAATAAAATTAAAGCTAAATAAAACATGAAATAATATATAAATATAAATATGAATATAAAATTTGAAACATATGAAAATGGATAAACCTTAAATTGAAGTTAAAATGAAAATGGAAAATATAAAAATAAAAGCTAATTCAAAATATTAATAAATACTATACTGTATAAATAATACTAAAATAACACCGTTGTAAATATTCAGATTTTTCAGTTAAAATAAATAAAGCTACATTTTATCAAAAATTAAAGTATTATATTCAATAAAATAAAACTTGATTTTATCCATGATCTTGATATTATTGGACATATTACATGTAAATAGTCTTTGTGGCTTAAATCATCAGTGGGTGTATAATACACTCTTAAAAATAAAGGTGCTTCATGATGCCACAGAAGAACCTTTTGGTCTAAATGGTTCCATAAAGAACCTTTAACATCTGAAGAAGCTATCCATTTCACAAAAGGTTCTTTGTGGCGAAAGAAGGTTCTTCAGATTATAAAAATGTAAAAAAGAGATAGTTCTTTAAAAAACGTTTGACATTTTTGGTTCTTTGTGGAACCAAAAATGGCTCTTTTATGACATCGCTGTGAAGAACCTTTTAAGCACCTTTATTTTTAAGAGTGTTGAGGTATGTGAATTTGGACGCAACCATCATTTTGTCCATCCCGTTACGCAACCAGTTAAACACTGATCACTTTAACGAGTTGAATAAACTGACACCAGTTGTGACACACACACACACAGTGGCCTCTCATTAAAACGATTAGCTGCTAATGATGTAAAGACCGTTAATCTCATTTAGAGATGAGATGGACACGCAGTGAGGAACATGTAGAGAGTGAATGCATCTGCATCATTACAACTGCTCTCACACATTATATTTAATGTAGCCCAATAGCTCAGCCAAAAATGAAAATTAGCTGTTAATGTACTCATCCTCAGGCCATTCAACATATCTGACTTTATGTCTTCAGTAGAACAGTCAAGAAGATTTTTAGCTGAAACCGTGATCCTTGGTGATTCATGAAATGCAAGTCAGCGGCTATGACACTTTGAGAGTCAAAAAGCAGATAGAGGCACCACAAAATTCACACCTGTAGCTCCTGGCGACATATCGAGGTCTTACGAAGCGAAACAATCGGTCTGTGCAAAAAAACTGAACATTATTTACAACATTATTACTAGTAATCTAGAGCCTCAGGCAAATGGGGAAATATGATTATTTTTCCATGAACTGGTTCTTTTGAACAGTTTGTTTCAATGAACTGGTTCAATTCACTAGTTAGTTTACATAATCACACAATGACATATACGCAAATATATTATTAAAGCACCCAATAATTATGTAAAACACCCACGTTTTACATGTCTGAAGCATATAAAGTGAATAAAATTGTCTTCATCAGCTCACCTTTGTACATAAGCAATGACAAACCATAAAAACCTTCATTTCGGTGACTTGACTTTAGCTGGAAAAATGACTCTTTTGTCATTGTCCTCTTGCATTATTGACAATGTTTTCCTGTTGACACTGTGAAGCTGCTTTGACACAATCAGTATTGTGTAAAGCGCTATATAAATAAAGGTGACTTGACTTGGTCTCTTCATTGAAGTGTTGGGTTCACAGATGCGCATATCAGCGGGTCATCTGTCTTCGGTCCCAGTCGAACCGTTTCCTCAGTTGTGGAGTGTTGGAGGAAATGGAGCACTGAATCAGTTCATTCATCATAGGAGCATATACATCAGTATTTTGGCTCATTTTGAGTCGGAGTGACTGTCAGGAGTCTGTAAGTGAATTTTGATTGAGTAACTTGTAGATCTGTGCTGCTTCATATGTGAACTGTTACAGAAGATTCAGTCCGATTTGATGAACTGGTTCATCAAAAAGAATCAGCTCAAAAGAATGATTCGTTCACTAACCGTACATCACTCTGGACTGTTTGCCTGAAGCTCTGGATTACAGGGAATAATGTTCAGTTTCTTGCGCAGACCTATCATTTTGCTTCATAAGACCTCAATATATCATCAGGAGCCACAGGTATTAATTTTGTGTTGCCTCTATGTGCTTTTATGACTCTCAAAGTACCAGTACCAATTGACTTGCTTTTTTTTTTTTTAATCACCAAGGATCACCGTTTCTGCTAAAAATCTTCTTGACTGTTCTGCTGAAGAAAAAAAAGAGTCACTTACATCTCGGACGACCTGAGGGTGAGTAAATTAACAATTTTCATTTTTGGCTGAACTATGCCTTTCATTTATGTTAACAAAGTCTTGGTGCGGCGTTGAGCTGCAAATGCTTTGGTGATATGAACACACACCTATTTGTCAGGCCAATAAAGCGCGCACACACAGAGAGAGCCTTTGCTTTGCTGGTGTGGATGTCCTGCGGTGATGAATGCTGCTCTGCTGCGCAACAGAAACATTCACAAACACACAGTGCTGCTCAACTGCAACAACAGCCCAGACGCCTGAGAAAAAAGGGTGTGAACCACACACACACACACACACACACACACACACACACACACACGACCTTGCTATTCTAAAGCATTCTAATATGAAAGACAACAATTACTGACAGGTAATCAGAGTGATGACATCGTCGCCGGAGGATGATGATGATGATGATGATGATGATGATGATGATGTCATTTCCCGTGACTCACAAGTTCCAGAGGGAAATGTATGACAGGAAATGCAATAAGAATTATTATTTGTCCAACTGGAAGCTGAATTTCATTAGTTTGCTGTAATATTAAAGACAGGAATGAGATTCTCACAGTACTGTAACAGGAATTTGGAATATTCTCATATATTTATAATGTCATGACAAATATTTGGTTATTTGGCATGATAATTAGTTGTTGTTTTTACTAACTTTTGACAATGTAAAATATAAAAATGGTCTTTTGAATAATAACTTAACAATTTGTCCATTTGGAATTGGAATTTCATTTGTTTGTTTTAATATTATAAAAATGTAATGTCTAGATGGGAATAAGGTTTTAGTACATTAATGAGAATTTTGAATATTCTCATATTCTTATTATTTGTCATGTTATTTCATAACTTTTGACAATGTATGTATGTTTATATATATATATATATATCTTCTGAATTATAATACAATTATTTATTTGGAATTCAAATTTAATTTGCTTGTTTTATTAATATTATATACATATATCATATTGTAATATTAATCATATTTTTAAATATTAATTTTAAAAAATCTATTGTATAGACAGGAATGAGATTTGTTATTTTGACTCCAGTGTTATTATCATTAACTATTAAATATTATTTTAATTAAATACTCATCATAAATTGATTTAAATATTAGATGCAAAACTTAAAATTAAAAAAACATGTTGCCTTTGCAACTAACTGAAATAAAATAAGTTTGCTTTTGAAGTACTAAATCGCTTAAACTAAACCTGAAATTTAAAATAAATTAATAAATAAATAAAACTAAAATTTACAAGTAAAACTGAAAATATAAAAATAAATGCTTTTTCAAAATATTAATAAACACTATAATACTACATAAATAACACTAAAAATTACATTGGTGATTCTGGTTATAGTTCCAATTCCAACAAAGTCCTAATTAGACAATCTTCAGATTTTCTACAATGTGCAACTGACACACTAGTGTTTGAGATTGATGCACAAGCCTGTATAAGTCTGTAAGATCAGTCTTACTGTACTAAGCATAGTTTGAAACATTTTACAAATCAGAAGCATTTGAGCCAGAGAGAGGAAACTGAATGAAAATGTCATCCATCCCGTTCTTGAGCGTGTAATATCTTCAGTCATGTGCCGGAGCTGTGAATGACTGCTGTTGGACTGTGTTAGTGGGTCAGTGTGTCTCTGGCCTGATATCACACCAGCATGTGTGTGTGATTCATTATCAGAACACACTTAACAATCGCAGGAATCACGTCAGAGCCTCATCATGCTGCTGGTGATTCAGTGCAGCAACAAGTTTCATTTTCAACAATAGATGTTTAGATTGCAGAACATGCATGCAACAGTTATTATAACAGCTGCAAGCATGTATACAGAAAGTGAATGGTGCAGTAAAGCTGTTCACGTGTCAGAGTTAAGCTGCTATAATAAGCTTGGGGAATCCGGCACGTCAGTAGTTTTGCGGCTCAGGCGTCGAGTTGTGATGAACTGTGTCAGTATCTCACGGCTGCACTTTCATGGATTGCGTTAATAAACGTGCACGACAGACAACAAAATAAAGCAGCTCTGTTTTGGTTCTGCTTCTGCATTCTCCCTTTGAGGGTATAGGGTTTCATAAGAGCAATACTGATGACACAAACATGCATCCGCACGACATTGAGAGGAACAAAGGCGATGCATGAAAATGAAGCTGAAGTGCAGGTAAAATCAGCGATTAAAGACAGACACACAATGCATTGTGTGCTCAAACTTCCAACACATCTGCTGTAGGTCAATAGCTGCTCATCAACGAGCGTCATTCATGAAACATGATAAGAGCATAGTCAAGTCTAAAACCATTCTTAGATAAACTGATGCACTGAATTGGATGTGAAAAAAAAGTATTACAACCACATCAAATACAAAGGTCTTCACTACCACCCACTGCAATAAAAGTTTGGTTTAACTTGAAATTATGACTGAAATATACTATGATTCTTAATTAAAATAATGTGCTGCACTTTATTTGACAAACAAGAACTATAAAAATGCAATGTTCTGCTAAAAATGAATTCTGTTGTAAAGTATTAAATCATTAAAGTTTTCAAAAATAGTTTAACTTTTTGAAATTATGACACAAAATTATACTATTTATAATTAAAGGTGTTAATTATTTGACAGTAGAAATGATTGTATCTACTATATAGTTAATGATATATTTTCATTTAATTAAAAAAAAGATTAAACTGTTAAAGTTTTCCAAAATAAATGTTTGGTTTAACTTTTTGAAATTATGACAGAAATATTTTATATGTTGTGCAGCACTTTATTTGACAAAAATTATAACACAATGTTCTTTGTAAAGGAATATTTATTTACATTTTTAAAAAATAATTGATTAACTGTTAAAAGTTTTATGAATTCAATTCATTGAACATGCTTTTTGATGATTAAAATTAAATTAACCCATTAATATAGAATCTAATCGAGAAAACTTAAAACAGAAAACAAAGAATTGGGGTGGGGGGTAAAAATAAAATTCCAAAACATAACTGCATTAAAAAACAAAGTTCCAAAATGGAATTTAGGTAAAAACAATATTCTAAAATGGAATTTGGGAAGAAATAAAATGGATTTTATAGTTATCCAGAGATTTCCTCTCAAAAATACTCAAAATAAGCCAGTGTAGTACATATTTTAAAGGTTTAGAGTTAATAACTTTGCATTCAAATGAAGCCTGATGCCATTTGAGATACTTTTTGAAGCTCTGTTCACATCTCGTCTAAATTACTGCAGTTAAAAGATGACATCTCAAAGATTCTGCTCAAAGCTGCTCACATGGTCAGACTGTGAATGACATGTTTTTATGGCAATATTCATTACAGTAAAATGGATCTGTTTGCTGAAAAAATGTTTTCACAACATTGATTCATTATTACATTCTCTTACAAAACAGAAGAACTACAATAGCACACCAGATAACACTTGTGACATGAAAAATGGTGGGGAAAAAAAGCAAGAATGGCAGGATCTTTGAAAGGCAGTAAAGGGTTATAGTAGTAGCTTTTGACTACCTTTAACTTTTATTTTTAATATAAAGTCACAACTAGTAGTTGAACAATATGGATTTTTCTATGTGGACACCGATATCTAGAGAGCAGTGTGGCTGATAGACAATATAAAGGCAATAATTAATGTTAGCAAAGGAGACTGCTGAGATGAAAGAAACTCTAATTTCATATGCATACACATCAAATTGTCGATTTATAAAACTTTCTAGTCTTTTTTTTGAAGAGTGGAACTATCCAGCTGATGCTGAGAAAGAGTAAATTATCTTCGACTGGAGTGAGAGAAAGCGACAAAATGGGAAAGTCCATTTTAATCATCTGTGTCAGAGAGGACGGCAGTGAAGGGACGAGAGACGACGCACCCCAAACCGCTCCCTCGGTCCTCAACACATGCCAGAGATTAGAGGATGGAGAAGAATGTCAAGCATCTCACAGCTCCGTTCACTTCACGGCAGCCCAGCGCACGCTACCCAGAATGCAACTGTCGAAATTTCCCTAATACTTCCAGTGAAGCAGATCTTGCAAAGGCAAGCCCTCTAACGTGAGAGTTATAATATTTAGCACTAGTTCACACATGCCTTTCTGACAAAGCAATAAGCCTCAGTGTTGTTATTAAGATTAAAACTATTCAAAATATTTTTTGTTAATTAAAGAAAATACATTTTATACACACATTATTAATATACACATATATATGTGTGTGTGTCTGTGTGTGTTTATATAATTAAACTTGAACTTTAAAATTAGAAATTAGATTAAAATTAGAAATTCTGAAATAAACAGACATTGAACAATAGAACAGAAATAAAACATGAAAAACTGAAATAAAAATATATTAAAGCTTCACAGAAGTTTTAAAGTAAAAGAAACACATAAAAATGGGGGAAAAAATCAACAAAAAAACTAAACCAAATGAAATTTAATATGAAAACTGAAAATATAAAAACAAAAGTTAATTCAAAATAATACTATAATAGTATAGAGATCAAAACAATTATGGGATGTTGTACGGCATGATGAAAAGCAAAATAATAAAAAATAAATAAATATTAAATCCTTGTAATGCACAGTCTGTTGAATAATAATAATAATCTATTCTTTCATTAGGTAATATATTAGTCTAAATATTGTTAACAAGCTGAATGTTCAACAAAAACAACAAAAATGTTTTTAAAAAATGTGCTTAATTTTATCCATAATTTTCAGAGCAGATCATGAAAAGTGAGCATTCAACACCAGATTGAAGTACAGAATAAAAGTTGTTTGGAATAATTTGCACAGATGAACTGTTCACAATCACACCAGAAAAAAAAAAGAAAGCTATTTATTTAGACTGGAAACCTCGATCTTCTCTGTGGCAGTCTGTGCTGTATTCAGCCATAGCCTCCATTTCATTGTTCTGCCTTGAAGATATCGAGGTGAATTCAATTTCAGACTGATCTCAGACGAGATCATTTTTCGAGTGGCGGCCTGCCGGTATTGATTGGGTGCCACGCAGTTCGCTCTTTCTCTCTCCGAATCTTGCGGCAGCAGCAATTACCTTCCCACCCTCCACCTATCATCCCTCGCTCCCTAATTCACATCTTCAGCGTGAAATCTCTCTGCGTCTCCCTCCATCCCCGTCTCTCAGACTGGCGGCTTCATTCGCTCTCTTTTTGTGCTCAGCAATCAAATCAGGTGAACAAAGTGTGACTCCAGAAATCGGTGGCAGCGCAAACAAAAGGATGTGACATTGTCAGGCCTCAGACTGCAGAGGGAAACAGATGAACAGGAAACACCGTGCCAAACACCGCCGTAACACTGAAAATACACACCACAGCCTCAAACCAATGGAAATGATTCATAATTAACGCAACGGTCAACACTAAAAATGAAGATTCTCATCTAAAGATAAGAATCTTCAAAGATGAAAAACAACCAAAAAGTGGTGCATACGGCTTGTGCGCTATATTATAGAGCAGTGTTTCTCAACTGGTGTGAGACGGTTTTGAGTGGGTCGCGGAGAGTACGGCCAAAGAAATGACATCAAAAACAAAAAATGTAATTCTAAATGTTTTTCTGATGCGAGACTTTTATTTTAAAAGACGTGCATGAAAGCTGTTGACACTTCTGTCAGATGCAGTTTAAGTAAAGAGTGCCTGAGAAAAACGCACTGTCTGATTCAGTATCTGCGGTCAGATGAGATGTTGACAGGTTTAATGTCAGTGTCATTATTTTTATCGTTATTTTCGTAACCTGTTATGAAATAAAAAGACTCTCATCTCAGAAAAAGCGAACCATCCTGTCCTGACAGATGTTATACCGTGTTCGTAGCGTGCACTCTTCTATAGCGCGTGCTGTATTCACTAAAGCGCAGAAACTACGAGCATGCAACGCATGAAATAAAAGTACAGTACCGATAAATCACATAACCGGTGCTGCGTGTGTTAGCTGGGAGGGATTTGCAGAAGGTATGACATTCATTCTATTTAGGAGCAGTTTCCACGTTTCATTAACAGTTCATGTTAGTATTGTATATTCACCATGGTAACTGTTGTTTCCATAACCCAAAAATACCATGTTATTTTGTATATGTTTAAATGACTGTGGTGGCTCAAACCAACTTAATTGTATTACCAAAAACTAGTTTGGGACCGCTATTTAATAGCCTTACCTTATAGGCTGTTTATTCAGTATTAATCACATTCTTAACAGTCTTAACTTCATTTTTGTGAAATAAATTTGCTTTGTTTTTGTTTTTTAACAAATGATGACCATGGGAAGACGTGGGTCCCAAGGCCAAACCAGTTGAGAACCACTGTTATAGAGGTCAAATACAGTCAAACAAATAGGAGAAGTGTGAGGAACAAACTGACATTAAAACACACAGGTTCCTGTGCAGAATTCAGAAATGACGTGTCAACGTTCATTTACTACACATGTGCGAATCAATGGCTTTTCGGTGTCAATGACGTCAGTGTTTGTGGTTAATTGATGTGTTTTTCAAAGACTAAGCTACTAACCGTTTGGTTACATCCCATTACTGAAGGTTTTATGGGGAAGTGTGAATATAATGGCATACTGAGGAGGACTGTGACATGTTGTTGTTGATGTTTGCTTTAAATGTGTTCCTGTGGCTCAGTGGTAGAGCACTGCGTTAGCAGCGCGAAAGGTCGTGGGTTCAATTCCCAGGGAACACATACTGATAAAAAAAATGTATAACCTGAATGCACTGTAAATCGCTT
Organism: Spinibarbus caldwelli; assembly: GCA_039654775.1. Classification (NCBI taxonomy): domain Eukaryota; kingdom Metazoa; phylum Chordata; class Actinopteri; order Cypriniformes; family Cyprinidae; genus Spinibarbus; species Spinibarbus caldwelli. The sequence continues at coordinate 4,383,084 of CM077220.1, read as the reverse complement.
TGGATAAAAGTGTCTGGTAAATGTAAAATGAATGAGGTGTCAGTCTGTTTTCCTGCTGGCCTTTGGCACCGATCCATGATTCAGCTGCCAAAAGACGCTGAGGGGTTTTTTGCAAGGAAGGATTTTATCTTAACAAATATCAGACAGATGACAGACCTGCAGCAACAAAAGCGTCGACATGCAGATACTAATGACAGCACACATGCTATAGTCACTCATAGGGTTGGAAATGGAGAACTGTTCTTAAAGGGATAGTTATCCCTAAAAAAGGAAAATTGTCATCATTTACTCACCGTCATTGTGGTTTCAGACCAATAAGACTTTGGCTAATCTTCGAAGAAATTTTTAATGAAACCTGAGAGACTTCTGTCTTTCCACTGAAAGTCCATTGAAGCCTTGTGAAGAGATACGATCACTTTATATAACAATGATTGAAAATCATACATGGAGTGCATCATATATGTGACCCTACCCACAAAACCAGTCATAAGGGTCAATTTTTTGAAACTGAGATTTATACATCACCTTAAAGTACAATAAATAAGCTTGTTAGGATAGGACAATATTTGGCTGAGATACAACTATTTAAAAATCTGGAATCTGCGGGTGCACAAAAATCAAAATACTGAGAAAATCACCTTTAAAGTTGTCCAAATGAAGTCCTCAGCAATGCATTTTACTAATCAAAAATGAAGTTTTGATATATTTACAGTACAAAATTTACAAAATTTCTTCATGGAACATGATCTTTACTTAATATCCTAATGATTTTTGGCATAAAAGAAAAATTTATAATTTTGACCCATACAATGTATTTCTGGCTATTGCTACAAATATACCTGTGCATGACTGGTTTTGTGCTCCAGGGTCACATATGGTACACAATTTAAATTTTTGAGTGAACTATCCCTTTGAGACCCATTTTCACCAAGGGGGACATTTATAAAAAGGATGACAACTGACAGCCAATCAGAATCCATCTGACTTTAAGGAGTTCGAGCATTTAAAGCAGCAGATAACAAAACTGTAGAGTGCTTATAATAAACACAATGTTATTGTGCATTGGTGTGGGTGCTAATATAGTTATCATCTTTGGTTTGAACGGGCTTTTATTCATAACAGGTTCAATTTACAAAAGAAACTGGAGTAGAAAGGTTTGCATGATGTTTGGTTACTTTATTTTTGAACAGCTGCATTGTTAAATACACAATCAGTGTAGTCAAAACCCCCAATCGATTACTCTTGTGAGAAGGTTATTTTATTTGAAATGAATCAGTGAAAACGATTTAAGGCTCGTGCAAACCAAGAACGATAACTGTAAGGATAGCTATAATAGTGTTTGAACCAACAGACAACAACGTTCTGTTTATCTTAAATGAGCGATGCAGTTTTGTTGTCTTCCTCTTTAAATGTGCAAGCTCTTTAAACTCTGGATCCTAATAAAGATATTGTTCCTCTGTGTTGTTGTTATTATATTCGTGGTGCGGACTTTCCTGTTCTCATAGAATTATTAAAACTTCATAGTTAGAATTTATCAGTGTGAAGTGAATGGGCATTGGATTATTGATTTGAATCTGTCTAATGACTCACTGAATCAGTCAGAACTGCATCATTCAAAAGCTTCAGAAGCCTGAGTAAGATTTTAGAGACCATTGGTGCCAGTGGTTTCCACAATCTACTAAGGCTTATGATGCTTTTGGGAAAAGCAGCCCAGAGCGATTGTTGACTTACTCATTGAACTGTGAGTCATTAGTTTCATTATGTCCAATTTGAACCGGGAACTGTTACTGCGCTGTTAATGCTTGTCAATTCCCATTCCTATTGCCCATTATTCCTTCTTTTCACTCAGAGATGCACACATTTACACACTCACAAACCCTCAGAAATAAGACACGCGCCACGCGGGTGCCCTGTGCCGCCCACTGTGCCATCTTTAGCTCTAATTAAGTAGCCGGGGTGAGTTACAGGGCTATTGTCCACCTGAATTAGACATAAAACAAGATCACATTAATATTTAATAGCAGTCCCGAGCAAGATGATAGTAGAGGTAAGGAGAGCGCTATGCTCTTTCCCTAATGTATTACATTTTGAATACAGCCATCAGCTCCGGCCAAACACGAAACATCAACAAGCCGATCAATATTTCGGTGTATTTTTAGAGTTTCCTGTCAATACCAGCAGCGTGATGCCACGCAAAACACAAGCACATGCTGTGCAACCCAGATCTATCCCAATTGCTCCATCAATACGTATTTAATACAAATAAACCAATTAGCTTCGATGGGCAGCCATTTCACATGTCTGTGTTGTCTGTATCCGTAGCCCATATTAACTGCAAGCGAAAACAACAGGCAGCAGGGAGTGTTGGCTTTCAAGAAGAACGATTGTTTTGAACATTGACACATACATGTTCACCTGATCACAAATGCAGGGTAATGCAATGCTGGTGGCAGGCTGGAATACAAAGCCTGAACCCTAGTTACCATGGCAGCATCCCAAACCAATTCCATACCATTCCCAATTTAGAACACAATGCATGACTCTCCACACATTCTAAAGCGGCATATCTAGGACTACCACACGACTGCAACATATTCCAGACCACCAGGCTGGAATTCAAAGCATGAAGCTCCTCAGTTACCATGGCAGCATCCCAAGCCAATATACAAGACTGTTACCGGTAATACAACATATGAATCCCAGAAGTTAGGCCTACTTATCCAGCATTTCTAGGATCTATTACACCAGTATACTCACAACATCCAGCAATCCAACAATATTATATTCCCTACAATGGCAATTCTCATTGTCTATTATTGGATCAACCAATAAGTGCCCAATTTGGGGAGAAATAACAATAGTATAAAACATAAAAAATAAATGTTTCAATATGGGTCAAAAAAAATAAATAAAATAATATCAGCCATTTGCTATCCTTTACTCCAATATTTTCTAGAACATCAGGTTGCAACACCTCAAACTCTACAATTACCAATGGCAGCATCTCAAAGCAATACCACACCAATCCCAATCCAGAATACAATGCATGGATTTTTACACATGCTAAACCAGCATTTCTAAGAACGTATTATTACACCGATAGATTCCCGACAATGTAACATTGCAAACATACATTTCTTACTATATACAGGATGAAATGCAATGCATGAATGGTATAAGCTCTTTAAATAGGCAGAGATATTTTTCCTGATATTAACATCCAAATTTATCGGTTCTTAGTTTTGGGTCTACCGATAAATTAAATATTTTGGGGGTAATACTTCTATATCGGTATACTCCAATAAACTTCAATGTTTTCCAGAACAGCAGATGGGAATACAAAACATGAAACTCAGCAGTTACCAAAGCCAAACCTTACAATTCCATTCCATTTCCAATTTAGAATGTGCATGAAACCCTGACACACTAAACCAGCACTACATCAATCTATTCCCAAAAATCCAGCATTTCAAACATTCATTTTATTCCATTCCCAGGATGGAATACAATGCATGAATAAGATACGCTAGGATTATTTCTCCATCAAGGGAAAATATTTTCCCCAATATTCACAATCATCTTATGCAGTTCTTAGTTTATCAATATTGGATCTACCGATAAATAGCATAAATTGGAGGAAATAATACTACTACTAATAATAACAACAATCATTATAATTATTATTATTGCTGCTACTACTAATACAACTAATACACTGCAGAATTTTTTTATTTTTTTATTTATTTTTTTTTTTGCAAAAATATCTGCCAATGGGGCAAGAAAAATGATCTTGTTTAGCCTGTGAATTAAGATTATTTTTCTTACCCCGTTGGCAGATATTTTTGCTTGTTTTAAGCAAAAACTAACCAAGTTTGGATAATTCTTTTCAGAAAACAAGACATAATATCTTAAGTTATTTTACTTGTCAATTAAATGCATCCTGATTCAAGAATTTTTAGATATTTATACTAGAAAACATGACAAAAATTCTAAGGAAGAAAATCTTTTTTTTTTCTTTTTTTTTTTTTGCAGTGTAATAATATCTGTATCAGTGCAAGTCATAAAAAAGCAATATCGGTAAATCGCTATCCATTAGTCCGATATTTTCCAGAAAAGCAGAGCAACAGTTCCTGTGACAGCATTCCAGACAAATATTCCAGACCACTGACAGGCTGCAATACAATACATGAAGCCCTGCATGTCTGAATATTTCACCTGCAGCTCTTTGTTTAGCAGAAGTTGCTCTGGTTGTCTTTACCGCACTGTCGTGTCCAGATTCGACCACCGATCATTGTTCATATCGCTTTCGCTGCAAACCGCAACACATGTTAAATCGTGCTGAAATCTGTCCAAGCTAATTTTATTCCTTTGATTACATCTAGCTGTATTCACTATCGTATTCCCCCCAGCTTTAACTCAGTGTGTTGTCCTTTATGTGGATAAATGTCAAGAAAAACCTCGAGCATTATCCGGCGGTGCACCGCTGCTTCTCTCCCCGGCGGACAGGCGCCTTACCTCGGCACGCAGCTCGGCGACGATCGGTCCACTTCCCAGGTGGCGTACAGGTTCATATGCACCGGCCGATTGGAGGTGATCGCCACCGGTTTGGAGGGCTGCGGAGACGGTACGCCTCCAGTCCTCGGGAGCCCTCCCCGCTCCGACATGCTGGAGGAACCTTATGTTTGAAAACAATGAAGAAAACCCGAATAAAACGGCTGTTTGTCGGAGCGCCGACCCTCTACTGCAGCACAATCATCCGTCCACGAGGACCGAGGCTCGGTTAACCCGATCGCGACGCGCGCTGCGCTGCTCTTCAGCCCGCCGTTCACCGTCAAAGTCGCTGCGAATGTTTCTCAAGTTGCGCTAACGTTAGTTGTTTATCGTTGCAGGAAGCGGAAATTTCTTTTTTGCTCGCAGAGAAGCGCCACTGCTGAAGAGCAACGCCTCTTGTGAAAGACGAGCCCTCAGAGCCAACCCTTGAGAGAGAGAGAGAGAGAGAGACAGAGAGAGTGTTAGAGAGAGAGAGAGAGAGAGAGAGAGAGAGAGAGAGAGATATTTTAGTGGCTTGCGGAATTAATATTTACAAGGAAATTAGTACATGCATGCATGCATGCATAAATAAATAAATGAAACACGTTTATTGCAACAACGAATTTATTATTTGGTATAACCACTTGAGATGCATCATCTCGTTTTCAAGTGGATCCTATCCCCCAAAAAATATTTATAAAAGGTTTTTATATAAAAAAGTTATATTTACATTCTTATAATATTTTCATTATATTATATATAGGTCAAATTCGAACCTATCCAATATATATATATATATATATATATATAAGCTACAGGAAAGCTGTTTTATATATATATCTCCTAAAATACAGCACAACAAAACAGCTTTCCTGTAGCTCAAATAGTAGAGCATGGTGCTAGCAACGCCAAGGTCATGGGTTCGTTTCCCAGGGAAAGCAAGAGCTGATAAAATGTAGAAACTGTAACTTGAATGCAATGTAAGTCGCTTTGGATAAAAGCGTCTGCTAAATGCATAAATGTAAATGTAAAACCCACAGCAGCACTGTTCTAGGTGCGTGTGGGGCCGCAGTTAATGGTTTAGCATAAGTGGAGGGATGGATTTGTTGTGAAGGATGTGTGACTATATTTATTGTTCCAGTAACACTGGAGATATATTTATGATATAAACATGGACTAAAATTGTAGCTGTAAGAAATTCACCATTCAATAACAAATAGCATAACACACTGATAGAAAATACAATATTATAAAATGCCAAAAGTGACTGAAATTTCAACCAGAAATTTTCTAAAGTGGCATGCGTTTTCTTTGCTCAAATTGTCTTACTCCATCATAATGCACTCTAGGAGCAGAAAAAAACAAATTCAGACTCACTGAACCTTCATTAAGAATTTATGAATTATTGATGGTTTTCAGTGTGGGTCAAATTTGAGTTTCTCGGGACAACAGGAGGGTTTAGCACTGCCAGAACGACTCATCGCCGTGAGTTTGTTCATGTCTGATGGATTTATAGATGTCAGATATACAGTAAATCCACAGTAGAACTGCTTCCTTCATATCCATCTCAAACACAAACACTGTCAGTGACAATTTTGACTTATTTTATATTATATATTTAGATATAAAATATTCTTTGTTTTTTAAATAAAATTTATATCTGAGTGAATGTGTCATACAGCTGTAATTTTTGCCACAAATTGTGCTTTGGAAAATTATAAATTTGCCATAAAAAGTCATAATTGATGTAAGTTAAAATTATGAGATAGATATAAATTCAAAATTATGAGACAAAAAGTTGAAATTATGAGATATAAAGTCAAAATTATGACAAAAATTCTAAATTATGAGATAAAAAGATTATCTCATTTACGTTTTATTGCATAATGTCAACCATTATGAGATAAAATGGAAAAATTATGAAATACTAAGTCACATGAAGCAAAAATGAAGCAAAAAGTCATAATGACACGTGTATCACTTTAAAATAAAATAAAAAATAATTGAATTCATTATTAAATGTTGTGTACATCTCATTAAGTTAAAACATTAAACTAAAATATTAAATTATTTAATGTATTATTAAATAAAAATAAGTTCTGTTTTGTTCTATTTTTGTTGTATTTTGTACATCAGTCAGCATTGTGCACTAATAGCAGTATTGGTATCAAATATTTCAGTTAAAAACAGTATTAAAGGCCATTAATGGACACTGAGTTTGTCTCAAATATAATGCAATTATTTAATCAGCCAGCGGCAGTCAAAATGTCCACAGTTTACATGCCTTTATTTATTTATACAGCGCTTTTAACAATACAGATTGTGTCATCTGAATAAACATACAACCCATCACAACAGACACTTCAGGTCATTTTAGGACACTAACTTAGTGCTTAGTTGAGCTGGTCATGTGATCAGCCACGTTATAATGAGCCTGGATTATATGACAGTGATCCCGTCCTGTCCTAATATACACACGTCCACGTCACCAGGACTGAGGGTCAATTAGAAACGACCCCTGTGTCACAGTAGGCCACTGAGATTAGAAAGGTGAAAGCATCATCTCAACACCTGCTGTTTAGTCACACATTTCCAGGCAAACAGATATTATTTGTCCGGTGAGCGGTGGGAACCCCACAGAGGAGGCTGGTGATGAAAGCACATCTATATTTATCAGCTCGTTCACCTCGCGGGCGTCTGATGGAGAGAATATGACCAGCTGATGCTGACCAACGCATGACACAGCTGGGCTTCTCCTGAGACGTGTGTGTGTGTTTCTGAGCCTCGGGCTTGTGTAGCGTTTATGACTTCATCTCTTAACGAGTACAGCCTAAGGATGCTGACGATGTTGTGCGATTGTAACGGAAGGTAAGCACCCACGCCTGTGGGTTTTAAATCAAACCGCTAATTAGTTGAGTCATTACAATCTGGCTTTGAAAACGTTGGATGTACTGATTTGCATCACAGTTTAGTCATGCAGAAGAGCATTTATGTGCTTGTAAAGTTGAGGAATACAAAAAGAGTGCCAAACTTTTATGTGAATAGTATGGAAGCTCACTTCTGCCACATAAGAAAAAAAAAAAAAAAAAAAAAACATGCTTTGGTAAATCATGATTCTGACATAGAATGACATAATTATGACAAAAAAAAGTCAAAAGTATGCTATTGGCATCATTGACATAAGTCATAATTACGAGATAAAAAGTTTAAATTATAAGTTAAAATTATGACAAACAGTAAATAAATAAAATAAAAATTAAGTCATGATTATGACAAAGCTGAAACTGACAAAAAAGGGTCAAATTATGAGAAGACGATTATGAGGTAAGAAAAAAGAAAAAAAGTAATAATCATGACAAAGTCAAATTATGAGTTATAATTATAACTTTTTCTAACAGGCCTAAGTTTAATTTAAAAAAACTTTTAGGTAAACTTTTTGTCATAGTTGACCTATCTTTTCATTTTTTTTTCTTTTTCAGAATTTCTAGTTTTTGTCTCACTTTTACTTTGTCATAACTATGATTTTTTATCTTATACTTTCAACTGTGTCATAATTGACATTTTTTATCTGGAGTTTCATTTTTTCCAGAATTTCTACTTTTTATACCATAACTGACTTCTCATAATTTCACATTTTTGACATATTTTGTGTTATAATTATGACTGTCATAAGTGACATTCATTCTCAATCTTATTTTTTTCCCAGAATTCCTTTTTTTTTAATCATTCCTTTTTTTTTTCTCTCTTATTGATAACTTTAACTAAATTTTGTCATAATTTAGAATGTCATAACTGACTTTCAATCTCAATTTATGTGATTTTTTTCACCATAATTCCTATATTTTATCTCATATTGATGACTTAGTATCTCATAATTTCGATTTGTATCATAATTGTGATTTCCCAAAGTGTGATTTTTTTCATATATTTGTTCTTCTGTGGCAGAAATGGGCCTCCATAAGGAAATGTGACTGATGTTTAATGTGCAAAACTCAATTTTTGCACATTAAAAACTTCAATGAGCACCAGCACATCTTCCTGAATAAAACTCATGTCTCACTCATCAGAAATCACGAAACAAATGAAGACCTGAGATGATATTCGAGGCTTTAAAATGAAATCAGTGTTTGGACGACATCTGGAATGTGGCAAATTGGATCTTGCCCACCGATGCGACGTGTTTGAGCTCATCCAGACAGCGTGTTTGACGGGAAACGAGTTTGTTATTGTCTGAGACGCGGTGTTTGAGTGTTTATCTGCTCTCGGCTGAGGTCAAGTGGCAGTGAAAGTGTTATGTAGGTCAAAACAAATCCCAGACATCAGGTGACGGTCAGACTTCCTGACGGGACTCTCACTCGCCCCCTGCTGGCCTGAGCACTGCAGACTGAAGATTAAACCTCAAATGCATTACAAATAAATGAAATAAATACCGCAATGTTTACAGAGGTTCAAGGTTAATCCATAGAGATGTTACAAATGTTACAAAGTCAACACTCACAAAGATTGATTTCTTGTTAATTCAGTATTTTAGAATTGAGCATATCTACAAAAATATCTACTATAACTATTCCTTAATCGGTTAAAGCAAAAAAAAAAAATAAAAAAAATGGGTGAAATATTAAAGAAATAAAACACTAACAACAGTTTGTCACGGACTGGTATTTTATTTACATAAATGAAAAACGTCGCTCACTGTCATGCGACATACAAACACAAGGGCACTTCTACACGACATTAGCAGTTTTAAAAAGAAAGAAATGAAGGATGAGAAAGGCTGGCGTCCCGCAGCTCACCGCAGGGCTAGAACTTGAACTCTTTGTATTTCTTCGCTCCAGAGCGCGTATCCTGCGGCTGCGCCTTGCGCTTCTTTTGCTGCAAGGAAGACAGAAGAAAAATATTTCAGGAAACACTGGTAAAAACACACTAACCATTTACAAAGATGATACACAAAACACCTTAGATTTTCAGAGGCATTTAAACTGGCTTTACTAGAAAATCTATTTTATTGCACCCCATTTAGTGCAGAAATTAATATGGTGATTTTAGAATTCTTATTTTTTATTTTATTATAGCATCCTCTCATTATATTTTATGATAGCATCTTTTGCAGAGAATTTCAAAAACATGCAGAGGTCATATTTAGCTTAAATCAAAAGTTAGAAAAATTTGGTGTGAAGACAAGAAATATTATTTAGAATTATAGAAAAGAGTGAATTATGGCAATTAAGCAACATTGTGATGACAAAATAAATAAAGAAATAGAGAATTATAAAAATGTCTGATTATTTATGTACAAACGTATATCTTTTTTAAATAATAAAACTATTATAAAAATAAAATTATTAATTGTATATTTTTGTATTAAAAATTTATTTATAAATTGTTTACAAATTGTGTATACAATCAATTGTGCATATATGCTACTTGTATAATAAAAATATATGTAATATGTATAAATATATTTGGAATATAAAATAAAATAAATATGAATAAAATTATTCAAAAAAGTATAAAAGTGAAATAAAAGGTACATCATGGCAGAATGATCATTCATTTAATTGGATGATTTTGTTTATGTCTTCATTTTGCAGATGCTTTTGTCCACAGCAACTAACAAATAAGGAACATCATAAGGAATGTCATAATAATGAATGTTTTTTAAGCTGTTTAATGAGAATGATCATGAACAAAGACAATGAGAATTATGAACAAAGTTCATAAGACATCCATTATGCAAAACAATAATGGAAATGTGGAGGACAAAATGCAAATGGACTTTAAAAATAAGCTTAAATTAATGCATTAACCCAAGATATAACTTCCTGCTTCTTAGTTTTTGATTTTGCAGAGATATATTATCAGAGGGTTTATGATTGGCTGATGCATTTTGGAACTCACCTTCTGTTTGGCGGCGTGCTCAGCCACCATGTCGCTGAAGTCCTCTTTCTCCACCTGCTGCTCTCTGACATGCTCCTCGTACTTCTGTGTCATGGCCATGGGGTCGAGCTCCAGCTCCTCGGGCGCCAGAGCCACCTCCACCCCCTGAGAGTCTCCGCCCAGCCCCGAGACTCCACCCACTTTACGGCTCGTCACCGTCTGCATCAACCACACAATCAGAGGGGAAGCAGCAAGTAAACATGACAGACACACAAACACTTGTCCACTGGTTTCGACTGCACAAACACATCTGCAGTGATATAAACGGTATATAGTTGACATTTCCACCACCCAGCTGGTGCTCGTTTATCTCTCGATGTCATTTTAAATGCAAATGAGTGCCATATGGATGGAATGATTTGCATGTGATGGCTGTGAGAGATCTGATGGAGATGTGAAGTCAGCGCTCCTGGAAAGGTTATCTGCCATCTATCACTGAAATCAAGCAGACACAGAGAACTCTGGGATACGAGGCGGATGCTGTCTGGCTGCGAGGTGAAATGATTAATCTAAACACACAAACCAATACGCATTTCTGCACCGATTTATCTCATGTTTATTAATGCATCTGGTTTTGTTTTTGAATATATAAAGGGGAAGATGATGCATAACAGGGCTGGATATTGAAAGATTTCATGATTCGATTAAAGTCTGATTTGATATCGATTTGTTTAGATGTATATCAGGTTGTGTCAAATTTTTCTCTCAACTAATGCTGTAAACTATACAAGGAAGCATGTCAGGTGGTACATTGCTACAATATTAAGGGTTACAATTAATTCATTTGCCATGTTTTTTTTTGTTTTTTTTTTTAAGCTATAAATCGCCCCCCGGATAAAAATAAAAAAGCATTTAAATTTAGGGTTGCAAAGGGGCGGAAAATTTCCGGTAAATTTCCATGGGAGCTTCGTCTGAGGAACTTTGGAAATATTCCAAGTTTGAAACTTACCAGGACTTTTTGGGAATTTATGGGAATTGGAAATTTGGGGAAATTTATAAAACTATCATATACAAACATAAATATAAACATTTTGTTTGATCATAGGCTCACATGCATGCAAATACAAATTTTAAAAATGTCATTTTTGGGGGGAATCTGAGATGCTTTTTTCAAGATTTATTGATGAATAAACTTATGAACAGTGTTTATTCAAAACAGAAATATTTTCTAACAATATAAGTCTTTGCCACTACTTTTTATTAATTTAACACATCCTTGTTGAATAAAAGTATTAATTTATTTCAAAAAAAGAGATAAGATACTGACCCCAAATTCTTTAATGTTAGTGTATTGTTAAAAAAGGATTTATATTTTAAATGTGTTTTTTTTTTTTACTCTTTATTCATTAAAGAATCCTGAAAAAAGAAACTGGTAATAAAAAAAAAAAAAGTATTAAGCAGCACAACTGTTTCCAAAATTGATAAATCAGCATATTAGAATGATTTTTGAACAATCATGTGACACTGAAGACTGGAGTAATGATGATCAAAATTCAGCTTTGCATCACAGAACTACATTATATTTTAAAGTATATTACAACAGAAAACCATTATTTTAAATTGTAATAGCGGCAATATTGCACAATATATTTTTAAGTATTTTGGATCAAATAAATGAAGGCTTGATGAGCAAAAGATATATAATGTTTAAAAACATTAAAAAGTTATGCATCCAAACTTTTGACCAGTACTGTACTTCTGTATGATAACAGAAAACGGGCTTGCACAAAGAGCATCACAGCTTGAGCCAGCTAGCAAATACCTTATGAATTGTCTAGCTACTGTATAAACACTTTTTGGTATTTACTAGTTAAACTTATCCCACAGATCAAATATATTTAGTTGTAGTCTTTGGGCTCAAATGCAGCAAGTGTGGCTTCAGAGAAAATAGAGGGGAATCCCCCTCTCAGGTGACTAGAGGGGAGGGTCATTTTTAGACTTTTGTTTTATTATTATCTCATCTAAATGTTTGTTCAGTCAGTGTATTTTTTTTTTTACAATGGTATTGCCTAATTTAGTTGCACAGTATATTAGACACAGCACAAGGTAGTTTTAAACAATTTTTTTGTAATATTCATGTAATTTACCTTAATAATTACCAAAATGGACATTTTGATATTTTGTGTGCAGGATTTAAGAAATGATTCAATCATATTATGGAGGAAAGTACAGTGCATGCAGGGGGTGTGGCCTCAACAGCCCTGCAGTAAACAGTGTGCATGTGCTTGAGCAATGTGTAGGGTAGAAATTAAACTAAAATTACATTAAATCTGGTTGTTTTAACCAAGATTATGCTGCAAGATTTTGTTCTCAACTACATTTAAGTTCCCAGTTCCTGCAGTTTTGCAAATTTCCAGTTTATTCCCACTAATTCCCATATATTTCCGTTAATTCCCATGGAAAGTTTCCAGTCTTCCAGGATTTTGCAACCCTATTTAAATTATATAAAATATAAATGCATTTATATTGCATGTAAAGCAGCTTTTATCTACTTTTTAATGATATAATGACGTTTCTACTCAAATATACATAAAATAATGAAGACTTGCTGACAGGTTAAGTGAATATAATGAATGGAATATAAATATTTATAAAAATGCTCCTCTAGAGTTTTTTTTTCTATTCAAGCAAATGAGTTTATAGATTGATTTTCTGAGGAAAATGTTAAGTGACATTGTTCACAAGCTGTTTTACTGACGTCTTTACGCGGCTGAAACACTGATTGAGCAATTATGAAACATTAAGTTTTGTGAAGTTGTTTTGTTTCAACACCTGATGTTCACTCATGTTTATTTCATGCAATAACTAGCATTAAAGATGAAGAGATAATTGGTTCACATGCCACTTGAACTGACGTGCTATAGCAATCCGTCAAGCCACATTAAAGACTGTCAAAACCACATGTATTATTTGTATTTTGTGGTAGAGTCAATAGAATTTGAAAACTGAGACTTTGTTTCAAATCAAAAGTATCAAAGCTTACTGCGATTATTGGATGACAGGTGCTAAAAGTGGATAAAATGGGATCTGAAACTGGCTGGAACTGATAGATTCATTAAATCCATCCCTAATGCATAACAAGTGCATTGTTTTAAATCAACTAAGATTTTTAATTTAAATGTATATGGATGTTAAAATGAAAGCGTGTACCAAGAATTTATCAAACCAAAACTGATCTGAGAAGCTGAACAGCCCTATGCGACACACAGCCGTACCGCAGTCATGTCGTAGATGTGTGTGGATGCCATCATAGCGGCCCCGACCGGCCCCGTCCTCCTCTCCGGCAGCACCGTGAACAGCTGAGGCGTCTCGTTTCTGAAAACACACACAAACAGGAGTTACATAAGCAGCGATTTATCAGACGCTTTCATCTTAAGTGCTCGAGGAAACGATGCTGATAGCTCACCAAACAGCACTTGCAGAGCTCAAATCTACAACCTGATGATTAACAGCCCACATTTCTAACCGCTACAACACACATTAGGCACAAATGTCACTGGTTCTCACAATGTGGCTTCTGCAACACTAGAGGAATAATCAAGCCAGCATTGCCGTATGAGGCCTGTCAGAGCTCTCACAAAGAGTACAAACACAATGAGTCACAATGTACTGTTGGACTAATTAACCCTATAAAGCCTACTCTATCATACTTGATACATGAATTAAGGTCTCTAAATGATCAAAATGATCAAAAGTTTGCTGAAAAACCTGTTGCACAATCTGCTACATGCCTTCTGCGATCTGATTGATAGTTTAGACTTTTTTTAAATCAAGTAAAAGGCCTTTTAGTATAAATGTAAAACTGTTCATCTTCAGCTCGTCCTTCACAATGTGAAATCTTTACCGATTTTCATAAAGTCAATGCAAAAATAACTATACTGTTTTTTTCCCCTCCAAATATGAGCTCCATATTCTCAGTACATCACTGTATGAGCCATAAAGGCCTGATGCATCAAATATGTTAAAAAAAAAAAAAAATAAAAAAAACACATGTAAACTTTCACATTTTATCTAAAAGCTCAAAAATTCATTTCATGAGCAAAATGATTTTAAGTGAATAAGGCCTTCAATTTGGCTCTGCTCCTCACATAAACTCGTTTTTGCTCACAGACACTCACCCGTCCATGGCCTCTTCGATCTTCTTCTTCCTGAGCTCGATGAGCTCTGGAGTCTCCATGCCGGCAGGAACGGAGGAGAAGCCGCCCGGAGTGATCAACCCGCTGTCAAAACAACGAGAGAGAACAGACATCTGTGAGCCTTCATGTCTCAAACACACGCGAGCCAATCAGAGACCGACCCTGAGATGAACAGCACCTGTCTGCAGGTGTGAAGAAGCCAGTTTCATCTGGTTTCTCCTCCTCGCTCTCCTCCTCCTCCTCTTCCTCAGATGACTCTTCATCAGATGCCTCCAGCTCGCCCCACGTGGCTCGATCTACTTCCTCCTCTTCTGCTTTGGCCTGTCAACATTATCAGGCAAACCAAACAACAGAATCAAACGCTGCAGGAATGAGAAGTGTGTGAAGACGTAATATAAATAGGAAGTTTGCAGTTAGATCTCCTCACAATGAATTTTATTAAAATTACACTTAATGAAAACTTAATATCCCCCACCCCAGAACACCAGTTTAGTAAAAGCAATAAATTTGCTTTTCAGAGGTTGCAGTATCTAGTATTTAAATTTGACTGTATATTCAGGATGTGATTTCGTAGATTGCTCACATGGAAGTCTATGGCGTTGGTTCCGAACACGTCTCCATACAGCGGTCTGCCCGTCTCGTCCACAGGAGGTTTACCCCAACCGCCCGCATGATACCCAAACGAACAGCCCTGAAAGAGAGAGACACACCTAATTAGCAAGATATCACTGCTTTATATGACCACTAAACTAATGAGCTTCACACTGTAGAACAGTTTTAGTGAACTGAGTCTTAAATCAGATTCTCTAATGGAGTCTGATGCGCTTTTGTTAGATTTGTTAGATCATTAGATACATGTTACTTTATACCTGATTACAGACAAAAGTCTCTTCCTTTAAAAAGTTCGGCGCATCACTGCTGGAAGTATTAATTGTGAAAATTCTAATTGCATATTGCAGGCAAACTACATGGTTTGTCACTTTGACTAATGAACTTTAAAATGATCATTTTATTGAGATCACACTCACAAAGAGTAATTTCTAGCCAAAGAAATGCACAAATAAACATATATAAAATATACAATATTAACGTTAAAGAGTAATATTAAAAAATGATTTGAAAACATTAAATTTCTAAAAATTGCTAAAAAATCAACATACATATAAAAATAAAAATATATACACTCTATAAATGACACAATTTCAGAATCTAAAACTAAACAAATCGTAAACATACTCATGCACACACATATATACAGTAGACCAACATATGTTATTACATGGTAATAATATTATAGAGCAGAAAATGCATCAATTTAAGAAACATCTGTCTGATTTCAACTATTCTGGCAACCTGGAAATCTGGCAACTGCAATCATGAAAGTTTGTGGAGGCTTGTTACCAATGCAACATAACGCAAATGCTAAATTAAAATGAAATATTTCATGATAAACAGTGGGCAAATATTGCAGACGATTATGCTTAATAAATTCAGAGAAGCAAAAATTGTGATCATAAATAAAGTGATTCATCATACACACATGCAATCTATGTACTTTATAAAATAAAAATGTACAAAAACGTAAATTAAATTGAAGTTAGTTTTCCAATGATAAGAGCAATCATGCAAAGTGTTGCTCATAAAAGTAGCATTTTTCAACACTTTTTTTTTTTTCTCCGTGTTTGAGTGTGTGTCTGACCTCAGGGATGGGGGCGTTGAGGCCGGGGATCTTCAGGTTTGGATACGAGGGTGGAGGTCCGTATCTCTGCATGGCGATCAGCCACGGCGGAGGAACTTTATGAGAGTTCTGTGGAGACAAACATTTTAAAAGCACAGCTAAAACTACACAAAGAATTATATAAGTGTCTGAACAGCTCTCCTGCACTTTCACAGAACAAAACAACAGTTGCTTTGCGCAAAAAGGCAATGCTTTGTGTAAAGCAGAGCAGGATGAAGCACTCACAGGTCCTGTGGGCATCCCGAGAGCGATTCGCAGCTCACCGGACAGATCGCCTGGTTTCTTCTCCTTCAGCCGCGTCTCGAACTCTTTACCCTGACACACAACAACCAGACGAGAGTTACTTATGCTCCAGGATCTGTCATCATAACTGACATAAACATCAGGTAACGCAAGCGCACCTCATAATACAGGTCCCCGTGTATCGTGAGCTTCGGTTTGATCTGCCATTTGAAGAAGGCGTCGTGCAGCTTCTGGTAGTCGATGTCGATCTTCCCCATCTTGGGCCGAACTTTCTCTCTCATTTTGGTCTTCATGGTTTTGGCGTCTTCCTACAGGAATACAGAGACGTCAGTGAAGCCGACAGCAGCGGGAAACGAATCAACCCGAAACGTTAATGTTTAAATTAACCCCATTCACAATATTAAAAACGTCACTCAAGCGCGGTCTCATATGAAAACGGCGTAAGAACACGAGCGCTGAAGGCCTCATGAGCTCATGCGTCACGTTTACAGACAGAAGCAAAACACTGAGCTGCTCCCCGCAAGTTTGAATTTCATTAATGTCTACAGACACATTTTTTTTAAACAAACTATATTGTTAAATATAAAACAGGAAAAATCATACTTTATGACCTTGTTCAGGAACAGAATGTGCCAAGAGTAACATAACTATATAACTAAGTATCATTAATGCATATGCATTATGCAATTATATTTAGGGATGTAACGGTATGAAAATTTCTTATCACGATTATAGTGACCAAAATTATCACGGTTATCAGTATTATCATGGTATTGTTAAAATGTGCTGGAGATGTTCAACAGGTACCGACACATAAATCACTTCAAGTTTTATATTTAAAAAAATCAACATACAACAAATAAAATGACTTTGTTTGCATAATCACTAAAACAATAATGTTGCCAATTATGTTCGGATTTTAAATGACAATTTGACTGATGACAGTTTAATGGCATGTTCAAATATCTAATGCAAATGTTCAAATAAAGCTTTGAAAAAGTTTCATAAAAAGGTAAACCTCACATTTCAGCCTTTAAATAAAGAAAAGGGTTAAGTCAAAATGATAATTGATTAATAAAGGATTATATGTATTTTATCTGCTCCATAAATAATTCTAGATAATTGTTTGAATGTGTAGAACCCACATAAGCTTGTTTTTCAATCAATCGGTCAAAATTTATAGCAGGGCATGCAAATTCGGTCCGTTTTTGGCCAGACAGAAACTGCACACAGGCTGAATGTAAATATAAGTCTCTGTAAATCCACTCTCTGACAGCAGGTGGCGCTGATGGAAAAGCTGAATACAGCTGTTTTCCTGTAAACTCCGTGGACAAAGCAGTATTGCGATTAAGAACACTTCCTTCCATGGAGCGAAGATGAAAACAAAATGCCATCGAATCATTTCTGAAGACAGTAAGAAACTTCAGAGGTACATCCATATAATTAATTCATATATTCATTTGTATAATTCCCTTAGCAGCTCCCAGCTTTTCTGCCCTATTTTCACTCAAAACGAAACTACTCTGTGTGCTGTGCGCACATGAGACTGTTACTTAAAACTGTGCTTTATGCCGGACAGTATTTATTTATCATGAGTTGTTCAAATCGCGGTAATCGAATACGGTTTTAATGATAATTAAAATATGAAATGGTAATACTAACCGTGGGAATTTTATCATGATTTATCGTCAAACCGGTAATCGTTACATCCCTGATTATATTAAAGGCTTAGTTCACCCCTCACTACGTTTCTGGGCCTGGGAACACTGCAGTTGTGTTGCTCTCTATGGAGGGTCAGAGAGCTCTCAGATTTCATCAAAAATATCTTAATTTGTGTTTCGAAGATGAACGAAGGTCTTACAGGTTTGGAATGACATAAGGGTGAGAAATAAATAATTTTAATTTTTAGGAGAACTAACCCTTTAAGCAGTAAATATGCATATTATTGCTGCATTTATTTAATCAAAAATACAGTAAAATATTGTGAAATATTATTGCAATTTAACAACTTTTTTCCCGTCTGAATATAGTTTAAAATGTAATTTATTCCTGTGATCAAAGCTGAATTTTTAGCATCATTACTGCAGTCTTCAGTGTCAAATGATCCTTCAGAAATCATTCTAATATGCTGATTTACTGCTCGAGAAACATTTTTGATTGATTATTATCAGTGTTGAAAACAGTTGTGCTGCTTCATATTTTAGTTAGTGAATGTAAATGAACCCAGACTGCACCTTCTCCTGCAGGGCTTCTCTCATCTCCTGGATGCCGGTTCTCTTGATGAACTCAGGCAGCTCAAATGGAGGTTTCTCTATGCCTCTCTTGCCCTGCAGGTACTTCCTCTTGAAGCACCAGTGACGTGGCACAGGCACCGTGTTCCTGGTGGCCTTCAGGTGAACCAGCAGCTTGGGCTCCTGCGCCGTCACATCGTGCATCTCCACCACGTCAGGACGAGCAACAAGCTGACAGAGAGAGGAGGACAAACATTATGAAGCTTGATCGTTCAACTTTACCTGACATTAGTTCTGAAAATAGCAATTGTTTCCACTCTGAAATGACCTGAACATGTTATTTGAATGCTAAGTACAATTTTTAAATGCAATTATGATGAAGACGGCTTCATTGTTACACATTTCATATTAAAGGATTAGATCACCCAAAATTTGCTGATAATGTACTTTAGTGTTTGTTTCTTAATCAGAACAGATTTGGGGAAATGTAGCATTGCATTACTGTCTCAGCAATGGATGCTCTGCAGTGAATGGGTGCCGTCAGAATGAGAGTCCAAACAGCTGATAAAAACATCACAATAATCCACAAGTAATCCACACCACTCCAGTCCATCAGTTAATGCCTTGTGAAGCAAAACGCTGTGTGTTTGTAAGAAACAAATCCATCTTTAAGACATTTTAACTTTAAACTGTAACTTCTGACCAAAATATCCGTAACATAAGTCCATAATGCATTATAATGCCCCGTTTTCCTCTCACACCAAAAACAACCCACACATTTGTTTAGAGCTGTTTTGTCTAGTAAATGTTGTTCGATCTGTGCACATTTCTCTCCTGATTCAGACGAGATGACTTTCACTGGAAGCAACACATTGAAATTAAAAACGTCTTAATGGATTTGTTTCTTACAAATATCCAGCTTCTCATTTCATAAGATGTTAACTGATGGACTGGAGTGGTGTGAATTACTTGTGGATTATTGTGATGTTTTTATCAGCTGTTTGGACTCTCATTCTGATGGCACCCATTCACTGCAGAGCATCCATTGCTGAGCAAGTGATGTAATGCTACATTTCTCCAAATCTGTTCCCATGAAGAAAAATGACCTGAGCAATTTTTTATTCATTCAACTATTTTCAACTATTCCTTCAAGCACATTTACATTTAAAAGATATTTAAAAAAGCCTTGTTTTTCCTCATTTCATATACATTTTAATCTAAAGGTAATGAACTCGGGAGTAATTTTGATAAAATGAAGAGAAAATAAACAGAAATGGCACATTTGTTACCTGTTTGAGCTCTGCCACCGTCAGCCGGTTCATTCTCCTCAGTTTCTTTTTGGACAACTTGGGCATGTCCTTTTTGGCTTCCTGTCAAACAGGAAATGGACAGCATTAGACAGGAATATCATCAGGAAACCACAAGATCTGGAAGAGGACTTCAACTCACCTCGTCACTGTCATCGCTGTCTTTCTTCTCCAGCTCGAACCCCTTCTTCTTAAATGAAAGGATTTCTGGCTTTTCAGGCTTCTCTGGCTCCTTTTCCTTCTCCTTTTTCACATCATCTGTCAGCTGTGACAGAAAGCCATTGAGTGCCACATCCATCAAAATATGAGTTATTTTCAGTCTTTAAAATATCAGTCTAGGTGAATGAAGCAGGATGGATGTCAAACCGTGATGGATGAGTATGTATTATGCGGCAGATCATAAATTTCTAAACGAAACACCAAACAAGCTTCATTCTTTATACTTTCTCATTTAAAACACAAAGTTTTGCAGGTTAGCTTCAAAAAAATATTCTTTTTGGAGTTTAGGAAATTTTGCGCTCTTAAAGTTACAGTACTCATCTCAAAACATCAAGAAATGTAGCCTTTTCTGACCTTGAATGTCTCAAAGATCCTCTTGAAGATGATGTAGCTTGGGTCGTAGATCGCAGGCTCCTCCGTCACGTACTCAATCTCTACCTCGGGCTCCTTGTCACGGCTCTCCTCTTTCTTTTTCTCCTCCTCCTGCTGCTCCTTCTCCTGCTGCCTCTTCTTTTTGTTCTTCTTCTTCCTGTTCCTGCGCTTGCGGTTTTTCTGTAAGTTAACGAGGAGAGATTCAGTAAGAGTTAGCAGAACAGCAAGTTAGATTAATGAGAGCCTTGCAAATGCTGTTAAAAAAACCATGAGGACACCTACATCTTTTTTAGAAAGACCACTTTCATCGTCCTCATCCGAGTATCCACGGGCGGAGGAATTATTCATATCCATCTCTCCGATCTCATCGTCATCATCTTCCTCTGTGGATAAAACCAGCAACAGAATTGATTATTTCTACATTGTTTGAATGCAAGCACTCTTTCTCTAACAAAAGACAATTCATGTTTTGATACAACAAATAAACCAGCTAAATTACAAAACTTTTCTAGAAAGCTCCCATTTGTTAGGTAATTTTTAAATAAACAGTGCAAGAGTTCATATAATGAATTACTTTAAAACAGATAAGGCAGACATATGCATTAGCCATTAAAAAATTTGCACAAGCTAAACTGTAAAAAACAAACAAAAAAAAACACTTAATTATGACTAGCAGAAATTTTCACTATGATTTCACTAATTCTCACACCCTCAGCTTACAAACTGGAGTCTCAAAAGTAAACTCAGTGTTTCTCCCACTGATAATTAGACTTGATGTGCTCAAGTGCTCTCATCTCATAAATATGATCATTATCGACATTAAGGGGGCGTTTAAGCATGAAATAAACCCTTTGGATTGGCAGTCATAGTGTTGCTCATAGTGACCTGTAGGGGCGATGCTGAGCTGCTCCTGCCTCATTTCCTTCAGCTGCAGGATCTTCTCCAGAGCCTGAGGAATCTTCGGCCCGATGCCAACATCCTCACCCTGCCACGACTGAACACAATCAAACGAGTCAAGGTTAGTAAAGAGAGTGAGTTCATATGTCGAACCGATCATGCATCGAGGCTTTCAGGGTCTCGCACCTCTCTTGTGTCTTCTCCTGGAGGGGGCGGGACTTTCTGTCGTTGATTGGCAGATTGGAGCACCACAGAAACACCTGGAGGGGCGGGGCCACTCGGAGTCCCAACTACAGCAGGATAGAAATCATGTTTAAAGTAAAAACACCCTTATCAGTAACAGATTTGCAGGCTGCACTCATCTCAATCTAGTCTGGTTGGCGAAAGGCAAGACAGATAAGGTGAATTGGGTAAAAAAATAAAATAAAAACATAATTAAACACTTCCTATGTTGATGCAATACATTGCAAACTTTTTTGTAGTGTTACAAGTTTTCTGAAATATTATGTTTAAATATACAATTGAGGCATTATGTAAATATGCACTCAGAAAATAAATCTGATCATTCATTTTGAAAAAACCTTTAAAAACAAGTGCGACTAAAATCTACAGGCACAGTGTACTAAAATATAAACTAAAATGTGTATTTTGAATGTTTTCTTTCCGCTAGTGTGAAACAGCACATTATGAAAAGCCAAATATGTCCAAAATCTCAAAATGACCAGTGCATGAAAAAAAAATGTTGCCTGTAGTTTCTTGCCTATTATATATTCTTAGTAAAATAAAAACAAAGGGCAGCCAATCAGCATGATATCATATCAAATCGGTGTCAATGCATAAATTCAGAGCTGTTAAAGAAAGCATCCTGGTGAATCAGTGTTTAGCCATATTTCTGCAGTATGAAGGCTGAGGGGCGCTGACCTCTGAGAGGCGGGATGGGGGGCAGGAGGTTGGGTCGTGGTCCCAGTTCAGGTCCTCTGGTGCCTGGTGGCGCCCCATGCTGAATTTTAGCAAGTTCCTGCTGCCTCTCATGTTCCAGAAGCACAGCAGCCTGAGAGACAGAGACAAACATTCACTGTAAGACCATCAAACCTTGTTTCAGAATAATTCAGGTCAATTCACACCAAGAAAAAACTATAAGTGATACCACAGGATTTTTTTTTTTACAAACTTAGCACATGCACAATCTACATCACAGAACACACATCAAACCTTTAGAATACTGTTCAAAAGTTTGGGATCTGTAAGATTTTTTTTTGTTTTGTCTCTTATGCTCAACATTTACTTGATATAAAATACAGTAAAAACAGCAATATTGTGAAATATTACAATTCAGAATAACTATTTTCCTGTGTGAACATTTTAAAATGTAATTTATTCCTGTGATGTAAAGCTGAATTTTCAGCATCATTACTCCAGTCTTCAGCGTCACATGATCCTTCAGAAATCATTCTAATATGCTGATTTGGAACATTTATTATTGTCAATGTTGAAAACATTTGTGCTGCTCAATAGTTTTGTGAAAATTGTGATACATTTTTATCAGGATTCATTGATGAATAGAAACAACATAATATTGTAACATTATAAATGTCTTATCCGTCACTTTCACTTTTGATCAATTTAATGTGTCCTTGCTGAATAAAACTACTAATTTCTTTTAAATAATCATACTGACCCCAAAAGTTTGAACAGTAGTGCATAACAAATAATTCACAATCATACAGCTGAAACTGCTTGTGCGATATGACATAAATCCTTCTGAATTTAGCAGCACGGTTGAAAACAGCAATAAGAATAAGTATTTTCTCACCCGTTTCTGCTGCTCTAGGAGTTCCTGTTCCTTCATCTGCTCATCCATCACACGCGAATCACCCTAAACACACACATACAGCTGTAAACAACAGCCTGTGACCCAAGTAACACCTTCATTTCAATAAACTCCTAATTGTGGTTCACCATTTAACCTGTTTAGCATTGCATTTCAGTTCTAAATTTAAAAAAAAAAAAAGCTTCTTAAAAAGCTAAACATGTGAGTGTTTGCATTGATTGATAATGAAAAAGATGAAATCATGCAAATCTTTGATCGGTCATGCTTAGAATGTACTGCAAAAATTAATTGGACTGTTTGATAGTAGTTACCGAGCAACAGAAGTGGAACTTGACAGTAAAGTCATGCATCACAGTGAAATGTAAGCTTTCTCACCTGCGCCGCTCTGTCGTCGTGCTGCATCATGCCAGGCGGCTCCATGCCCATGTGGATGGGTGGAGGGCCGCCCATCATGTTCATGGCCTGCATCATGTTCATGCCCGGCGGCAGGGGCATAGAGGGCATCGGGGGCATGGGCGGCAGACCTGGCATCTGAGACACACACAACACGCTCCGGTTCTCAAACACAGAGATACTTGCCTTTGCAAACACAACTAATTGAAACAAAAACAGAGGGAATAAACAAAATATGGCAGTACCGTAGTAGTCATGACCTTGTCATCTCCTCCTTGCATGTTCGGCTTAGTTAAGATCATCCCAGACTGCAGACGAAACAAATGTTATGCTCAGACAAAGAAATCCATCTTATGAGCAGATCTGCAGTTAAAAAGCCTGCATAACTTACCTGTGCAAAAGATTTCAGTCTGTCTATGAGCTCCTCTCTCGGTCCTGAAGAACAGAAAACACATATAGATACGTGACCCTGGAGCACAAAACCAGTCATAAGTAGCACGGGTATATTTGTAGCAATAGCCAACGATGGGTCAAAATTATCGATTTTTCTTTTATGCCAAAAATCATTAAGATATTAAGTAAAGATCATGTTCCATGAAGATATTTTGTAAATTTCCTACTGTAAATGTATCAAAACTTCATTTCTGATTAGCAATATGCATTGCTAAGAACTTCATTTGGACAACTTTAAAGGCGATTTTCTCATCATTTTGATTTTTTTGCACCCTCAGATTCCAGATTTTCAAATGGTTGCATCTCAGTCAAATATTGTCCTATCCTAACAAACCAGACATCAATGGAAAGCGTATTTATTTATTTATAAATCTCAATTTTGTTGGTCTGTTTTGTGGTCCAGGGTCACATATTGTAAACAACACTGGACTGAATTAAACATGTTTTTAAACGAGTGTGGTGTGTGAGTAAAAGTGCTGTATTTAAATCAGAGTTTTCAGTTTTATAACACAAACATTCACACTGCGCTCACGAGCGACTTCAGTTACGCTTAGCTAATGCCATTCACAGTTATATGTGTTTTAATCACCCGAATAAATATAAATACAGCTTCCCATGAGACATATTTAGATGTGCGACACACTTAAGCGAGGAGTTTAGTGCAGTAAAGGCCTGCGCAGCAGACAGAGACATAACAGGCTAACCGGCTAACGCTAGCTAGCGAGAGAAAAACTGAGCCAAACTCCGCCACAGAGCTCGTACTCAAACGCTTTTATCTCACCCATGTTAGGTGCTCCAAACTCGGCCAGTTTGGCCTGCAGCTCGCCGTGAGTCCATGTGTTAATATCGCTATTTGAATCAGCGCCCAGCGGCCCGTCGCTAGCCATGATGAAGCTCTACGGAACAAACGCGTTCGGCGCAAAGGATCACGGGAACGCCGCGCACTGCCTCATGGGGCTTGTTGTTCATTACGTCGCGCAGCGTGCAGGACGCTTCTTCTTCTTCTTCTTCTTCTTGGTTTTTAACGGCGGCTGGCATCCAACGTAAATAGGTGCATTACCGCCACCTTCTGCTCCGGAGTGTGGAACAGAATTTTATATTCTATTTACTAGTCCCGTCTCTCTAATAAAATCATAGAAGGCTTTACTATTTATTTCACTTGACCATTTTATTAAAACTTTAAAATTTAGATCCTGAATTCCATTTTTTCTTAATTCTTCTATCATTTTTCTTCTTTCTTGTTCATATGTCCTACATTCAATAAATACATGAGATATTGTTTCTTCAACATTACAGTATTCACATAATCCATTTGGATGTTTCCCTATTATTTTAAGTGTGCTATTTAAATTTGAGTGCCCTAACAATATTCTGTTAAAGATGACCTCCTCTTTCCTTGACTTACCTATACACTTTATATTTTGATTTACTTTGTTTATTAAACTATAAAGGAATCTACCCTTGTCCCCAATGTTCCACTTAACTCCATTCTTTATTCACTTTACTCCAGATTAAAACCTTAATCTCTGATTTACTTAAAGGAACTTGAATCTCTATTGTCTCTCTCTGTAAAGCTTGTTTTGCTAATTTATCCACTTCTTCATTTCCCCTTATTCCTATGTGTGCTGGGACCCATATAAAACTGACTGATGTATCATTTTGAACAATTCTTGAATGTATTTGTAGGATACTAAAGAGAATATCTTGGTGACTTGATTTAAAAGATCTCAAACTCTTTAAGACTGAAACCGAGTCAGAACAAATTAAAACCTTACCAGGTTTGTGTTCCTCCACCCACTGCAATGCCAAGAGTATTCCTATCATTTCTACAGTATAAACTGACAAATGATTAGAAGTTCGCTTTACTCCACTGATCCACTGGTATCCACTGTCTTGGACTAAAAAAGCAGCCCCAGTTGTTTGACGTTCTGGATCTTTTGAGCCATCTGTATACACTTGTATATGCTGGGGGTATTGAACTCTGGTATATGTTGAAAATACATATGCCAAGTCAGCTTCTCTTTCAGTTTTTTTAACCTCCAACAGATGCAAATCTACTTGAGGTGTTACATACACCCATGGTTCATATTCCTGAATAACAACTGTTGGACTCATCTTGATGTTATTTACTTGTATTTCTTCTGCATATATTTTACTACTCCATCCAAAGCTTGTTCTACACCTTTCATTCTGTTCCCAACAGTTCTGTAACACCATTTTTGTAGGATGTTCATCTTTATGGCCCTGGAGGTTAGCCCAGTAATTGATCGTTAATTGCTTCCTTCTAATTTCTAGTGGCATTTCTCCTACCAAGACTTGTAAAGCTGGTATGGGTGTAGTCTTTACTGCACCACAACATTGTCTCATTTCTTGAGCTTGAATTTTATTAAGTTTTTCCAACAGGTTTTTTTGAGGCAGAACCATATACCACACAACCATAATCAAACACCGACCGGATCAGTGCTATATAAATTGTTTTTAATGAAGAAAAACTTGCCCCCCATTCCACTCCACTTACACATCTCATGATGTTTAACACCTTCTGACATTTCTCAACTATTTTATTTATATGTTCACTCCAAGTAAGTTTTGTATCAAAATAAATACCTAAAAACTTAAATACCTTCTCTCTTTCCAATGTTTTCTCATACATCTTCAAACTCACTTCTGGAACAACCCTCTTTCTAGAGAAAATTACTGTTTTCGTTTTCTCCACTGAGAATTTAAACCCCCAATCATAAGCCCATTCTTCTATTTTCCTAATTTCCTCTTGTATCTTCCTATTAATATATAAGATATTCCTTCCCCTTTTCCAGAGAGCCCCATCATCTGCAAATAGAGACCTACCTATATCTGGTTCTACTTGATTAAAAACATCATTTATCATTATGGAAAACAATAGTGGACTTATTACACTCCCTTGAGGAGTTCCGTTTTCTATCTGTAATGTACTTGACACTTCATTTCCTATTCTTACCTGGATGCTTCTGTTCGCCAAAAAATCTTTTATCCAGTTGTATATTTTTCCACCAATATTCATCATTTTTAATTTTATCAAAAGTCCTTCTCTCCACATCATATCATAAGCCTTCTCGACATCCAAAAATACTGCTATTACTGACTCTTTATTTATCTGTGCTTTTCTAATTTCATTTTCTAAACATACAATAGGATCCATTGTTCCTCTTCCTTTTCTAAAACCACTTTGATATTTTGATATTAATCCTCTTTTTTCCAATAAATATGTCAACCTTTCCGAAATAATCCTTTCCATAATTTTACAAATATTTGACGTAAGAGCTATCGGTCTATAATTAGAGGGTTTTGAAGGATCCTTTCCTGGCTTTCTTATAGGTATTATTATTGCTTCTTTCCAAACTTTTGGAAGTCTTCCTTCCTCCCATACTCTATTATATAACTCTAAAATTTTCCCCACTGCCCTGTCTTTAAGATGTCTCATCATTATATATCCAACCTGATCCTTTCCTGGAGATGAATGTTTTTTATTTGCATTACAAATAGCTCTCTTCAGTTCATCTCTATTGAATGGGAAGTTAATTGGCTGGTCTTCCGTTCCCCCCCCCTCCCCCCTCCCCCCCCCCTCCTTACCAATGATTCTATATTTCGTCTCTTTGTTATTTCTCTCCTCCTCTTACCTTCCTCACTTAAATTCCCTGACCCATGTATTTGTGCAAATGTTTTGAATAGCATTTCTGCTTTATCCTTATCCGTTACAGCTATTTCCCCTTCTGCCTCTAATACTGGATAATCCCACTCTTTCTTATTACCTTCCATTCTCTTGATCATACTCCACACATCACCTGCTGGAGTTGTTCTTCCAATTCCACTACAAAAGCCACGCCAACTTTCTCTTTTAGCTTGCCTGATAGTTTTCCTCACTACTGCTTGAGCCTTCTTGAATAAGATTAGATGGTTATAATTATGTGTTCTCTTAAGAAGTTTAAAAGCCTTATTTCTATCTCTCACAGCTTTACTACACTTGTCTGTCCACCAAGGAACAGCTTTTCTTGTCATTTTTCCTTTACTTTTTGGAATTGATTCTGATGCTGCTTCTAATATTACTGCACACACCTTCTCATTAAAAATGTCTATATCTTGATTTGAATCAATTGCCGCCATTTTTTCCTCACATATTTCCTCAAATTTATCCCAATTTGCTTTTTCAAATACCCATTTTTCTCCTCTTTGAGTTACTGTTCTCTCTGTCTCAATATCCAATGTTACAACTATTGGGTAATGATCACTCCCAATACTAGATTCTCCCCAGACTTCCCAATTACACTTACTAGCCAAATTATTCGAAACTAGCGTCAAGTCCAATACAGACTCCATTCCTGTACAAACATCTATCCTTGTTCCCCTCCCATCATTTAAACACACTAGCTCCCTCTCCTCTATTAATTCCTCAACTACTTGACCATTGGCATCAATGTACCTTCCTCCCCATAGTGTATTATGTGCATTTAAATCCCCACACCATATCACTCTTTGACTATCTTGACCATGTACTTCCTTTAACTTCTCTAGCTCCAATTTTTTACATGGATTATAATAATTTATTATAACTATCTCCTGACCTCTACTCCAAATCCCCACAGCAATGTATTCTTGATCTCTACCTATTCCCAGTATTCTATATGATATTTCTCGTTTAATAAATGTTGCACACTCACCACCATTCCCTTCTTCTCTATCGTGCCGTACTATACTATACCCTTGTAAAACAAAATCTAAACAACGTTTCATCCAAGTTTCTTGAACACATACTACATCAGGTTTTATACTCAATTCTTCAATAAAATGCTTGAACTCCTGACCATTTGCTATCAGGGATCTTGCATTCCACTGAATTATTGTTATCATCTATAAATATTATCAAGTTTCTTGACTTGATCTTACCTGAAGTTCATCTCTGACTTCTTCCCAAGTCAAGCCTGTCATTCCAAGATGACGTATTGCTGCTATAACAACTAACTGTGTCTTCTGTGTTTTTGATTCAATCCCAGCTGTACTATTTATAACTCCTGCAATAAATGTTACTATTTTTTTCTTTTCAATCATCATAATTTCTTCTGGAACTCTATTGTTTCCTTCAACTGAAACCCCAGATTGACCTCTTTGATCTCTAGTTTGTCCTTTAACTTGTTTTGCTGCCTCCGCATATGTTATCTTCTTCTCCACCCTCCTTTTCTGAATCTCCATCTCCATTTTCATTACTTCACATCCTCTGTATGCTGCACTATGTGCCTCTCCACAGTTGCAACACTTTGGTTGTACTCCTTCCTCACGCTTGCCATATTCATGATTTCCTCCACAACGAGCACATCTACTCTGCTCCATACATCTTGTAGCAACATGTCCAAACCTTTGGCAATTAAAACATCTCACTGGTCCTGGTATATACTCTCTTACAATATAGCTCATCACACCCAACATTACTCTTTTTGGAATTTCATTCCCTTGAAATTCTATTACTACTGTTTCAGTGTCTCTTCTGTTTCCATCTGCACCTGATTTTGTCCTTTGCGCGTGTACTATCTTCCCTCCCTTTAAGTTACCCTTAAACTCTTCCATACCTATATTGAGAGGAACACCAAAAATGATCCCTTTTCGGCCCCTACTTTTACTTTTATCTCCAACTCTGTTTGTGCTGACAACTTTAATCCCTCCTATCTCCTTCATTTTGAGAGCTTTACTTGCTTGTTCTTCTTTATTACATCCAACTAGTAAATTTCCATCTGAGAGAACTTTAGCGAACTCAATATTTCCTATATCCCTATTTATGATCTTGGTCAGTTTTAATGGATTAATTTTGCTTACCCCAATCTGATGTCCAAACCTAATGATGCATTTTATGCTCTCTCTACTCTTTTCATCAGACTCTTCTACATCGCTCCTCTTCTTCCGTTTTTCTCCCCGATTACTCCTTACTTCTTTCCAGCAATTTCCTAAAGATTTTTCACTTTCCTCTTCGCTTCCTACATCCATACTCCCTTCACTATCCCCCACTCAAACTTCTCTGATCCATTCACGGAGCAGTTGTGCCTCCCCGCCGTTCCTTTCCGAGTTCTCGCTGAAGCTTCCGCCATCTCGCCGTCACCGGACATCATTTTCGCGCCAAACCAATCCCAGCCCGCGTGCAGTACGCGATCTTAATTCTTTAACAAATAATCACTGAAATAAAGTGTTTAACCTTAAAATATGGTACGGTAAACTACACAATAAATGTTTTATTTCACACGTCAACATTTTTTGTGCTTAATATTTAAAAATGCGACGCTAAAAAATTGACTAAGTGTCTGCAACTTTTTAAATTTAAGGTCGAATGAACCAGTGTTATTTTAACATCATTGAATATTAGTTTGTTTGGTTTTATTTTATTTCTAGATTTTCCGTTTTCATTTTGATTTTATTTAAAGTTTTTGTGATTCTGTGACTTTTTGTGAACAAAATTTTATTTTGTTGTGTGATCTTATCATTTGTATTAGTTTTTCATATGTATAGATGTTTTTTTATTATTTACATATATTTTATATAATTATAATAAACAATTTTTATTATTAGGCTATCAGTTTTACCTGTAATTTGGTACATCAAGGTAAACTGAAAAAACTAACTAGCTGAAATAATTATTTTATACAGCCTATTTAATTTTTTATATATCTTAATTTATTTAACATTTACATTAAGTTAACGTTTAACCATGAAACGTGCATTTGTATTATGATATTCCACGAGAAATATTTGGTTTCTCGCGCTGGGCAAATGGTTTTATTATGGGATGCGTTTGCCATGTTCTGCCTCAAGGTGGCGCTCTTTCTAACAACTGTGTGAAAAATAAATCTTATAGTTATCTTATAGTTTATATATTGTTTATTCATTTTACATTATTAAAACTAATAGTATATTTAAATTAAAATATAATATTATATTTATATTATATTTTCATCCGTGTTTCTTGTTTTATGTTGTCCTGTTTGCTTAGCGTTTTCGTTGTGTTGCGTCGCGTCGAACGCGTAGCCGCGCTCTCTGATTGGTCCATCGGAGCTTCATCACGCTTTCATCCCCAAACTCGCGTCGCGTTCGTCACGCATTGCGCAGACGCGCCCCGGATCCGCTGGCGGGGTGAAATCAGCAGCAAGACGTTAAACTACATGAACTCCAGATGTTCAGAGGACCGAACAATAGTCATAACCTCTGGATTATATAATCTTTGCTCATACTCGGAAGTGCACTGCAAATCAAGACACGAGGTAAGTCTGAACGCTTCGGGCTTCTCTGCATCCGCGAGAAAGACACTTTGTTTCACTTTTCTACTTTCACTCCGGTGTTGTTGACAACAAATGCGTTTCACGTAAAGGTTGTATTATAGAATTACTGTTCATCAGGCAAAAGTCTTAACATCTTTTAGAGTTTTAAACATCAAAAGGTGGGTGAACTTCATTTCCTTGTTTTGCAGTTTCTTGAGACTGCCTTTAAACTGGCCATTATTAGCTCTCATATTGTTTGCATGCATGCATTGCTGTTATAAACTGGTAAATTATTCAGTAACGTGTTTAATGTGTGTGAATGCATGTAGCTGAACCAGTTTCTAAGAGCTGATACATTTTGTTTACATCTAGATTGAATTCACATTGACTTCTCCATAACATCTGAATAGTTTGAGGCTGAATGCATGCATGCACGGCTATTAAAAGCCCTTTAAACACACACACACACACACACACACACACACGCGGTCAGCTGTTGTGGGTTTACTGAATGACACGGGAAGTGATGAAAGCAAGGGCTGTTTCACCATATAACCCTATTATTTCTTATCTAAAATCCACACCCAGACAGCTTTGGCAGCAACAAGGAAAAGCTTGCAGTGTTACTTCAACTTAATCTTTTAGATGCCACAAACTCCCAAATATGATCATCCTTGTTACCATTTAAAAAGCATCTTTAGTTTTTTTTTTTTTAATCCCAAATATATATTGTGAAAAATTAATATTTTAAAAATGTATAAAATATTATTTGGAAAGTATTTTGTTACATTATTATAATACTGTATTGTTAAGTTTATTATTTTTAATTTAATTTATTTTTAATACATTTATTACTTAAAAACTGATTAAAATAAACAGAAAAAGATCAAATTAAACATTTATTTAATCTGTATGTTATTTATATTTTAACCTACTTTTTTTTTAACCATTTATTTTTACATTTTGTTTCCACTCACCCCCCTAGTGGCCCCCAGTTTGAAAACCCCTGGATTAAGGCATTGAACCCTTTGGTTTCCTTTTTCTTCGTGATTTCAATACAAAGCAACATAAAATACAAATCACACAAGATGTAACCTGAGACTACGCTGCACACAGAAGTGTTGTTCTGCCACTGTTGACGTGATCGTATCACAGCAGAGACTAAAGCAGCATTTCTCTGGGTGTAAGCTCCACTATTTACATTAGGAAGAGTGGACATGTGCCATGGCTTGCAGGAATCAAACCGCAGAGGAAAGAGTGCCATTGTATGTATATAATAGTGAGAAGTGCAGTGATTGTTGGGTGTTGTCTGTGAATTCAGTGAGTGACAGTCAGCCACGCCCAGAAATACAGGAAAATCCTACCTGTAGGCTACAGTGACCTGAGCTCACCAAAAAACCTCTGTTTACTCGCATTCGGAAAGAGTAGTTGTAAATTGTTAATTGTTGCTTACCTTTGATCAATGTTTAATTTAATTGTATAAGTTTCTGCACCATTAATTGCACCAAATGGAATTGAATTGCAAAATTATTTTTGACTATATATGCGCACACACACATGCACAAAGAAATGTTATGTTTCTATTCTATTCTATTCTATTCTATTCTATTCTATTCTATTCTATTCAACACACATTATATAATATAGCTGGTGTTCTGGAATCGGTTTGAGGTCTTGTGGAACACATTTTCCCTCAAACGATTTCTCAGTAATCATTTTCTCAGTATGTGAACGTCTTGAGTCTCTCTCTGATTGGTCGATGGCATCTGTTCATAGACTGAGGTTTCATGATGTGTCTTTACTTGTTTTTCATTAGTCATCTCTCATCAGCCCATCCTTGAAACTGATGTTCACACCCCCACCAGAGACAAATTCAATATTTATTTTGGTATTTTTGTGAGCTTCTGCCTGATAAAGTCAGGCCTGAGTGCCCTCACCAGTAGAAACGGATGATAACATGAATATATATTTTAATGAGGGTGGATTCGTGGGGTTAATGCGAGAGTGAAGCTCATGAAAACTGCCAAGAAACACCCAGGACTGCATTTTCCAAAAGCATTGGAAGTATCATAGAAAGCAATAGTCTCTACAATCTACTTATGCTTATGATGTTTTTGGGAAATGAAACTCTGGATATATACCCCAAAAATATAAATAATTTTCTGTCTTTTTTCCATTGTGTCATTATTTCTGTGCAAATTAAGTTCACTGAAAAAAATAAAAACAGTGTAACAATATTCACTCAGAAATTGCTAGTAAAATGGATTACAAAAAATAAAATAATAAACAAAACAAAAACAAACAAATATTTTTTTTTTCTTTTGGAGGAAAATATAACCTGGGCCTTTCTACATGAGAATATATTTCATATGCATTACTGCAACTATTCATGTTATTTATGAGTCCTCTGTAAATCCCAGTGCTCATTTACTCTGCTGGATGTTTTATGGGAGATGGCTGGAGGTTTGCCAGGAGCGTCTGACATCGATTCTCATCCTGAGATGAGCAGGAGACGTTCAGAAAGAGCTGGTGTGCACAAAACAATGTACGAAATGAACACAAAGAAACTCACCAGAGAATCATTGCTGAAGACCTGAAGCAACGTTTAAAAAGATCTCCTGTCTTTTAGCTCAGGCACATTCATGCTAAGTCACTGTTCAAGCCCTGAACGCTCTGTTTGTCCTGCTGGCAAACATCCACACATGCGTCTGCAGTTTAATACAGTCTTGGCAGCGCGTCTGTGTCTTTCCATGAATCTCACACACCACACCCTTCCACTGCTCTACTTTCTCTCATTTGTTTGAAAGACACTCACTTTTTCTCATTTTTGATTACGATGAGCCGACAGCATTTAAATCAAACTAATAACATGTAGTTTAGAATTAAAGAAAGTTTACTGAGCTTCAGCCCTACATATGAACACAGGGCACAAACTAGGCTAATATTTGTTTATAGTTTAACAAACAAAGATAGCGTGAATCAGAACGGTGAGTAAGCAGTACTTAGTTCCTCAGGTTAACCGCAGTGAGAATGAGTAGAGGAGGGGGAAGGTACATTAGACAGGTTTAACAAGCTCTTAGGAGGGAAAGGGAGGTTGTTCATTCACTGGATTGGATGCATACTTGCAAGATGAAGTGGAGTTTGTTTCTTCATCGGATTTGGAGAAATTTAGCATTCCATCACTTGCTCAGCAATGGATGCTCTGCAGTGAATGGGTGCCGTCAGAATGAGAGTCCAAACAGTTGATAAAAACATCACAATAATCCATAAGTAATCCACACCACTCCAGTCCATCAGTTAATGCCTTGTGAATACAAAAGCTGTGTGTTTGTAAGAAACAAATCCATCATTAAGATGTTTTAGGTTGTGACGGCAGATCTCAGGCTTTGTTTGAAATGAATGCGAGTTTATTCTGCTTTCAGAGGCATGTCAGAAGTCTCATATTTAAGCACTGTGTAGTCAAAGTTTCCTGTGGGAAACTTTCTTTGGTTGAAATTGTGAAAATAAAACTCTATTTGAAAGCATAGTTCACACAAAAATGAAAACTCTGTCATTATTTACTCACCCTCAAGTTGTTCTAAACCTGTGGTAGTTTCTTTCTTCTCCTAAACATAAAAGAAGATATTTTAAAGAATGTTAGTAACCAAACAGTCGACGGTAGCCATTGACTTCTATTGTATTTTTTCCCATACTATGGCAGTCAATGGCTACGGTCAACTGTTTATGAGTAAATGACAGAATTTTAACTATTCCTTAACAACTGTTTTTAATTTTTCCCGTAAAACGGTACATATTATAAACGGTGTTGGAACTGTTTTTAAACTTGTTTTTTTTTAATTTTTTTAAAGCTTTTTAAACAGACAAAGTGTGGAAATGCACTCATTTGTGTGCTTTCCTGAAATGTAAACAGTAGAGCATGATGAACATGCATGGCTTGATAAAAACGTATGCCTTCAATGCAGTGTAAGTCTTTTTGAATAAAAGCATCTGCCAAATGCATAAATGTAAATACCCACAATGTGTAGTTGAGAAACTGACATAAAATACATCAAAAAATTAGCTTGGATCTGTGCAGCTGCCTTTAACCATGAAATATGGGGATCAGTTTGACCTGAAAACGTCATAATCATAATAGAAAAATTGTACACATTACACAACACATCGTGTTGACACTTTGCAGGCATATTCATGAACTTAAATGAGAAAAAGTCACAAAATAAAAAAAACAAAAACAACAACAACAAAAAAACCTTTTCCAACAACTTAAAAATCAAGGTGGGTCAAATGGACTCATCTTAAGGGTTAAGTCCTGAGTTTCAAAGTTGGAAACATGTCAAATAAAGAATAATGCTGGAAAAGAATTGATACTGAACATGTTATAAATGCATATGTTTGCTGTATTATTTAGTTTGTGTGCATTTTGTGCCCCGTCAATTAAGAATAGTGATGAAACTTGTCAGAAAATTTGACTCATTAAGCTGCTGACCCATCACTTTCTGTGAGTGCACAAGAATTATAAAATACATAAAGCATCAAATACTAAACTAAACATAACCTTTCCTTTTATATTGCTGCATTAATGCCAAAATTCTTCTTGTCCTAGTCAGACAGCAAAAACAATGAAAAGAAATGTGAAATTGTTTATATGACAAGGTTATTTTATAATAACGAAATTCATTTAAAGACTCCTTCTTCTCTTTTCCAGGACTTCTGAACCAGATCTTTATCGGCAGCTGATTAAATAAATGACATCCAGCATCACCTTCCCCACTGATTCAGAATTAACATATTCATTCTGCTCCTCATTTCCTGTGTTGTGATTGGCTCGTCTCTTCCTCTGTTCTCATTGGCTGTCTGGGATTACGTCGTCTGTTAGTGCTGGTCCCAGTAAAGCGGGTGAAAACATGGAGCCCATTTACGCCACAGGGATGGCTGCGAAGCTGCGGAGTCAGTGGGACCGGGATGCGGGTTTGGGTCAGAACCACAATGCTGTGAAGTTCCTGGGGCAGGATTACGACTCACTGAGGGCCCAGTGCCAGCAGACCAGGACCCTGTTTGAGGACCCTCTGTTCCCAGCCAGCGCTTCTTCTCTGGGATTCAATGAGCTGGGTCCACGATCCTCCAAGACGCATGGTGTGCGGTGGATGAGACCGACGGTGAGCTGACCGCAAGGGTCGTGAGGGTCAGATGGGTTTGTCTTGCATTTGTTTAGCAAATACTACTTCCTTCATACTCCATCACTTCTTGCTGGTCCTCTTCTTTTCCATTTGCCTTATTTTATAGGAATAGTTCACCCAAAAATTAAAACGTACGCACCCTTAGGTCATCCAAGATGTAGATGAGTTTGTATCTTCATCAGATTTGGAGAAGTGTAGCATTCCATCACTTGCTCAGCAGTGGATCCTCTGCAGTGAATGGGTGCCGTCAGAATGAGAGTCCAAACAGCTGATAAAAACATCACAATAATCCACACCACTCCAGTCCATCAGTTAACGTCTTGTGAAATAAAATGCTGCGTGTTTGTAAGAAACAAATCCATCTTCAAACCATTACTTCTGACCAAAATATGAGTCCATAATCCAGAATAACGCTTCCTTCAGTGAAAACGTTAATCTCCTGTTGTCTCTCACATCAAAATCCAGCCACATATTTGTTTAGAGCTGTTTTGTCTAAACGCTGCTTGATCTGTGCAGATTTCTCTCCTGATTCAGACCAGACCACTTTTTCACTGGAGGAAGCGTTATTATGGATTATGGACTCATATTTTGGCCAGAAATAATGGTTTGAAGATGGATTTCTTTCTTACAAACACATAGTTTTTGGCTTCTCAAGACATTAACTGATGG
The DNA here is from genome assembly GCA_039654775.1 of Spinibarbus caldwelli. Classification (NCBI taxonomy): domain Eukaryota; kingdom Metazoa; phylum Chordata; class Actinopteri; order Cypriniformes; family Cyprinidae; genus Spinibarbus; species Spinibarbus caldwelli. The sequence goes on along the minus strand of CM077220.1, from coordinate 4,345,680 downwards.
ACTGGAGTGGTGTGGATTACGTGTAGATTATTGTGATGTTTTTATCAGCTGTTTGGATTCTCATTCTGACGGCACCCATTCACTGCAGAGGATCCATAGCTGAGCAAGTGATGTAATGCTACATTTCTCCAAATCTGTTCTGACGAAGAAACACCGTCAGGCCATCCAAGATGTAGACGAGTTTGCGTAAATTGTCATTTTTGGGTGAGCTATTTCTTTACTTAAACTTCACCTCAGTCATCACATATGTTCACACATACCCTAGTTTAACCTTTTGCTCTGCTTTTTACACTCTCTGAACACATTTGTAAGCACTTCTGCGTGTGACAGGTCACCTCTACAGTCAACGTCCCGCAGGATTTCATGGCTTCTAGTCAGTACATTAATGCATGGCTTTATATAACCGCGTCTCTCATGCTTGTTGCTATGGGATGCTCAAGAGCCTAAATGATTTGTCAGGAAAAATGGCTACTTATTATACATTCATTTATCCGTCCTACCTTTATAAACTAGACATGAATTTAAATCTGAATGACATACTCTGCTGCATGTGCTCGTCACCGACAAACAAGATGCAGTTGTTGAAAGCAGACCAGAATATATATATATATATATACACACACATATATGTGTGTGTGTATTTGAATAAGAGGTACAGTGCTGTGCATCATTTCCTTCTGAAAATGCAAATCTAATTTAGCGCCACACGTGTGTTTGCAGGAGATTTGTATGCGTCCCCAGTTCATCATGGATGGAGCGACTCGTACCGACATCTGTCAGGGAGCTTTGGGTGAGTCTGCGTCATCATCAGGGACGAGGACTTTACCTCCAACAGCCCTGATTTTACCACACTACAACCTCAACCAGTTGTTCATTTACTAGACCAGTGAACAACAGACTGTTACTCAGATTTCACTTTCACTATCATTCACAAGGTGGGGTTGGGAAGATTTTTTGTAAAGTTTCTGAAAGACGTTTTTTATTCTCATCAAGGCTGCATTTACTTGATCAAAAATACAGTAAAACAGTAATATTGTGAAATATTATTACAGTTTAAAATTACTGTTTTCTATGTGAATGTTAAAATATAATTTATTGCTGTGATCAAAGCTGATTTTCATCATCATTACTCCAGTCTTCAGTGTCACATGATCCTTCAGAAATCATTCTAATATGCTGATTTACGGCTCAGGAAACATTTCTGATTATTATCAATGTTGAAAACAGTTGTGCTGCATCATATTTTTGAGAAAACTGAGATACTTTTTTTTTTTGTGGATTCATTTATGAAAGTTCAAAAGAGTTTTTTACTGCCACTGTTGATCAATTTAATGCATTCTTTAATTTCTTCAAAAATTTCTTTTGAACAGTAGAGTGCATCTAAAATAAATTTAATAATTAATATTTTAACTTTGCATAAAAAACATTTATACATTATAGGCTTTTTTTTCTAGAGTATACACATTCATGCATGCACAGTATTTGAAATAAGTGCATTTAAATGAACTAATTGAAATAAAATTAAAGTGTTAAAACACATAGAAACTGGATATTGAAAATAAAGTGTGCCATCTGGTGTGTGGTGTATTTCAAGACATGAAGAGGAAAGCTATGGTAAAGTACAGTGATATTTACTTTAACACAACGCCTCGTTCATAATTAAAGCTCTGATTCTGCGGTCGTTAAATAAAGAGCTGCTGTCTCATATCGGAGCCGATAATGCATTATGATGACATCATAAAAGGGTACAGCGTTTAAACATGTAAAACCGCGAGGAAGCGCCGTGATTGGTCAGGATGTGTGTGGCGGCCCAGTGACTGCTGTTGTGCTTTTAAAAGGGAAAGGAAAGGGAAAGGGAAGTGGTGTGTGGCCAAGTATGGTGACCCATACTTGGAATTTGTGCTCTGCATTTAACCCATCCAAGTGCATACACACAGTAGTGAACATACACCTGGAGCAGTGGGCAGCCAATGCTGCAGCGCCCGGGGAGCAGTTGGGGGTTTGGTGCCTTGCTCAAGGGTCTCACCTCAGTCGTGGTATTCCCTGCTGGACCCGAGACTCGAACCCACAACCTTCGGGTTACAAGCCCAACTCTCTATCCATTAGGCCACGACTGCCCCCAGTTTATAAGCTTTAGTAAACATAGAAACAGAATGACTGACTGTCCCTCTTTTGTGTCAGGTTTGTTTGGGTCTGATGGCTATTTTAAGTTATTTACACATTCTCTGAGATGTAATGCGTCAGATCGTCTTCCAACAGCAGATGTGTCATGTTAAAAGAATCCCAGAGACTGTGGCATGGAGATGTAAAAATGAATAGATACAGAGAGGAATGATGGATAGGTGTTTAATACGCTAAAAACCATTTGTTGGTAGACTCATAGATAGTTAGACACAATTTACTACACATTTATACAGCATGAAGAGATTCTGTACGTTTAACTTTTAACAGTTGTACTGAAATGAAACAAATGTGTACTTGTACTATACTATATGTTTAGTATCCTAGTTCATTTTAAATAATTTGTTTAAATACACTTCAGTGTGTGTAAGTATATATGATATATATTTTGAAATATATATATATATATATATTCTATTCAAGTTTATTTGTATAGCGCTTTTCATGATACAAATCGTTGCAAAGTAGCTTTACAGAAAATTACGTTTTTAAGATAGATAGATAGATAGATAGATAGATAGATATTCTCACACACACACAAAGAATTTATTTTTTTTTAAATGTAAAAAAATATATATAAAAAGTGTAATTGTACAGTTATTTTAAATTATAATAATTCACAATATTACTGTTTGTACTGATTTTTAATAAAAAAAAAAAATTAAATGCTTTTTAGGTAGTTAAAATTTCTATAGTTTTCTACACATACGGCATAAAGAATTATTTAACTTTTACAATTATTTGTACTGAAATAAAACAACAACAAATCCCTCAATCTTTCATGGTGGGCCACACCACCACAGACACTGATATATTGAATATATTTTTGGTACTAAATCTTCTAAATCTGCACTAAATCTCATCTGTTGGTTATCTGTGGTCTGGTTTTGTCAGGTGACTGCTGGTTGCTGGCGGCCATCGCGTCTCTGACTCTAAACGATGACCTCCTGCACCGCGTGGTGCCACACGGCCAGAGCTTTGACGGCGGATACATGGGAATATTTCACTTTCAGGTGCGTCAGTGTGACAAACGCTAGAACACAAGCACAGATCTAGGTCTGACAGTGAGTGAGTATAGCTTTATGCTGCACTTGTAAAAATAAAGATTTGAAAAGGGGTTTTTGCAGTGATGCTATAAAGAACCATGTTTGGTTCCCCAAAGAACCTTTCAGTGAACCGTTCCAAAAAGAACCATTTTTTTTAATTAGTGCATTTTAAAAATCTAAAGAACTTTTTTCTAGTATAAAGAAGCTTGGAAAGATTCCATGGATGTTAAAGGTTCTTTATGGAACCATCGTTTGCAATAAACTAAAGAAGCTTAATATTTAAGACTGATACGGTTAAGATGCCGTTATTTCTGTGTGATTTCACCAGCACTCATTTGTAGCTATAAACGATCCATGAACTTTGCTCTGTAAACACTCTAGCATGAGCAGTGGTGTGTGAGTATTATAAAATAATGAAGCGTTGCTTGGAAACGGTGTAAGACGGTCTGATCAATCTGTTCCTCGTGGGATATCGTGTGTGTGTGTGTGTCAGTAGTGAATTATTGTGCTGATGTGTGTGTTTCTGACTCGGTGGGGTGAGGGGGAGGGCAGGGCTGCTCACTGCTATTCAAATAACCTCAATGAAGTGGCAGAGAGGATTATGGGTAATGAGGTGACATAGCATGCCAAGAATCCTTTCACAATTTATACAGGCGGCAAATGACAACACAATACATTTTTTCATTCTCATTTGAGAAATACCATGGCGCTGAATGATTAAAATAGTCATGTGTATTAGTATTTCTATATTATATTGAATGAATATCATGTTGCTATGGTATGTGTCCAAAATGCATACTTATTTGTACTTTTTATTTGGTAATTCTGTGCAGAATAATAAAAAGAAAGCAATGCAGTCAGAAAGACGCACAAAAGTTAATCAAGACCCTGAACTGCTAAATATGTCATCAACACTCGCGCACACATAGATGCTCTAAAAATACAAATGTGCTTCATGCATGGATGAGCGTGTGAACAAAAACACAGGATCCAAATGTGTTCACTAATGCATCACACACACACACACACACCGCATTTGTGTGTTTGCTGCTAGTTCTGTTTGGCTCATCTGGGACTCATTTAGATTAAATTAGAAGCAGAAATGTCCTGTGTGTGTGTGTGTGTGTGTAAAATCTAATTATGAGAGAGAGAGTAAATCACTGAGGGCCGCAGGGAGAGACCTGCACAGACTGGAGAAATGCTACAGTGCATATTAAACTATTTACCAGTGAATCTCACATGTCTGGGTCATATTTAACTCTGAAATCGTAAAGAAAATATATTTTGTGTAAAGACAATGCTGTTATATAACTATTTAGATGTTTTACGTTGTGATATGTGCTTTCATGACAATTGCATTTTTATAACATACGAAAACATCAAATTCATGCTATCTTGTTGTATGAATGATAATATATTTTGTCACAATAGTAAAATATATATTCTTTATGCAAAATGTACATTTATACATGTTATATTTAATTTGTATAATATTTCTTCTTTATAATAAACAGTATACAGTATAATGTAATTTTTTTTTGGCTTGTTTTAATTTGCTGAAAATTATTTTTTAACTAGTTTTAGTTAACGATAACACTGTAAGATGATAATGTTTTTGTCATCTTTATTAGGTTTTGTGTAATATAAATGATTTATTATAAATATTCTAAATAGATAGAATAGTTTGGAGATTTATGTTGTGGTGAAAAATGATCCAGAAATGTTCTTGACAGGCTGTGTGACTTAATCTTGCCTCTGTATTATATAAATCAAATATCCTGGGAAGAAATTCCTCAGAGATGTGCAGCGTGATTGATGATTTCATTGACGTCTCTCAAATCCATCTTAAGTCTTATTTAAATGGCTCTTTACAGAAGTGCACATATAGGATGAGGGTGTGTATGTAGGGTGTGTGTGTGTGTGTGTTATTTATGGTGGATAATAATGTGTACGGAAATCTGCAAGTACAGGCAATTCCTACTGCACCAATAATTCCTGTAATATATATTTGTGAATATTTAATGAGGGTTCACTAACAGTAATGCTGCAGTCACATCATCTCATCATAGTTACCATAATTGCAAGATGACAACTAAGAGATTGTTCTCCATGATCCTCCTCAGCTCCTCTCAGAAAGTTTCTACTTACAGGTTTGGAAGTTGTAATTACATGATGTGTGTGAAAGCCAATTTGTTCAGACTCTTCTGTATTTCTTTTCCTCTTTATGTCTTTCTGATAAACCCAGGAAGCTTTTCACCACTAATGCAGCTAAACAAACAGCAGAGGATGCACATTATCTGTGTAGTTAATGTTTTATCTGTGCATTTTATCATTTATGTGCAGAGCGCTACAGTGATATTCTACTTCTGTAGGTTTGCAACCTGGTTCCCTTAAAATCAGATTTTTCCATTTGCTTTTGAATTACTGCAAAATAAACTCACCTACATTCCGTTCATCATGATAATCTTCACAAATAACCACAATGTTTATGAAATTTAAAGTCTAAATATAACCAGCGGAAGTAAAAAGCAAAGCATGTGCTATAAATGACATCTACGTCACTACCATCAAGCTTTTGGAGCCAGAAGTGCTAAAATGCAACTAATTTCTGAGTTTTGGTCGAACGGTTTTGGCCCTGCAGCACATGCATGCATGCTATTCCTAAGAATCATACGAAGTGTCTTTAACGTAGCAGATTGGGGTTAAATTGTCAGTTATTGTAGAATATCTCCATGCTAATGGATATTTAATAAGTGTTATAATAATCTACAAATGTGATTATTGACTGATTACATAGCAGAAAGACTGCTGTGTTTGTGAGATATGCTGTTTGTGTGTGTGTGCACTACCTGCTGGACATACAATCTTAAAAAATAAACATTTTAAAAGATGGTTTTTGCAGTGATGCCATCAAACAACCATAAAACCTTTCAGTGAACAGTTAAAAGAACCATTTTTTCTTAGTGCACTCTTAAATTATTATTATTATTATTATTATTATTATTTTGTTTTGTTTTATTAGGGTTGATGGTTCCATGAAGATCTTTTAACTTTTTCTCTGGAAACTTTTTATTTCAGAAAAGGATGTTTGTAGTAGAGGTCCTCTAGATTATTTTGATTATTAAAATGTTCTTTAAAGAACTGTGCACTGAAAGTGGCATTGCTTTGAAAACCCTTTTTTGGAACTGTTATTTTTTAGAATGTGTGAAGAACATTTTAAAAATCTAAATAAATTTCTCCACTATAAAGAACCTTTTGGGCAATTGAAAGGTTCTGCACTCTTAAACATAACGGTTCATTACTGGCATTGATGGTTCCATGATGAACCTTTAACATTCACACTAAGAAAAAAAATGTTATTTTAAGAACTGTTCACTTAAAGGTTCTTTGGAGAACCAAAAATGGTTCTTCAGTGGCATCTCTGCAAAAATCCTCTTTTGCAACCTTTATTTTCTAGAGTGTGTGGTTTGTTTTTTTTGTATATCCATCAGTGCCAGTAAAGAAGCTTAATTTTTTTTCAGGAGTGTATCTGAATCTCTCTCTCTCTGTAGTTCTGGCAGTTCGGCGAGTGGATGGATGTGGTGATTGATGACCGGTTGCCTGTGAAGGACGGGAAGCTGTTGTTCGTTCACTCAGCGGAGGGTGGAGAGTTCTGGAGCGCTCTGCTGGAGAAGGCCTACGCCAAGTACGATCATCCTCGACTGCACATGTGAATCAAATACAGGTTATCTGCACTTCTTTAGTCTATTTACTGCCTTGTTCATCAGGCTAAACGGTTGTTATGAGGCTCTGTCGGGCGGCAGCACGTCTGAGGGCTTTGAGGATTTCACAGGAGGAGTCACAGAGATGTATGAGTTAAAGAAAGCACCCGCCGATCTCTTCAGCATCATCGGCCGCGCCATCGAGAGAGGATCGCTGCTGGGCTGCTCTATAGACGTGAGCGCCGATTCTCGCTTTTCACACTCAGTGTTCAGTGTGATCAGTGTTATTTCTAGTATAATAATTCATTTTTAAAATGTACAGTTTGAATTAGCTGTTATGTTTGTATATTTTCAGTTTTCATTTTAGTTTCATTTAGTAATTTGATGTGCTTTTGTCATTTTTTTTCTTTGTTTTTTAATTTTATTTTTACATTTCCAACGAGTTTTTTTTTTAAGTTTTAGTTGATTTGGTTTATTTATTTGGGTGCAAAGGCAACATTTCTATTTTTTCTATATTTCTCAGTTAAAAGTTTTCATCTAATATTTAATATTATCAATAGATGTTATCAGTGTTATATAATATTATCAATATGATCAAAGATGACTTATAGTTTTAATTTTAGTTTGTGATAACATGATTATTTGTGATTTTGTGCTTTTGCCATTTTTAGTTGAATTTTTAAAAAATATTTCTAGTTAGCTTTTATTTAATTCATTTAGTTTTGGTAATTTTAGTGCTTCAACTTAAACCCAAGTTAATTGCCAAGGCAACGTTTATAATTTTAGTTTAGCATGTAATATTTATTTTTTCTCAGCTTTATTTCAGTTATCAAATTATTTTCAGTAGTTGTAGTTAATAATAAGGATGATTATTTTGCTCATCATATTAGTTATTAACCTGTTTGTATTGGTGACGGTGACCAATATCAGTGTCTGACTGTATTATGCATCTTTTTGTCCTCAAGATCACTAGTAAGTTTGACATGGAGGCAGTGACCTTCAAGAAGCTGGTCAAAGGTCACGCGTACTCAGTGACCGGAGTGGAAGAGGTGAGCCAGAGACTTAAACACAAAGACATACTAAAACACTGACTATACACATCTATCTAGCAGGTTCTAGATGCAGCATGTCTTTCTTTGAAAGTTCCCAGGGAATGTATGAATGACCTAGAAGCATCTGCCAAATGCATGAATTTAAATGTTTTATGAAATCAAAATTGATTTGATTGTCTTAATAGATGTTTCTGGTCTTAGTGTGTGTGTTTAATCAATGCAAATTATTCCAAAGGGAAAAGTCTTTCAGTAATCAGAAATATTAATGATCTGTTGATCAGGTGGTGTACAGGGGAAACATGACTAAGCTGGTGCGCATCAGGAACCCGTGGGGTGAAGTGGAGTGGACGGGAGCCTGGAGTGACGAGTGAGAATCACACCAGTGTGCTGATTGATGCTTCATTCTTACTGTGTTGCGGTTGTTCTGATGACTGTTCTGATGTGTGTGTGTTCAGCTCTCGGGAATGGGACAATGTGGACCGCTCCGTCCGGGGAAGATTACAGAACCGCAGCGAGGACGGAGAGTTCTGGTGAGTGGATCACGATCAGAGATGATCAGATGAGACCACACACACAAACACACACAGACGGATGGACAGACACACACACACACACACACACACACACACACCACCTTTGCAATGACTTATAAATGCCCATAAATTCTTCTGAACAACTAAACAACCCTAGAAACCCTCTAGCAACAACACAAAACCATAGCAACAACCTATAAATGCCAAATAAACTGTTAAGAACACCTTAGCAACCACATAGCAACACCCTTGAAACCACCTAGCAACAACAAAGAACTCCTTAGCAATGACCTATAATTGTCCTATAAACTGTTCAGAACATTTCAGTAACCGCATAGCAATCCCCTATAAACCACACAGAAAACTGTAGCAATGACTGTTAAATGCCCTATAAACCATTCAAAATACAACTACATGACAACACCCTAGCAACCACCCAATATCACGGCAACAAGTTTTGCATTGGCAAATAGCACTCAAATTGTCCTTTAAAAAGAACAAAATCTCCCTACTATCACCCTATCAACAACCTATACGTAAATTCCCTTTAAACCATTCAGAACATAGCAACGACCCAGAAACCACTAACAACAACAACAACTCAGAACACTAAAGCAATGACCAGTAAGTGCCCTGTAAGCCATTTAAAACAGCAACGCCCTAGAAACCACCTAACAACTGAAGAGAACACCCTATCGACGCCCTGTAAAGCATTCAGAACATAGCAACGCCCTAGAAACCACCTAACAACCACACAGAACACCCTATCAACCTGTAAATGCCCTGTAAACCATTCAAAACATAGCAACGCCCTAGAAACCACCTAACAACCAAACAGAACATCCTATCAACAAACTATAAATGCCCTGCAAACCATTCAGAGCATAGCAATGCCCTAGAAACCACCTAGCACACCACACAGAACACTACAGCAATGACCTATAAATACCCTGTAAACTGTGCTGAGCACCCAGAACACCCTAGAAACCACACAAAACCCCATAGAAACAATCTATGCCTAATAAACCATTCAGAACATAGCAACTCCCTAAAAACCACCTAACAACCAAACAGGACACCATATCAACAACCTATAATTTCCCTGTAAACCATACAGAACATAGCCACGCCCTAGAAACCACCTAACAATCACTCAGAACACCATAGCAATGACCTATAAATGTCCTGTAAACAGTTCAGAACACCTTAGCAGCACCGCTCAGGGGGTCACCGGGTCTCTCTCTCTGTCAGGATGTCGTTCAGTGATTTCCTGCGTGAGTTCACTCGGTTGGAGATCTGTAACCTGACAGCAGACGCGCTCCAGGCGAGTCAGGTGAAGAAGTGGAGCACGTCGCTCTATCAGGGCGAGTGGAGGAGAGGAAGTACGGCCGGAGGATGCAGGAACTACCCAGGTACAGCAGGGGACGGGGAACGGCGGGTCAGTGGCAGCAAAACCGCCAAATCCTCATCTGCCTGTTTTTTCCCATAAACTACAGCCACATTCTGGATCAACCCTCAGTTCAAGGTGACCCTAAAACACCCGGATTCTCCCGGCCAATCAGATTGCAGCTTCCTGGTGGCGCTGATGCAGAAGGACCGCAGGAAGAAGCGGAGAGAAGGACAGGACATGGAGACCATTGGATTTGCCATTTATGAGGTCAGAGAGCAGATCTCTTCTGTTTAACTCATCTAAAGTTCTTGTTCATGTTTTTTTGACTCCTTTGCTGATTGGCTGCTTTTTCACCTTTATTTTTGCAGGTGCCAAGAGAGGTATGGTGAGAGCCACCTGGGGCCTTTTAAATCAAGTGCCATTTGTTTATATATTATATAAATATATATATATATATTATATACACACACACACACACACACACACACACACACACACGTGTTAGGGCAGACATTTGAAGGCCTTTAAATACTGTAGAAGAGAGTCAAATCTTGAGAAGCTTGACAACACTAGGTCTGTTTCACTAATAATTGCATAAATTGTTCATATTTATACTCATGGGAGAAAAATTGTGCCTAATTTGTAGCATGCACACACATAGGAAATTATTTGTAACCTCATTTTAATTTTAATGACTGTGTAGTATTCTAAATGAGTGACAGCATGCCCAGTGTTAGTAATTTGCATAAGACACGCCCACACATCTCCATATAAGGTCCTTCATAGCAAAAACCTATTAACGCCTTATAAACCATTCAGAACACTTTAGCAACTATATAGCAATGCTCTAGCAATTGAACACCCTAGAAACAATGTATGAAAGCTCTATAAACTGTTCAGAACACCTTAGCAACCACATAGTAATGCCCTAGAAGCCACCTACCAATCACATAGAACACACTAGAAATTACCTATAAGTGGCCTATAAATTGTTCATAACACCTTAGCAACCACATATTCTCACCCTGGCACCCATGACAACAAGTTCTGCACTGACAAATAAAGTGGAGTAGCACATAGCAGCACCCTAGAAACCACCTAACAACCACACAGAACACCATAGCAACAACCTATGAATGACCTACAAGTTGTTCATAACACATTAGCAACTACATAGCAACACCCTGGCAACTCATAAGAAGTTGTTTTGCACTGGCAAATAGAAACTACCCTATAAATGACATAGGAACCCTAGCATCACCTTAGAAACCACCTAAGAACCCTAGCAACACCCTAGAAACCACATAAGAACCCTAGTGACACCCTAGAAACCACTCAGACCACCCTAGAAACAATCTATAAATGCCCTATAAACCGTTCAAACCACCTTAGCAACCATACACAACACCATAGCAACAACCTATAAATCAGAACACCCTAGCAACTACATAGCAACACCCTGGCAACAAATTTTACACTGGCAAATACCATTCACTGTTTTGTAAATTGAGAATAGGTTTCAAAGATTTCCTGCTCAGATTTTCTAAAGCAGACGTGATTGAGTTAATGCTGTGTGTTTGTGCTCAGTTCATGGGGAAGTCAGGTGTTCATCTGAAGCGGGATTTCTTCCTGTCTCACGCGTCCAGCGCTCGCTCGGAGCTCTTCATTAACCTGCGGGAGGTGAGCTCACGCTTCCGGCTGCCCGCTGGGGAGTACATCATCGTACCCTCCACATTCGAGCCGCAGAAAGAGGCAGACTTCACACTCAGAGTTTTCTCAGAGAAACCTGCCAACTCAGAGTAAGTTGGGACGCACTGACCGATCGAGTTGTTAGGATTAAACATGAGCTTTCTCAACAGGGTCAGGATGTTAACAGAAGGTCATGAATACTTTTCACTGACTATGCTCATATTTTGCATCATTTCCTCAATATATATACACTTCATCCTGTATGCATATTGCATATAAATTCTAGAGTTGCAAAAGTAAACTTTTAAAAATTAATTGTTTTTTTTTTGTTGTTGTTGTTGAGGAAAGACTCCCAATAGTGGCATTTATTTAACAGACTATTTGTATCTCATTGAAATCGCTCATGCTGCTTATATTTTGGGGGAAAAAGACTATTGGTCTTACTCAGCAAATTATAAACCAGTATTTTGCAATTCCTAAAACAGTTATTGGTCAGCTGATTGATTAGTATCTCTTTTCTGTTGTATTTCTTTTTTGTTGTATTTACTTACAAAAAAACAAACAAAACCTTTTTATAAACTTTGGTGCTGCTAAGAATTAACTTGTATACTTCACATGCTAATGGCAAATGTAAACGTAAATTTTATTTGAAATATTTTAGAATATATACATCTTATCCTAATGAAAATTGTATTTAGCAGTTTTAACTGTTGCAGCAAAGTTGCAAAAATTTAAAGCAATGAATAAAATTAATAACAACCACCTTTTGGCTTCCTAACAAAATTTAAATTGACCATTTCATTGACCATCTCTCTGATTTGAATTGCATGAACTATTTTGTTAGGAAAAAACCCCAGAAGACTAAACTAAACTAAACCAAACCACTAAAGTAAACCATTATTTTGCAATAATTTTCCAGCTGATCTCATTATCTCTTTTCTTTCATTTCATTTACTTAGTAAAAAATATATATATACATATATACACACACACACACACACACACATACATATATATATATATATATATATAATATTTTAGAATCGATGCTGCTGAGCATTAATTCTGGACCTCGTTGTTCTACATTAGCTTGTTCTAATGCTGAAGCACTCAACTTTGATAGCAGTTCTGTTCATCCAGTGAACGCAGAGATTATTCTCTGGCTCATATTGTAATTCTCTTTGTGTCCCTCAGAGAAATGGATGATAAAGTCATGGCTGATATTCCAGAGGAGGTGAGATGATCAGATCTAGACACATTTTTATTGTTCAGCAAGAAGATAAGAGCGACTGCACTATATTACAATTATATTCTCAGTTAAAGAGATATTAGACAACACACACAGTGGTATTCACAATATACCTCATGCTTGAGTGTGTTTTTACTGCTAAAAAAACATGTCCTACTACAATTTATATATGTATACTGTATAATAAAGTTTAGTAAAGCGAACTCAGGTTAATAGATGGTTTCTGTGATGTTGTGAACAGGAGTTTATTTTATGCAAGACTGCAAAGTATATATTTATTTATGTATAAGTATATTCTCTCTCTCTTGATTGCTTTAGCAACGTCTGGATGAGAGTCAGATTGACGCGGGGTTTAAGAGTCTCTTCAGACAGCTGGCTGGAGCGGTGAGAGACTGATGAACCACTGCTGTGTGCAGACATTAAATATTACAATGCATTTATATGTAAATCATCTGTGATTATGTTTTCTAGGACATGGAGATCAGCACGACGGAGCTGCAGACCATCCTGAACAGAATCATCTCCAAACGTGAGATCTTCATGATTCAGTAGCTCTGTTTCAAACCCTAGTGAGCCGCTTCACGCTCCACACAGGCAGCTCACTTCTAAGACAGCAGTTAAACAGTAAACGTGCCATATATGCCTCGCTCTTGCTACACTGTCAAATTATTTGTGTATTTGCATCTGAATATTTAGCAATAAACTTAAAATATCTTTATCATTGTAATTACTGACGAGAAGTCATACTTTTATATTTTAGATTAATTTATGTCATATGTTTCAAGAATATTTGAACTATTAAGCTGTAGAGTTTGCACAAAAACTGTTTTGCCTCTCTGACATTTAAATGAAGTGTCAGACAGATCACACTTAAAGAAAAGAAAGCGATTATTTCTGAGAGCTCATCTCTGTTGTGTGTCTTTATGCACAGATAAAGATTTAAAGACGGATGGGTTTGGGAAGGAGTCGTGCCGCAGCATGATCAACCTCATGGACGTATCCTTTCCACACATTCAGCTTTAAAAATATTCAGTCTGATAATGCAGACATCACTTAATGTAACTCATCTGGCAAATATTGCTTCGATTTCTTTTTTTTGTCACCAGATACATTGACACTGCAGTGTTAATCTCAAGTCTTATTTGCGCTGTATGTTCACATCAAACATTCACTCTTTGTGTCTCTTAGAGTTCAGACTGTATTTCTGTTTGTCTTGCTCTGGTTGTCCTTGACATGTCTGCAGACGGACGGCAGCGGGAAGCTCGGACTCACAGAGTTTCACGTGTTGTGGGAAAAGATTAAACGCTACCTGGTGAGATGATATTATGTTCATGTTTTCAAAGGTAGTCTTTAGTGAAGGCTCTTCTGATGGGTTAGTCTGGGCTGGTCAACACCGAGTGTTCAGCAGCGTGACCCGGACATTACTACTTATTCTACACGCAAACATCAGCCAGTCATAACAGAGCTCATTCACATAGAGAAGTCTGAGTGCAGCAGAAAAAGCAGCATGTTTATTTCTGAGAGTCAGAGAGAAGGTGAAAAGTGTTATACTTTAGTAAAAAGTAAAGCCATAAAAAATTGATTACTTGAAATAACTGAAATAAACTAAATTAAAACGTTTTATTTCAGCTAGTTTATGACATAATTCATAAACTATACAGACAATTTGTTTTTGTTTTTAAAAATCACTACATTTTCAAAATGACAAACTCTCTAAAAGTTAAAGCATCATATAAAAGTACCATTCAAAATATGAATAAAAATTATAATAGTATCTCAATCAAACTAAAATAGCACTGTGAACAACTCTATTTTTGGTGCAGGAAAGCTTGGATAAAATTATAAAATGAAGTATATGTAAAATATAGTAGAGAGGTCATCATGAAATAGAAGTTGCAAGCAATTGTACTGCCACATTATGATGAATTTTGGCTGAAGCAACTAAATGAACAGACATGCACGACATTTTAATTTAATAAAAAATAAATGAATGGATAAACTGTGTGCAGTCCATGGTTTGAAGATGATGCACGAAGAAATTAAAAAACGGTCAGTTCTGATTGCATGATTTATGATTTGCATATGTTTACAGCAAATCTTCAGAGACCATGACGTGGATAAATCTGGCACTATGAGCTCTTATGAGATGAGAAGAGCTCTGGAAGCAGCAGGTACACGGTCTAAAACGCTTATTTGGTCTGTTTTGATTCACCTCTGTGTCCTGACTCTCTTGTTCGTCCCTTTTGCTCCAGGCTTTAAGCTGACCAATCATTTATTCCAGCTGATCATCCTTCGGTACACAGAGGAAGATCTGTCTGTGGATTTCGATAACTTTGTTACCTGTTTAGTGCGTCTGGAGACCATGTTCAGTGAGTTGATATGTCATGGCCATAGAATTTAAGAAGTGTAGCAATTTTTCCATTTTAAATATTCAAATTGTACTTTTTTTGTAATTTAATATTGCACAAAGATAATATAGAATATATTTTAAAAAATGTATACACTACCATTCAAAGGTTTAGGGTCACTAATATTTTTTTCTTTGAAAAATTAATACTTTTGAGCAAGGATGCATTAAATTGATCAAAAGTGACAGTAAAGACATTTATAATGTTACAAAAAAAAAAAAAAAAAAAACTATTTCAAATAAATGCTGTTCTTTTGAAGTTTGTTTATAAAATTTCTATTCTTAAAAAATCCTGAAAATAAAAATATCAGTTTCCATAAAGATATTTAGCAGCACAACTGTTTTTAACATTGATAATAGTGAGAAATGTTTCTTGAGCAGCAAATCAGTATATTAGAATGATTTCTGAAGGATCATGTGACACTGAAGACTGGAGTAATGATGCTGAAAATTCAGCTTTGATCACAGGAATAATACATTTGAAAAGATATTAGCATAGAAATCAATTGTTTTAAATTATATTATTTCACAATTGTAAGGTTTTTAAATGTATTTTTGATCAAATAAATGCAGCCTTGGTGAGACTTCTTTCAAAAATATTGAAAAGACCCCAAACATTTGAACTGAAGTGAATAGAGAATTCAGGTAATTAGGTATTTTGCTGCTACGGAGAGTTGGACATAAATCCATTTCTGCATTAAGTGCATTGCCGTAACACAAAATTACAAGAATATGAACATGCACAATCTTTTTATAAGTACAGTAATTCTGACCTGACATGAGCTATCAGGACAATCTGACTGAGACGCGCGTGTGTGTGTGTTTACAGAGACCTTCAAGACGCTGGACACAGATGCTGATGGATTCATATCGCTCACGTTCTTTCAGGTTTCACTTCAGTTCACTTACATGAACATTTCAACACACACACACACACACCCCCCATGTATAGAGATGAACATGTTTGAGATGAATTAGTCATGTTTAGTAACCCTCTACACATGTGAATAAGATGTCTGGTTCAAAGACTGTTTGCAGTGTGGCAGTCAAGCTGTTGTATTCTATAATGATCTTTCTGGTCTGATGCACTCTGATTTCTCTCTGTGTTGCAGTGGATTTCTCTGACCATGTTTGCCTGAAATGGACACAGATTTTCGCTGTTCGTCTGCACTGAGACTGTCTTCTCTTCTGTAGTCCTTGCCCTCTGAAGAGTGCCTTCATTTCTACACTTCTGTAATTCATTTCTATGGAATAAACAGCCTTAATAATGCAACCCTGTTTACATAGTCTACGGGAAAAACACTGTGCCAAACGCATTTCTAAAGCCAAGAGAAAAACATTTACAGCATGTTTTCATCATTTCTGGATCGAGCTGCATGTATTTCTCCAGAAGAAACCTGTTCACACTTTCTGTGCCAAATGAATCATTGCCAATTTCAATCATTCTTAATTTGTATCGCTATTTTATGATTATGAGCTGCATATCTTTCAGTGAATGTCATATCTGAATGTTGTATGTATTAGAAATGCATGTGCTGATGCGCTGATGATACTGTAGATCGAACCCAGCTTTACTTACTGAAGGGGATTTGGTTTGGACTGAATTTCATGCCTGCACCTGTTTTATGGGATAAACTGTCTAAGATATACTGAAAAACCAAAGAATCTTTTAACAAGCGAAAAGGGACATACACTTTTTAAAAATGCCGTATGCATTCCTTTAGTTCTGTTTTTATGAACAATGCAAAACATCCATTTAATACAATCAGATTGAATCTGATTTTCATACACAGAACCATGAGATTTAACAAGACGGCACTTTTCTTTTAATAGAAAGATGTATATGAAAAGGTGGAGGATGCTCTTTTTTTTTCCAGTGCCAAACAACATGTATTACAGGATGGGTTTTTTTTCCTCCAATGTTGATTCATTTGTGGGTTTTCAATAAACTTTCTTTAAAAGTAGAATGTTTTTGGGGTTCAAGGTCATGTCAATGTGGCTTTTACCTTCTTAAGTGAGCAAATATCTAGTAATGTAAGTTGATGGCCTATCAGCATTTTCAAGAATATTAATTCTTGTACAGTTATGCATGCAGCTTTATGACCTCATTAATTTATAGTTTACACTGAATATTTATAATTAAAAAAAAATATTGGTTGACTATTTAACTGTAAAAAGGCTAAAAGGACAATGTTGAAAGTCAGCAACACCTTAAAAATTCACTTACATTTTAATCCAAACAACTAGCGATGTAGAAGTGTAAGATTGTGTTT